>CM053793.1:443763074-444143074 GCA_028749045.1 Cupressus sempervirens | reverse complement strand
CTCTCACCTCTCTTATTTAATCACAAGACGTATTTAATAGTATATTTATTAATTTAAATAACAATAATATTTAGAGTTTATTATAAAAATGAAACTCATAAATTAACTATTATTAAATTAATTAAATATAATCATGCCAAAAATAGAACTTTAATTAAATCTTTTAAATTTTAATTCTTCTATTTAATTAATTTCTTAATTAATTAAATATAATTAAATTTTAATTTTAATTTTTAATTTTTTTGTTAAATTAAATCATTTAATAGTCTTCTTATTTGATTTAATTATAACTAAAAAACACAACATACCCACACATTTAAATAAAAAAACTCATTTTAAAGATAAGGTACTAAATCAAGCTCAAGGGTCAAAATCTTGAATTCACGTCATTTGATGAATTCAAAAGGGTGAATAACTCAAATACTTGTCCTACTTTCTAGGACAATTGGCTTAGGTTTAGGATTTGGACTAAAGAACTATCTCCCCCCTTCACCATTGAGATACTATGATAAGGCATGTTCATCCTGGCAATTTAGGGAAGTTGATGCCTGGTACCTGTAATTTGCATAAAAGTCAAGCATGTACATATACATATAAATCTAAACTTAAGAAAAAATTATGGGGAGTGGTGCATTGTGTAGATCCTGACTAGCACATGACTACGACTCTCTCCCTCAACCACATCAGAAATGTCAAACATAAATTAAAACATACATGTGCACCATACACATGCAAGTATGGGGTAAGTAACAATAGAAAATTGCATATATCATCCATCTAACTATCATCATGAGATAACTAAAATCACTATATGAACATATGAAAGATCATCATTGAAAGGATAAACATAAACACATGAAATAACCAAGTATCAAGTATCTCATCAAATATATAAACTGAGTATGAAATAACATCAAATCAAATCAGGTAACAGAGTACCACTAAATCATAAAACATAACCATAAATACAACCTAAAAGAATTCAGGAATACAACATGAAAAGTAAAGTAGGGGTAGGCATTACAACATATAAGATGGATATATTGGTTGTTGTGAGAATGTATGATTACATTCATTGTACATAGTATGTAAAGGTGTATGTTTTGAAGAAACATGTTGTCTTGTAATGAAATAGAGTGATGATACACATTATCATTATAATTCATAACTAAATCTTCTTGATTCTGTGTCTAAAATTATTTGTCAGTTATAAAGAATACTTGTTCACTTACACCCTTATTGTGGTGAGGCTCACAAATATCTTAATGTACTTGATTCACCATTGGCTCTAAGTTGTTTTGGCATATGCACTGCTCATCTTGGTCATAGAAATTAAATAAAAAATCACACAAATCTAAATTCACAATTAAATCTAAAGAAAGTAGGAAATAATGATAATTATTTATAATTACATAAATTAGAATATGTAAACTAAAATAATAATTCGATCTATGAAATTAAAATAACATCACATGAAAAATAATAACACACACCTAATCTAAAATGAATCATAGTACAATTAAATAAATTATATTATATAAACTAAAATAAAAATGCTATCTATGAAATCAAATAAAAATAATAAGATAGAAAATAAAAATACACAAACAATCTAAACTAAATTACCAATCATTCGAAGAAGTGGATTGTGCCTCCTTAGTATGCCTGGTGCTAAAACAAGAAAAGCTTTTGACTCTTTCAAAATCATTATAGTGATATTTTATTCATCCATATATAATGTAGAATTTATACATAATTCTGCTACATGAAGATCTATGCATCAAAGTTCTTGTATCTAATATAAAATTTGATATCAATATGCTCCTTTTCTATTGTTATAGTCAACCAAATATATAGAGGTTGTGTATACAAAAAAAATAGAAATGTGGAATAAAATAACTAGTTTGTTTTGGTACATAGACATAAGACTATAATTATATTGATTTGCATTAAACCTTGGATTTTATTGAAAAATTATAGCATCAAATGATAACATATAGTGTACATGTTTTAGTTCATGTAGCTAGAAAATAGGAAATAGAAGATTGCATTTTCCTCCAAATAGCATTTCAACCATGAGTGCTTCCTTCCAATGAGAAAATATTTTTATTTGTCTTTATATGGTTGACTATATATTAAAAATTGGTATGTTATAACAACAACCAAAATAGGCAATGCCTAGCTATCAACCCTACTCCTTATGTGGTGGATACCCATAAATTTGAAATAACCCATTACAATAGAAAATGAAATAGGCACATTTCAAATAACTATTAATCAAGACATGAGTTTCCTTCTGCACAGTTGGAAATTTAACAGTTAAAGGTGAAATATAAAAATGAGTCATGTAATCATATAAATGACCATTTTTCATACAAATCAACTTTTGTCCAAGTTGTGATAGGAAAATCCTATACAATATGCAACAAGGGGTCCTATAATAGGCAATAGGAAGTTCTTGCAAAATAGATGACATGCTTATAAATGAGGCAACATGAATATCTATATCCACAAACCAACATGTTGACAAATGACACAATGCAATAATTATTTATAGTAAATACAATCTATAATTATTTTCATAATCTACTTCAAAACTATAATAACTACAACTTGCACTAATGACCTATGCAATGGTTAAGTTGATAGTTAGATATGTTATTTGTTATATATCATTGGACAACATTAACAAATTTAGAGATTTATAGTTGCTTTCATTAAGTATAATTATTTTGATTAAAGCTTAAGTAACATAAAATGAAATAGAATATTGAATATATATGAGTGCATTTTTCTTTACATTGGTAAAGTTATGCAATATGTCATTGCAATATAAATTGGCTACACAACTTTTACAATATACTTACAATTTACTTTATATAACACAAGTGAAGAAAACTAATAAGACACTAAGATTAGCTGTGAATTTTTTTAGAGTAATTATTAGTTAGGTAATGTGAAATATTTGGACAAGTTTCTAAATATCTGCATAATTTCTTTTGAAGCTCATCATACAAATGCATTTCCGTTGAAATTCACATAAAATACAAGATAAACATGGTAATTGCATAGTTGAAATTCAATATTGTTTGTGTTGTTAAATTTCAAATATTTCATAAGCTTTTGTTAAGTTGGTTTTTTTTTTCCAAAGGGAAAAATTATCTTATTGTTATTTTTCTCTCAAATACATGTAAATACTTTAAAATGAGGATGCATTTATAAATATAAATTACAAATATATTTGTTAAGATCTAGATCTAAGCTCCATTACATCTAGAATGGTCAATTGACTTTACTATTTCTAGGCCATCATATATTCACAAAAAAGTAGCATCTAACTTCCTTTAGTCTATGCAAAGATCATATCCCAACTATCATTAGAAAAAGTCTGAAATATGTATCTTAATATGGAGGAATTTTCATCCTATAATGCTGGTCATATTTTAGTTCACATTGTAGACTGCAATAATTTTTTAGCACTCCACATGCTATGTGATTTTCCTATTTAGATTTCTCTACCATTTATGTATCACAATCATGCACTCTCTGCATCTACTGATTTGTCTAGCTCACTTCATTTTATTATGTCTCAACTCTTTTTCATTTTGTTGCTAGCCCAACCAATTTATAAAAGCATAATTAGTTCTTGATTCTCCTTCGTGATCGTCTACTAGTAGAGGTGCATGTATGTTTAAAGTTCACTCAATTTGCTTATAACATCTTATGGTATACTTGATTTTTCCATTTCCTATGTCTATATTGTTCAAAAGAGTAGTTTATTTAGCAGGGTTGAGCACCTTTGCCTTCCATTTTTTATGCCTCAACAAAATTTGTAGATACTATGAAATTTAGGCCTATTTCTTTGTTCATTCTTAGTTGGTTCTTATTTATAATAAAAATTAAGAATTTTATAAATAATTTTACATTAATATTTTTATATATATATATATTTGGGATATTTTACACAAATTTTTTTCTCTAAATAATCAATTCACAAATCCATTTGGAGAAATAAAAAAGAGGAGATATTATTTGCCGAGTAGAAATGATGTAAATGGACTATCATCTCCATCAAGAAAAAAAATTAACTCAAATATAAACATCAAATACATAAGAAGCATGGTCTTAATGGTATCAAGTTCATAGTAGGGTTGATCCTTGTTAATAACCATGTAATCAGCTTGGCTTGGACCACATGCCCAATCTAATGCAGTGTTACCAATTTTTACCTCCCTCTGTAAATTGGTAAGATTGTTGCCAATTATTCCTCGCCAGGTGCCAATGAAGAGAGATAGTGTATGCATGAATTTCACCTCTAAGGTGTTGACCAATCTTATATAGAAAACAAGGTGGTAGCCTTAATCCATGTTCTTGAATTATTCATAGGTTGTCATTCATGGATGAGAGGGATAGGTAAAAACTTAGTCAAACGTATTTTCCCTATATCCCTAAGTCTTAATATTTTCTTATTTTATGGAATTTTCCTTATGAATGTTTCTAGTGCTCAAATGGGATGAGTTCTAGAGAAAGCTAGGTAAACATTCTAAATTTGATGCTTTTTCAGTGTTCCATTCATCATCATAGAGTGAAAAGAGCACAATGCATTCCATCTTTCAAAAATGAATGTAAATATTTTTCCTATCTCGAAAAACAAGATACACCTCAAGCCTTACTTTGAGGTGTGATCTTTTAGTCTTGCTCTTTTGTGTAAATAGGTTAGGTTTTCTGTTTTCAATAAGTGCTACTGTACTAGTTCTTTGTTTTGTGTTCCCTAAGTGTTGTTCCAATGTAGGCTTGCTTTAGTTTAGTTTTTCTATTTTCAATAAAGAGTTCCCAAGCCTTTGAAGAGTTGAGTGAGACAAATACTCATATTCCACAACCATGAATGAACCCTATGCCCAATAGAATATTTAAGGCCACTGGTTTGATGTCTAGAAGGCAGCTATATGGTAGAAGTGCCAAAGATGTTACCAATTTTTACTTCCCTTTGTAAATTGGAAAGATTGTTGCTAGTTATTCCTCACTAGGTTCCTATGAAGAGAGAGAGTTTATGCATGAATTTCACCTCAAAGATGTTGACCAATCTTATATAGAAAGCAAGGTGGTAGCCTTAATCCATGTTCTTGAATTATTCATAGGTTACCATGCATGCATGAGAGGGATATGTGAAACCTTAGTCAAATATATTTTCCTTATATCCCTAAGTTTTAATATTTTCTTATTATATGGAATTTTCCTTATGAATGTTTCAAGTCACGACCATGCAACAACCCTTTATCACTTTTTTCACTATGATTTATGTCTTAACCATCAATTGGGTTGTGAAGGCATGACACAACTAAGTTCACGGTTGGCAAAGTTTCATGGAAATTTATGCTAACATCCATGTTTGAATTATGAAGGTGTAGAGGTAGTTTGTTGTAGGGTCACAAGTCAAGTTCTACCTTAAAGAATGCATCAAGGGCCCTACAATTTTCATGATTGTCAGATATTGTTAGATTGATGGATGACATATTCACACTTTTTGAAGATGCACAAGTTTTAACCAAAGTTGGAAAGAGAGCATTTTTCACGTGTCACCGTAGGACTAGATTTAGTATGGGGGCCATAAAAGAAGGGATGCATCAGATCAAGAGATAGAAGGGCAATGTCTAATTGGCCAAGAGTGTCGACTATGCCAAGGGTTTTTGAGTTTTATGGCTATTGTCAGATCTCAATAGATCAACATCTAGTGCACCCCCACATTTTGAAAATGCTCGATGTTTAGCAAATGTAGGAATGTGAGAGTGTGACACTTGTCATGGTAAGCCAGGTGCATAAAGGACTCCTTTTTGTAGCATCACAAGGGTCCATTTTTAAGGAGGAATTCATTGAATGAAAGTAGATCTAATGAATCAATGTGATTCCATCAAAATGAGCTTCAAAGTTAAGCTTTGATGGTGTGATAATGAAGAGTTGCAATCAATTTTAGTTCATCACATCATCACAGAAGGTTAGGCCTAACTCAAGGTTAAGGTCGTGAAGTAGCGAACTCTTTGGTCATAACTTCTTAGGGTTAAATAAGGATAGTTGTTTTTAATTGTGAATGAGCGATCAACAGTTAAGGCATGGTTTTCAAATTTTCATAGTAGTTTATGATGTAGTTAAGGGTTGTGTTGAAACTTGACAACATAGCTAAATTCATAGATTCACATGGTCACAATGGTTAAATAAAAGAAGGAAATGATAGTTGTGACTGGGCAATCATGATCAAAAAGAAGGAAATGATAGTTGTGATTGGGCAATCATGATCAAAGCCTTGTCTTTGCAATGGTCACAGGTATCCAAGATACATTCAGACTTTAAGTCATGATCATGCGAAAGACAAACAAGTAGTTAAGTTCTTAATGATTGGAGGGTCACAAGCATTTTACACCAAATAGAAAATAAGCTACAAAAGTATGACAGAAGCAAGATTAACTTATTTTGCATCATCACATGGTTAGAAGACTATTAAGTCTAAACCACAATGATGATGTGAAAGGCCAATCTCATATCAATAGTAGGGGCACAACAATTAAGGAGATAAAGTGGAAGTAAGATGTAAAGCTATGAATGGGAGAAGTCAGTAGGTCAATACAAAGATAAAGGATAGATGAGATGGTAGGATACTTCAAGGAAATTAGGCCATGTGGCAAGGATAGATGGTTTGACTCCCTTTGACTTGATGGCACAACTGACTTGGCATGGTCACAATATGGTATTGAGAAGCTTATTTAATAGAGAACAAGTCCTTGATTGTTTGCAACCACTCTTTAATGTTCTCCATTCTTGGTAAGTGTAAAGGACATTCCTTCTACCACCTAGTTCATCCATCTACCCAATCAAGATGGTGATGGTCACCATTTCTATCTTTTCAGAACCAATTTTACATGTAAAGGTTAGATTTTTTGTATGGGGATGTGCATCTAATCATGATTTCCTCTGCTTAACAGTTATTGCTCTCCTCTGCAATCTCAACTCCATTTGTTTGGATTTTGAACTTAATATAATCATCAGAGTTATGCCTAAAACTCTATAGAAGCTAGTTTTAACTATGTTTTATAGGTTCCAATTTTTGTAAAACAATGGTTTTGTCATGATCTCTTAGGAGTCTTTCATAACATTTTTCTACACATTACTTTGTAACCATTTTGAGGATTTTATTAAACTACCTTCAAAGTTTGAATAAGGGAATAGTTTGAGGGACCCTTCTTGTGTTTGTCTTGCTGGGTAAACCATTGATATGATATAACATCTTGTAATTTTTTTAAAAATCCCTAAGTTTGTGTCTCAGTTTTATCTAGAAGTGATTTTAAAATATTTGTATAGGTTACAAGTCATGAGTCTGTGCTTTATCCGGTGCATAATTGTGAATGTCATTGTTCGCCTTAGCACCTTGTTGAAGTATATCCTTCTTGTGAAATATTTATATATGAATGTTGTGAGATAAATATTGTGCCAATCTTTAACCATTTAGAAGAGCTTCATCATGTCAGGTCAACAAGATATTCACCTTAATGTTAGTGCATCACCTTAGCCTTAGGTTTTAATTCTAGTTTCCTTATATCCCTTTCCCTTTGAAGTTTAATTTAACATTTGTAGAAGCAAATAGGTGAACCATCATAAGGAACTGGCCTACAACCTAGAGATTCACTCCTAATTCTGGTACACCCACTACCTTAGGAGTGTTTCTATGTTACTTGAAGTGTCTGAATCTTAAGATCTAGTTGAGGCACAACTTTTAGAGACAACAATTCAAGCACGCCTCATATGACTACAAAGAAATGTTTTTCAATTTTCTTTATATTTCCTTTTTTTTTTGGTGTGTACAACAAGAAATTAACTTCATTAGATTTAAAAAAGCATACACACTTGGAAACTCTAAGATGTGGAAAGACAAATTAGTACATATGGCTTTTGAGAAGAGCACAGACAAGAAGTATACAAGTTTTGAATACAAAGAGTTGTCCCCACCTAGAAGGAGAGGTAGAAAAGCTGAAAGAATCCAAAAAACTCTTGTTCGTACAATGAGGGCTAGATCTACTCCTCCACCAACAAGTCCTATCATTTTGGCAAGGAAAGTCACTACTCCAAGGAGGGGAATTTTCCAAATACCAATGGCAAGGCAATATGAATTTGTTCCTTTTAATCAAGGTAGCCCACTAGATTTTTCTCAACACCATGATATCCCTCTGGCTACCTTGAAAAGTTTATCAGACTTCACTGGGGAAGGCCAAATAATGGTTTTCGGGCATATCAGGGATGTTGTAACATTATACAATGTGCATCATGTTATTGAGGAGGATGTTGTTGTGAAGCTCCTTGTAGCTTCATTCAAAGGAAAGGCTCTACATTTGTTTCAAAGCCTTGCTATGGGTTTGATTAATTCATGGAATGCATTAGGGGATACTTTGAGTAGATATTTTGAAGATATGTTAGATTATTTGTCCTTGGTGGAGCAATTGACTACTATAAAAAGGCCCCCCCAAGAATAGATGACTAATTTCAGCATGAGATTCCAAAGGACTTGGACTAGAATTCCAATCTAGGTTAGGCCCTCTGTAAAATATGCCTTTTTGTATTATTTAAGGAGCCTAAACAATGATATATCAGTCTTGATCCAATCTATGGGAGGAGTCTCACTGCCACAATCATATGACTTAGTTGTGAGAGTAGAGAATTGCCTAATCCAAGCTAGAAAAATAGCACCAAGGCTCCCATGCCTATTTTTCTAGATATTTGATCAAATATGCCCTGATCATTCCTCCTTTTGCACCATTACTTGCTATTCCAACCTTAAAAATTGCTACAACTAGTGATTCAATGGCTATAGGGCCATCTGAGGAACTAAAAGAGATTAAGAGTAGTCAATAGAAGATGGAGAATATCTTAATAGACTATAGGAAATGAGTCGGTAAGCCTCAAAAGGAAACAATACCAAGAATGCCCACCTTACCAACAATAGAATCAAGGGGGAAATCCATATTACCAAAAATAGATAGGAGTAAAACAACAAAAAAATCAAGGTGTGAGGCCACCCTATCATAATAACTATCAAGGGAACATACAAAATGTCAACCCAAGGCCTTTTCAAACATTTGCACTAGCACCTTTGAATGTTGTTAGGGATCTAGTACCAACTCAAAATGATCTAAATATTGAATATGAATGGTGTTATCCATATAATCAACCACATAATTAGACAAGATGCTCTAATGGTGTCATCCACCAATCACTAATGGTCCAAAGTGATGCAGGTATAGAACTAGAAGTAGCTTGAGATGCAATCAAACAACAACATGATCCAAGTCTAGTTGACACTACCTTCATGAATTGGCAAAAAGAGAAGTTTTGTGGGGTGAATGGTGATGCAACAATTGCAACTCATACCAAATCAAAGAAAAGAGTTTTGGAAGCAGAGAAAGCTACGAATAAAGGTAAGGAACCTACAATCAATGAGGTACCATCCACCCATGCACATGTATCACACAACAATCCTGAAAAACCAGCTAAAGAATAGCCATGATCACAATCAAATTAGGTTGAGGTTAAGGAACATGCCAAGATAATTCTACTCATGCTTTACAACATTATGGAAAACATGAAAAAGATAAATGTCACAATGTCTATGTGGAATTCTTTGGCTATCCTAGGGCAGACTAATTTCCTAATGAGGGCTCTATCCATGGAGAGAGATCATTCTTTGATGGCTAATGAGAACCCCAAGGTGGTCTTGACAAATGATGTTCTAGAGGTCATCTCTCCAAATAGCCATAGTATTCAAGGTTAAAATGTGAAACCACCCCCCTTCTACGTATCTTTAATCATTGGAGATAAATTAATACATAACTATATGGTAGATAGTGGAGCTGGTAGCTCTATTATGCCACATCAAACATTTGATTAGTTGGGTTTGGTTTATCAAACTTTAGAGAAGGCGGTCGTGCAACTGGATAGTTCCACTATAAAGACTGTAGGAGTTATCAAGGATGCTAGTTTGACTCTCCATGTATATCCTAACTTCTTCATCCCTCAAGATATTTTTGTAATTGACCTTCTTCCATACTTTGCCCTCTATTTTTCAAGAGAGTTCAAAACAAAAATAGGAGTATATCTTTCCTTAGATTGGTCTTACATGTTGTTTAGAACCTATTATAGGACCAAAGTGACCATCAAATTAGAAGGGCTTGCAAAGAATCACATTGAGCCATCTATATCCAATGTAACCTATGAAAATTTTGTTGCATTTGACCAAGATGAAAGCCTTGTTGTCCTAGAAACAAACACCCAAGTAGAGAACATTCCTAATATACTCCTTGATGAGTGGGCAATAGAAGATACATTGAGAAGTCAAGAAACCACTATTTTAGATGGTTTGGGAAATTATATATTCCAAGAGGTTGGTTCACTTATACTGAACCTTTTTAAAGGTCCAAATGAGATGGATGGTGAGAAAGATAAGGTTTGGGAGTTGTGCTTTGATGGATTAGAAGCAAGAATGGTTCAGGTGGAGGAGCAATGTTGGTCTCTCCTTGAGGGGGAAAATACTATGCAACTTTTTATTTTAGTTTTGCATGTACTAACAACACAGTTGAATATGAGAGCTTAATTTAGGGGCTAGAGTGGGATAGAATAAGAGGTGTCAAATGCTTGAAGGTATTTGTAGATAGTGAGTTAATTCTCAACTAGGTTAGAGGGCTACATATGACCAAAAATGACACATTGAAAAGCTACAAACACAGAGTTTGGGATGAAATTAAAAACTTTGATGCTTTTAACATTATTGTTATCCCTAGAAAATTAAATCAACATGCTAATAGGTTGGCTGCTGTAGGAGCACAATTTGATGTGGCTAAGAATATCAATAAGGAAAATGTATAGAAAAATGTCAAAATTGTGTTTAGGCCTTCCATACTTGATAATGATGTTAATTGAAAAGTGTTTGATAGTGATGAAAAAATTCTAAATTTCTTGCTTGAAGAGGATGTGTTTGTAACATCCAACCAGCACAAGCTAAAGTAATAATATGGTGAAACAATTATATAACTAAAGACAAATAATCTACACAAGGGATTGGTTACCCTTGAATCTATCTTCAACACATATGATCAAGTTAGAAAGAACAAAACTAGCTTGTTGGTTCAACAAGATCATTACGAGGATCTCAAAATTGCAAAGGGAAAAAACTTAAAGTTTGAAAATTGATCATTATTGAAGAAAAGAAATATTACATTCAACTTTTTTAGGAATTCAATGATATATTTGCATGGGAATACACAGATCTTAAGGGATTTGATCCACAACTTGACCAATACACCATTGACTTAGGACCAAACTCCAAGCTTGTAAGATAGAAACAAAGACCAATCAACCCAAGGCTTAAACCTTTGATCGAAAGGAAGTGTTCAAACTCATTGAGAGTGGAATAATTTTTCCTATAAAACATACCAGTTGGGTCTCAAATATTGTTCCAATTAGGAAAAGAATCGGGATATAAGGTTGTGTTTTAGTTTAAGAGATCTCAACTAAGCATTATTAAAGGATCAACACCTTTTACCATCTATGGAATAGATACTCCAATATGTCTCTAGTTTAGAGCACTTCTCACTCCTTGATGGTTATTCAGGGTATAACCAAGTTTTGGTCAAAGAAGAGGATTGGTTTAAGAATGCATTTACCATAAAGTGGGGTATAATGGAATATGAGAGGATGCCTTTTGATTTATCCAATGTAGGAGCAATGTTCCAGAAGGCTATGGACATGTATTTTCACAATTTGATGTACAAATTCATGTTGGTTTATCTTGACAATATCATAGTCTATTCAAAGAATGTTGCAAATCATGTTGGACATCTCACACAAATCAAAGATGCAGGGAGTTTAGTATATCTCTTAACCCTAAGAAATGTGTATTTTCTATTGAAGAAGGTAAGTTATTGGGCTATGTGGTGTCTAAGAAGGGTATAACAATGGACTCGGAGTGAGTAGCCACTATCTTGGAGCTACTCCTCCCTCGTCGTAAGAGAGGTCTGCAAATTTTTATAGGAAGAATAAACTTTATTAGACACTTCCTACCTAATGTAGCTATTCTTTTGAACCCACTAATGACAATGCTAAAGAAAAATAATTTTTTTAGTAGGACTAAGGAAGGGAGGAGTAGTTTTCATGCAATAAAAGAGGCCTTAGCATCATCTCCAACACTTGTAAATCCTTATTTCAAGAAAGACTTCATATTATATGCTTATGGAAGCCATGATGTGATTTCAATAGTTATAGTACAATAGAATTTAGAAGGATTTGAGTAGCCTATTGCCTTCTTTGATAAAGGACTGGATTATTATGAACAAAGGTATAGCTTTATTAAGAAGCATGTCTTGGCTGTTGTAAAAGGTTTGAAGAAATTCAGACATATATTGTCTCATAGCAAGGTACATATCATGGTAGCCCACCCTAGCATCAAAGAGTTCTTACTCAACAAGGATTTGAATGAAAAAGGAGCTGGCTAGATAAACAAGGTGCTGGCATATAATATGGACATCCAAGTTACCAATCAGAGGAAAGGGACTATGTAAACAAACTACTAATATAACTATCATAGAAGATGAAGAAATAGCAGAAAAAACTCTAGTTATCCATGGAGCAGCTCAAATGATCAATCAACAAGCTGGCTGAAAGGAGTCACTCACTTCTTGTGAACTAGAGAGTGCCCACCTTATCTCATCAAAGCCAAAAGAAGGTATTCTAGACTTCAATCTATTCCTTATGTGCTAATCGACAATGTTCTATTTAGAATAAATTATAGTGGTATGTTTTTAAGGTGCATAGATAATGATCAAATTGACCAAGGCCTATTTGAGTTTCATGATGGACCTTCAGGAGATCAATATTCA
The DNA here is from genome assembly GCA_028749045.1 of Cupressus sempervirens. NCBI lineage: Eukaryota > Viridiplantae > Streptophyta > Pinopsida > Cupressales > Cupressaceae > Cupressus > Cupressus sempervirens. The sequence continues at coordinate 444,130,163 of CM053793.1, read as the reverse complement.
CCTAAAAAAACATCGTTTAAATTTATGAGAGCTAGCTATTACTGGCCAAGTTTTTTCAAAGATTCCCACACTTGCATAAGAAAATGTGTTAACTGTGCCATGTTCATTGGAAAAGAAAGGCTACTCACTTTATCATTACAACCCATTCAAGTAAAAAAACCCTTTATGAAATGGAGAATAGATTTCATTAGGACAATCAATCCACCTTCAAGTCTAAGGCACAAGTGGGTTCCTATTGCTATAGACTATTTTACCTATTGGACAAAAGTAGTAGGCCTAAAAGAAGCTAATAAATTAGCTGTTTTTAATTTTTATGAAGATACTATTTGTAGATTTTGAGTACTTAATTCTATTGTCAGACAATGCCCTAGTTTTTACAGGATTGAAAATAAGTAATTGGGGAGTAAAGAATGGTATTTACCTTAACACTTCCTCCAACTACTACCCTCAAGGGAATGCTTTGGTAGAATCCACCAATAAGAATATGATAGGAATCATCAAAAAAACCTTGTAGAACAATCAACATGGTTGACATTCAAAGTTGAGGACTACCTTATGGAATTTTTCTTATGAATGTTTCAAGTCATGACCATATGACAACCCTTTAGCACTTTATCACTATGGTTTATGTCTTAACCATCAATTGGGTTGCTAAGGTGTGACACAACTAAGTTTACGATTGGCATGGTTTCATGGCAGTTTGGGCTAACATCCATGTTTGAATTATGAAAGTACTGAGGCAGTTTGTCATAGGGTTGAAAATCAAGTTCTACCTTAAACAATACCTCAAAGGGCCTATGATTTTCATGATCATCAAATCTTATTATATTGATGGCTGGTGTATTCACACTTTGTGAAGATGCACAAGCTTTAAGCAAAGCGAGAAAGCAAGTGTTTGCCACATGTCATCATGGGACTAAATTCAATATGTGGGCTATAAAATAAGGGATGTGTCAGATCAAGTGATAGATGGACAATGTCTAATTGGCTTGGAGTGTCTACTACACCAAGGGTTTTTCATTTTTATAGTTGTCATCAAATCTCAGTAGATCAACATCTGGCATAACCCTGCATTTTTAAAATGCTTGATGTTTAGCCAATGCAAGAATGTGAGCATGTGATGCATGTCATGGTGGGCCATGCACATAAAGGAATCACTTTGTAGTGTTGCAAGGGTCAATTTTGAAGGAGGAATTCATCAAATGAAAGCAAATATGATGAATTGATGTGATTCCATCAAAATGAGCTTCAAAGTTAAGTTGCAATGGTGTGATTATGAAGAGTTGCAGTCAATTTTAGTTCATTGCATCATCACAGAAGGTTAGGCCTAACTCAAGGTTAAGGCCATGAAGTAGAAAACTCTTTGGTTGTGGAGTCTTAAGGTTAAATAAAGATAGTTGTTTTTGGTTGCAATTGAGTGATCAGTAGTTAACGTGTGGTCTTCACAGTTTCATAGTGGTTTATGATGGAGTTAAGGATTTTGCTACAACCCAATGACATAGCTAATTTCATGGATTCACATGGTTATAATGGTTAGATGAAAGAAGAAAATGATAGTTGTGACTTGATTACAGTCAAATCCTTGTCTTCACATGGTCACAGGTATCCAAGATATAGTGTAGTACCTACCCTCATTCACATTTTTCTAGATACATTGTTGCTATCATGGTCGAGTTCTATTAGACTAGTTTTATGTTAATGGTTAGTAGCATTATTTTGAGACTATCAGATATTGTGTTACAGATTTAGTTGATATATGATGTGATTATTTAGACTTTACATTTCATGTATGCATGATGATTATTACATTATTTTCAATTATTGATGATGATTAGTTAGATGGTTTATTATCACATGTGTTTTCTTATGGATACTTACCCCATACTTGCATGTGTATGGTGTGTGTGTTTGTTCTCTTATTGTATGACATTTCTAATGTGGTTAGGGAAGGGAGTCATAGTCACCTACTAGTTGAGATCTACATGATGCACCACTTCCTACCATTTCCTGTTTAGCTTAGCACACACACACACACACACACACACACACACACACACACACACACACACACACACACACACACACACACACACACACACACATGTAATCACCTAAAAATGGTCATCTAGACTATTAGCCCCCTTTTCAACATTTTGGCTAAATTAATTTAATCATTTACCTAGACCAAATTGCTAATAATCAATTTATTTGATTATAACCTATAGTTTGACTATGCTATCCTAAGTTCATTATTTGATTAAAAGAACATGTCCCCTTTTAATTAAATAAAGCACCCCATTCTTCTAACCCACTTAAAGTGCCCACATAAAGTCCTTTTTCTATTTTTCAATTAAAAGAAAAGGCTTGTGAGAATTTTTGTCTTATGTGACAAGTCAACTTATATTCTATTGGTTGACTTGTGTGTGCACATGGATCACTCCTATTTTCGAATTCAACCGTTGATCATCCACCATCTTCATCTTGATCTCCACTGTCCGTACATCTTTAAAAGGGAGAGAGCTTTCCCCATTAAAGAATCTAATCCTCATCATTTGAATGTTGTTATGCTGCAGGTTTTCTAACAGGTTTCTTTGGAGCTTTGTGGAGAACTTCTCTTTCTTGTCTACATTCTCTCATCCATGGCATTCTAGCTTAGCTTAGCTTTCATCTTTACATGTAGCTTAATCTCACATAGCTTAATAATGGTATTGTAACACTCTCATCCATGCTTAGAATAGCTGCAATTTTCATATTCATTCTAACTTAATCTTTAGTTGCATTGCATTCTTGAGGAACTCCTTGGGACATTTGCATTCTTGCATCTTGTCTTTGGAACCTCCCATTGCATGGTTTACTAGCAAGAAGCACATTTCTAAGGCTTGGTTAAGAGTCTTCATGCTTGAATACTAGCTTCTTGCACTCTGTGGATAGGGAGCTCTAATCCATCATTCGAACATTCCAACTCATGGAATCATTTGGATAGAATGGTTTAGAGTGGGACACTTTCGAGTGTACATTTTTGGCGCCCACCGTGGGGCTTGAATCAAGTTTCTAGCTCCATTTTCTTTTATTTTTCATCTTTGGTTTTTTACAGCAGCATATTGGATCTAATCAAATACTTTTGTAGAATTATCACTTTGATTTTAAGGCCAACCCATAAGTAGATTGGTTTGAAGGCCAAAAACTTAGTTGGTTTAAAGATTTGATCATATCTTTTAAACCGCTTGGAGTTTGGTTCTAAATTTTTTTTTAAAAGTTGGGTATGTTCTCAAAATGTCTCAGTCCAATTTTTAGAGCATTTTGACATGATTTATGGGAGTTATGATTTTTTCTTTTTTTTTTTCATAAAAAGCCATTTCTGATCGCAAATCAGAGAATTTTTCAAAAAAAATACATTTTCAAAAAGGGTTTTGAATTCTAATAGGGGTTCTTTCTTTGTGTTTTGAATTTTGAGGTCGTATTAAGGATCAAAAATTCGATTTGATAAATTTGGCCTGTTTTGAAAAAATTGATCTCTAGAGCGCAAATGAAGATATTTTTTTAAATTTTTTGCATTTTTGAAAAGCTCTCTGATTTTTAATAGGGGTCTCTTCTTTTCATTTTTATTTTTGGATATGAAATCATAGCAAACAAGTCCAATCTTGTTGACTAGGTCAAAATCAAAGAGTAAAAATGAGAGCATTTGTGATTAACTTGCACTTTCTTTGCATGCACTTGGTTGGAAGATAAATTGGATTTTTGAAGAAACTCACCACTTTTTATTGCAAAATTTTATGTTATTTCACACTAACTTTTGGTACTAACAAGTTGTGATTACAGGTTGCCATCCTTATGAAAAAAATTGAAACATTGCATAAAAAGAACGCATGTCAAAGCTTCAAATACGTAAGGGCTACTAACATTGTTTGCAGGGCTGCCCAAAACATAAAAACTCAAAATTTCTTATTTTTTTATTTTCATGTGTGGCATTGACTAATTGTTCATTTTTCATAGGAACATAAAACTTGTGATTGGAGTCTTTTGGTAATAGGAGAGTATGCTCTTTACCCTTGTGGTGAATTAGAAATCTTGACTTGTCATTTGGTTTCAAAAGCAAGGGGTAACTAAATCTTCTTGGCATGTTTGGGAGAAAATTATTGGAATAGGAGAGTATGCTCTTCACCCTTGTGGTGAACCAAAAATCTTGACTTCCAAAAGTTGATCCACTTTGTGTAGTTAGCATCCTTTAGAGGGCCTGCTCTCGGACAACCTGAGAGGAACGACCCAAGTGGGAACAAGCCGATTACTTGGCTCTTCCAACCCACTATAAAGTCAAGGCTACCAAGGACACAAAACTTTGGTAGACATAGTGTTTGTCTTCGCCTAGTGTGATCACTTATGGGATTTCGACCATAGGGAGATCACTAGGCAAGAATGCTTAAGGTACTCTTGTGATCGCGAGATCGATTACTCATCACAAGGTGAGGTGTCTCATAATTGGGAGCAAGAGGAACACTATGAACGGAAGCCCTATCTAAACACCCTAAGTTAGTAACTACCTTTTTTAGCCACTCAACTTCTTGGTGCAAGGATCAATCCTAGTGGACTACCCGGATCACCCCAAGATTTTACACTCACCATCTGTGTTCCCTTAGTTATGCTTATGGAATTTCCATGACAAAGCCAATATCTCTTGTGGGAAACCACTTGGTGTGAGGTGAAGGAGCATCAAGTGTGGGCCAAGTTGTTGAGTAATGAACCATGTCCTTTAGGTAGATATTGCTTGATGTGTTCTCAAATGTGGTATACCAGTGAAAATCTTTTGAACATACATATGACGATAATTCTAAGGAATTCTTTTGAGACGTCACATATGCTTGTATCATGCAAGGTTTCTTTGTCCCTTGCTTGATTGTTTGAAGAATACTCCATGTGTCACTATCTTGATTGGAAAGAAATTGCTTTTGAACATCAAACTTGCTATGCTATCAACTATTGTTAAACTTTGTCAACCAAGTCAAAGCATCAAGTCTTAACATTTTTCTTGTGTTACTTGCTAAGGGGAGTCTCATAATTTGATTTTTATTTTCTATGTCTCTTTTTCTTGAACATGGTTAAAGTGGCTCTTTGGTCTTAGTGCTCTTGGTCTTTTTTTCTTCATGGTCTATGCATGCTTGCTAGTTATCCTTTTGCTAAAATGGTTGCCTTGATTTCTTGACTACACTCTTGGGTTAGAGAGTTGTTGACTTGTCACCCCGCTTGCTCTATCTATTTGGCTATTTGGGCATCTTTCCTAGCTATTGACTTGAGTCATTCATGTCATAAGTTTCTTGGACATATTGTTTGACAAGTCACTTTAATCTCTCTCTACTATCTTGGCAAGTGAACACTCTACCTCCTATAGTTTCAACATCAAGTTATCTTCTAGGCTCTTTTATGCTTGGCTTTGCATCTAAAACAATGGAATTCAAAGCTTGTGCTACCAAACCTCAACCAAATCTAGATGATCATGATATCCTCCATGTCACTAAAGAGTTTCAAGATTTATATGCGCAATACAAAGAACTAGAAGAGACAAATGATCTTTCTTACCTTCATCTCTCTAAGCGCATGATAGAAATGAAGTCTAAACTTGAGAAAAGGTTAGAGGAGAAGATTTCATCATTAAATGAATCTTCCTTAAGGTCTTTACATGCATGTGAGTCACCTTATTTGAGGTCATCCTCTTCTTCTAGGTCTACATGCTCTACTTTAAGACATCAAATGTCTTCATCTTCTAGATCTACCTCTTTAGGGGACAAGCAAGTGATACCTACTTTGAGCCTATTCCAAAATTTCATGATGGACCTATCTGTGACCAAGATAATGATGAATACATGAATGCATTCTATTCACTTGAGAAACAACAAGAAGATCCTAGACATACTTCTAATAGAACTTTTTCTCCCTTGGAAGATTCTTATGATGACACTTTGCAAAAACTTCTTGGTAATAAGATCATCATGTTACCTAAGTATAGCTCATATGAAACCCATTCTTGGATATCTATTGTGCTTATCATCAACATAATGAGCATAGTACTTCAGATTTCATTGAGCTGAAACATAAAATCCAAGATCTCATTGATGATGAGATTGTTGATCTTGGAACCTTTAGTGACTCATGTGCTGAGGATACTTCTCTTGAGCAAGATTACATTGATGAACCTATGTCTAGTAGCGGCTCTATTACATATTCCACTTCTTCCAACACTCATGCACCTCCCAAAACTTCAAATCTTTCTAGCATGCCTCCATCAAATAAAGAACCTAATGCTTTCCACATAGACTACGTGTATCCTCAAGGGCTACCTCTAAAAGAAACTCAAGCTAACCTTCACTTGGTTGCAAACCCTTTCCATGCTACTAATCCTAAACATCCTCAACCTTCATGCACTACTATGCCTAATCCAAATACTACTCCATTCACTCTTCATTCTCCCTTGTCCTTAGAAGTCGCTCCATGTCAAGAGGACTCTCAAAAAGAAAAAGCTATAAATGTCAAGAAAGATCAAGATCAAGCACCCTTTCATCTCTTTCAAGATTTTTCCCCTCCATATTCTATATCTTGTCCACCTCCTAAGTATGACGAAGATACCACTTCTATTATCTCCCTTGAGCTTATTGAAAATTATGAGAAAAGTTCTCTTCATATGCTATCCAAAGCTACTTGTCAAAATCAAAGCATCCCCTCATTTTCTACTTCTCCACATCCACTTCAAAATTGTGCTCAAGCTTCAAGTGCTTCTATTAAAAATGTTGTTCCTATCAAAGGTACTTATGAGTCTATTGATGGCTTTGACCATGTTGCTCATTTTAAAGATGTTGATATCCCTTCCCACTATCCCTTTGCATCATCTAAGTCTATCCTTGGTCCTTATCCATCAAAGCTAAAGCCTTCAAACCTTCCATCTATATTGGGACCTTATGTTCTGTAATCTCCTACATTTTCCACTCCTAGCTCTCCCATCATACCTCAAGATCAACAAAGACACTCATCCTTGATGACTTTTCACCCATATATACATCTAATCGAGTCATATCATCCTTATTCATCCACAAATCCTAAGTCCTTTGGAAGTGAGAATAAACATAAGAATCCATTGAAAAATAAAGATCACTATGTCCCATCTAATCGACATGTGAATGCTAAGAAGGAGAATGCACAAAAGAGATCGCAAAGGTCCACTACTCAAAGAGCTAAACCAAAGAAAATATGGGTTCCTAAATCCATCATTATACAAAGGCACTCTCAAGCACCCAAAGAACAAGGAAAATCTAAAGCTATGTGGATTCCCAAGTCTCTTTTAAAAGACTTGAATATTGAAAATATTTCAAAGTTGACATTCAAGCTTCCAAAGGCTTCCATTCTATCTTCTTCCAAAAATATTCCTAAAATTATTCCAAAGCCTTCCACTCCACTTTTTTCCAAATTTCTTCTACCACCTCATACATCTAAACCTCAAGCTACTTCATCCATGATTCCTCCATCATTCCAATACCCTTCAAGGTATGTGTCAATGTTGATCTTGTACAATATTTCAACTACCCTCATGAAATCCTCTAAAGCTTACACTAACTTTCTATACATGAACTATTATCCTCCATGTACTCTTCCTACTACCATTTCTCTTTCATCACCCTATCAACATCTTTGAGCATACCAGTCTATGGTCTCGGCTTATCATGACTTATCTTTTCTATAGGAGCACTATCTACAAACAGCTTGAGCTCTTTCTAAAAATTAAAAAAAAAAAAAAATTCGTCAAAGTGGTGAAAACCTAGAAACAGGCGCTACTTGAAACCCTTGCACCTATGTCTATCAATCTCAATCATCCACTTCGCTACACATTTCCTAGCCTGGAATTGTTTCTTGTCCTCATCTTGGGGGCATAGCTACTTAGCCTATTGAGGTATTCTTGTGCATTAGGGTTTCTTTGACAACTCACAACATAGTGTTTCTCAACACTTTCCCCACCTTGACATCGAGTGTTTTTCAACACTTTACAGATAGTTTACCTACGGTCTCTGATGTCGCGATATTTCTCACTATCAGAATCAAGTCTAGAAGAAATGGCCAAGTGACTTACACACACACACTTTAACACTTAAACGACTGAGCTATGCTGACATTTATCTACTTTGTGTGCTATCTATGATGATTTCTTTGCCATGTGTTCCCGCCCTAATAGTCTTTCGAGGATGTCATTGACTAGAAGACTGGGGGCATGGGGCATGTCTTCTTGATTTTTTCTTGTGGGTATACTTTGTTTGTCTATAGTGTTGTAAGCATTTATGCTGGTCCTATTCAACACGTTGACTTACAAATGTATCATCCTTGACTGTTTTGCAAGACTGCACTCAGGGTTTATCCTGGCGCTTATGCCTTGATACAGGTGTAATCTTGCTAAATTAAACTTAGGGAATCTAATCGTGTAGTTATCTTGACTTACATGTCTCTGATGCTTAGATTGGATTTCCACATACCTATCTAATATCGATCATATTCATATCCTCATAGTTATACTAGTGATGGTTGTATGATCTCATGATGTCCCTAATAAATGCTCGATGATGAAATTAAGAGTCTAAATGTTATGCACTTCTTGCTGGTAAACCACTGTGCATATTAGCTTGCATTTTAGGTTCATTTTCTAGCTTAGTCTTGCATTCTTGCATATGGGGAGAGCTCTCTCTTCATCTTTTTGTGGACATATCAGCTAACTCCTTTCATATATTTCTTTACTTTCTTCTTGTTCATGTCTTTTCACCTTCTTAATCTTTCGCTTCATCTCTTTTCTATCTTGTCATCACATTATATAAATTTTTGACCTCTTAAATAATTTTGACGTCCTAGATTCATTTTCGGGATCGAAATCCAAATTTGAGTTCATCTTGATGTTCAAAATTGTCTTTTAAAAATCTACTTTGTTCTGAGCAGTTAGCTAACCTTTTGAGGTCTAATCTCTGAATCATCACTAGGGCATCTTCATTTCTTCATGTCTTCATCATTTCCATACTTCATATCTACTTAAATTCACTATTTCATGTCTAAAATCACCTTTCTACTCATTTCAACCTTATTTTTATGCTATATCCTTCAAGGTCTACTCTAGTCAAACTGGGGCATTTTATCAATTTTTTTATATAGTCATTCTTGGGTTCTAATCATCTATCTGTCATCTTGGACATTGCCATATTCTAATTTTCTCATTTCTAGCTAGTTTTTGCATCCCCTTACCTCATTTCAATTTCGATCCCGAGGGGGCAAAAATACTCTATCGCTGATTGCTACAACTATCTATTTCTTAGGAGCATTTGTTTGATTTTTTCACTTGTTCTCGATCTATCTACTTTGCTAAGTGTTAGCATTCTTCTTGAATTCTGACATCATCTCTTCCTAATGTTCAGTACTACCGCTATCAAGCTGTGCATTCAGGACTTGCTATCTATTTCTGCATTTCATTCTTTGGAATCAGATATCTATATCTATCATTGCCTACTTGGCTTTCTATTTTCTTTGACATAATGTGTTCCCATATCGATCACACATTAGTCAAAGAGGGGAAAATGTAATCACCTAAAAATGGTCATCTAGACTATTAGCCCCCTTTTCAACATTTTGGCTAAATTAATTTAATCATTTACCTAGACCAAATTGCTAATAATCAATTTATTTGATTATAACCTATAGTTTGACTATGCTATCCTAAGTTCATTATTTGATTAAAAGAACATGTCCCCTTTTAATTAAATAAAGCACCCCATTCTTCTAACCCACTTAAAGTGCACACATAAAGTCCTTTTTCTATTTTTCAATTAAAAGAAAAGGCTTGTGAGACTTTTTGTCTTATGTGACAAGTCAACTTATATTCTATTGGTTGACTTGTGTGTGCACATGGATCACTCCTATTTTTGAATTCAACCGTTGATCATCCACCATCTTCATCTTGATCTCCACCATCCATACATCTTTAAAAGGGAGAGAGCTTTCCCCATCAAAGAATCTAATCCTCATCATTTGAATGTTGTTATGCTGCAGGTTTTCTAACAGGTTTCTTTGGAGCTTTGTGGAGAACTTCTCTTTCTTGTCTACATTCTCTCATCCATGGCATTCTAGCTTAGCTTAGCTTTCATCTTTACATGTAGCTTAATCTCACATAGCTTAATAATGGTATTGTAACACTCATCCATGCTTAGAATAGCTGCACTTTTCATATTCATTCTAGTTTAATCTTTAGTTGCATTGCATTCTTGAGAAACTCCTTGGGACATTTGAATTCTTGCATCTTGTCTTTGGAACCTCCCATTGCATGGTTTACTAGCAATAAGAGTATCTCTAAGGCTCATCTGAAAGCCTTCTTATTCTTGAAATATACTCTTTTGCACTCCATGGATAGGGAGCTCTAAGCCGGCATCCAAGCATTCCCAACTCATGGAATCTTTTGGATAGAAGGGTTTAGAGTGTGACACAAATCAAGTGTACAACACACACACACACACACACACACACACACACACACACATATATATTGTATGTAGATGCATGGATTTTATGCAGATTGTAGGTATCGGGTATCGACTTTCCTAAATTGCCAGGATGAGCATACCCTATCACACTATCTCAATGGTAAGAGAGGGGAGATAAATTCTCAAGTCCAAATCCTAAACCCTTAAACCATTTGTCCTAGATATGTAGGATAAGTATTTGATATGTTTTACCTACCAAATGTTTCGGATGACATAATTCATGATTTTAACCCTTTAGACTGATTTTGTGTGGATTTTTCTATGATGGGTTCTCATATTTTATTTTGGAGGTCTATGGTGAATTTTCTATTAATTAAGTCTAAAATTAAAAGATTTAATTAAAAAATTAATTATTTTAGAAAAATTAATATAATGTCGTGATCTTTAGATATTTTGATTTTAATTAATTAAATGAGAATTAATTGAGAAAAAGAATTAAATAAAATAAATTAACATTAATAATAATAAAAATAATAATAAAATAATAAATAAATAATAATAATAATAATAAAAGAATTAAAATAAAAGTTATAAGTCTATCCAGGAGTAAGTGCACCTCTTGATTGCACGTATGTCTACAACACAGGAGTTAGCGCACAAATTAAGCACATGGTGTCTACAACCTTGTGACTCATCTAGAATGTTGGAAAAGATGCGTGCTTAGTTGTCAATGCTTATCTCATCTTTTGGTTGTTTCTAGAGACATTCTAGGTGCTTCTTGAGAGTTCTTTATATTCAAGTACTCCTAGAAGCTTGAGGAGTGTGTTTGGAGGACCTGAGAACGTTGGAGAAGGAAGGAGCTTGCTCTGAAGATTCTGAGGAGAAGTGATTTAGCATCAGTTTCTAGGTAGACACTTGTGATTTTTACATATGATATTTCACTTCTTGCACTTCCTGTCTTCTTCGTGTCTTCTGAATGCTTTCTGAAGATTTTATGTGTTGAATATTTTAAGAGGAAACGACACCATGCATAGATTCGAGTAATTTAATGGACTAGGTTTTAATTGATTTATAGAATGAAGAAAGTACATTGTGTTCTTTCATCCGAATAACCGATGCACATCCTTTAGAAATATACTTGAAATATATATATATATATACATTTACATGTATATATATACATAAATATACATACATACATATACATCTACATATACGTATATATACATATATATATACACACACATATACATATACATATACATATACATATATATATATACACATATATACACACACATATACATATACATATATATATATACACATATACATACATACATACATACATACATACATACATACATACATATATATATATATATATTTAGCTCTGAAAATTCTATTAAACTATCGATATTAAATCATTTGTATTGAAAATGTTTGAAAACGTTTTATAAAAAAAAAATTATATTGGGGAGGGACGGGTTTACCCACCCCCTACCCCCACTTTCCATCATAGCCTTATGGTTGGCAGTCCCCCGTACTGCTGTCATAGGTACTGCGACTGTCGTCACAGGCCCTACGACAGGGTATAAGGCCACACGACCCCTTTTAAAAGTGAAGTCGATAGTGATTAAAATCATTTTTTATATATATTGTGCAGTATGACTCATATTCGGGGGGGGTTTAAATTATGTTATTTAAAAATATATATATATATTAATAATATATGAGATTAGTGATATTTTGAATTTGTTAGGTATTAACATTATTTAATATTAATAACTTTAAAATGTTAATTATTATATATTTTTAAATATTAATTATTATATTATAAATAAAATTTTATTAATAGATTATTTCTTTTAATAATTAATCATTTTATATTATTTTAGTCTAAATCTAATTTAATTAGATTTAAATGAAGGATAGATAAATGAGGATGAATTCTATTTGTTTACATTGAATTTTTTATATGTCCTATTGGAACATGATGGGGGTCTTTTTCAAATATTGTATATATCATATACTCTTAGAAACATCTTAAAATATTGATTTAATGGGTTATAGGGAAAATACTTTTATCCACCAAACATATACATGGATTAGGTAAAAATGTACAAATTTCTTCATTCTATATCTAAATTTGAAAACAAAAATTGAAACCCCCACACTTAATTAAACTATGTAACTTTAGCAAGCCCAAACATGTGCTTGTATTTTGTGTTTTCTCTATGCTATTTGTTTTGGGTTTTTTGGGTTGACTAGATTGTTGACCAGTTATAGGACGTCTACCAAAGGTTTGAGAGTTATGATTTGTGATGGCATGTTGATGTTATTTGATCTCAATCTTTTTAAACCCAACCATGGTTATGTGATGGCATGCTGATTGATATGGTTTTCAGTCTTCTTGTGTAAGCTGTGATTTATGTAATCATTTATGAGTATCAATTAGTTGTATTTGGATTACTTTCCAATCACTTTGATGGGATTGAATTGTTTATTTGATCTTGATGATGTCATGTTGTGACATGTTTTGACTTGACCATTTTTTATTCTTCGATCAGTATTACTTTGAGATACTTTTTGGTTGCTTGTTGAGAACCAATGGATATTGTGATTATCAGTGATACCTTTAGTTGCCAATAGAGAACTATTGTGGTCATGATTATCAATAGATGCTTTTCAGTTGCTCATGGAGATTTGATGCTCTTTTTGTGGATTATCTTTTGGTATTTTTCCAATCGGTTGTATAGGACTGTGGTGATTTTGTGATTTATGATTCCATGAGCCTAGGGTAGGTTATCTACTTGTAGTGTCGAGAAGTGGCTTGCAATGGGGCCCGGGGCCCTAAGTGGCTGCTAGAGTAACTCATTAGAAGTTGTTTAATAAGTGAAAACATTACACCTAATACTGACTTAAATGAACCTAATAAGATAATTGTTTTTTCTCGCCCATGCCTCGAGTGCTAGTACAAACTAGGATGGGAGTAGAGAGAATGCTTGGTTGCAACCTTGCATTCCATAGTATGCCTCATCAGTATGAGAGGATACTAGTGGTTGCATAGGGATCACTAGGGGGGCAGGGTCTATACAGAGACTACTAGGGTAACTCTAGTGTGATTTATGCGATGACACTTTCTCGCTTACATAGTAGGTTCCTACATGTCTTTGTGTGCCTCTAGGATTAGATGTCAGTTTGTGATTGGAACCTTTGAGTTAGTATACTTTTAGGATTCCTAGACTTAGAGAGTATTTGTGCTTTGTGATTTAATAGCCTGTTTGGGACTTGAGATTACCTCCTCAGTGCGGTGGGAGTGGACCATTTAGGTTCCATGTGGTCAGGTGGTAGTTTTTTTTCACTCTTACCATTTGAGATGCGCCAGAGACACCATGGCTAAAGTATTCTTTGTTGGAATCTATCTTCATTTTGTTCATGGATTATGATGGTGGACACGTATCCTTATATTGATGATTAGCATATGATAGATGATGTTATTTACTTGTCTTATGCTTTATTTTGCATGGTTAGATTTCTTTTTGCATATGATGTAGTATGTTTTAGGAGTGTCATTCCTACTGTGATAATATCGATGATCTCTTCAATGATTTGGAATGTTACACATGGAGGAATGGCTAGGGCCCACGATGGTCTAATGATGCTATTTACGGTTGGAAGGAACCGTGCACTTAATTAGTTATGCTTGTGATATATGGATATCTTTTATGATGGATGTTTATATTTTCTATGATGATGTATCATGTATGACATGTGGTTTCATTTACTTACTACATTTGCATCATGGATTAGATTAGGATGATGTACTTAATTTTCACATATGTATATTCTTTCATGTCTTTCATACCCTATGACATGTACAGTGGATGATTGAGCTCTCTGTAATGTAATTTATTAAGGAACATTTGGAACAAAGTATATTGGTTAAAGAACATTAAACTTTTCATTACTATTTTATGTGGATGTAGTATTAGATGGAATCATTAATAGTTAATTTAGATGTGATTCAAAGTTAAGGGATCCTTAAAGAATGTGACCAGTTATGTATGTTTATGTTTACTTTCAGTTGAATGATGTTATTGCTTTTGCTACTATATTATGAATGGTTTACTTTCATGTTTCAAAAAAAAAAATGCTACCAAACTTAATAAAACTTTAGGTTAGTTCTTTGGATCCCTTGGTGGGGCATTACATATAGTCAGACTTTAAGTCATGACTGTATGAAAGGTAACACAAATAGTTAAATTCTTAATGACTGTAGGGTCACGAGTATTTTATGCCAAATAAGAAACAAGCCACAAAGGGTTGACAAAATCAAGATTAACTAATTTTGCATCATCACATGGTTAGAAGACTGTTAAGTCTAAACTATTAAAATGATACGAAGGGCCAATCTCATATCAATCAAACGGTTGTAATAGTTAAGGAGATAAAATGGAAGTAAGTTGTGAAGCTACGAATAGGGGCAATTAGTAGGTCAATACAAAGATAAAGGATGAATGATATGGAAGGATACTTCAACGAAATTGGGCCATGTGGTGAGGATAGATGGTTTGACTCCCTTTGACTTGATGACATAATTAACTTGGCATGGTCACAACATGGTATTGAGAATCTCGTTTAATAGAAAATGAGTCCTTGATTGTTTTTAGCCACTCTTTGATGTTCTCCATGCTTGGTAAGTGTAAAGGAAATTTCTCCCACCACTTGGTTCATCCATCTACCCAATTAGGATGGTGATGGTCATCATTTCTATCTTTTCAAAACCACTTTTGCATGTAAAGGTTAGATTTTTGGTATGGGGATGTGCATCTAATAATGAATTCCTCTTCTTAGTAGTTATTGATCTCCTCTGAAATCTAAACTCCACTTGTTTGGAGTTTGAACTCAATGCAATCATTAGAGTTATTGCTGAACCTTATAAAAGGTAGTTGTAATTATTTTTTAGAGGTTCCATTTTTTATCGAAAAAGTGGTTTTGTCATGATCACTTAGGAGTCTTTCATAACATTTTTCTTCACATTACTTTGTAACCATTTTGAGGATGTTGTTAAACTACCTTCAAAGCTTGAATAAAGGAACAGTTTAAGGGACCCTTCTTGTGTTCATCTTGCTGGGTAAACCACTTATCTAATATATCTTATTGTATTTTTTTAAATCCTTTTGTTTGTGTCTCAGTTTTATCCACAAGTGAGTTTTAGAATATTTGTATAGGTTACAAGTCATGAGTTTGTACTTTAACTAGTGCATAATTGTGAATGTCACCATTCCCGTTAGCACCTTATTAAACTCTATCCTTCTTATGAAATATTTATCTATGAATATTCTGAGATTATTATTGTGCCAATCTTTAACCATTCAGAAGAGCTTCATCATGTCAGGTCAATAATATATTCATCTTAATTTTGGTGCATCACCTTAGCCTTAGGTTTTAATTCCATTAATCCTTCTATCCCTTTCCCTCTCAAGTTTAATTTCACATTTGTAGAAGAAAATAGGAGAAGCATCATAAGGAACCAACCTATAACCCAAAGATTCACTCCTAATTTTGGTACACCCACTACCTTAGGAGCATTTCCATGTTACTCGAGTTGACTAAATCTTAGGATCTAGTTGAGGCACAACTTTTAGAGATAACATGTAGTTTGTAGAAACTTGAAATCCACCCCATTCATTGCTATGTAGGTAAAGGTTTGAGCATGGCATAGTCCACACTCAAAAATCAATTCCATTCAATGTAAACATTCAATATCAAGTAGGACTTTGTTCGCCTTAAGAAACCCAACATAAGTTCCAACATAGATTGCTTGCACAAAACCTAATTGTGGAAGAATGTGAACATTTGAAAAAAATGTCAATTCAAGAGACAAATGAAGACTAATTTTTAATAGTTTTCTATGATTGCAATTTCAATTTATTGGCAGAGTATAATTGCCTATTAAATTGAGTACGGGTTAAACATCATACACTAAGGCTTCATTCCTAGAATAAAGTGTTAAATAGTAGAAGTTGACTTATTTTTTGATTAGTATGTGATGTTTAAGGATGACCATTAAATTGTAAAAGAGGGGAGGATAGGATTTTAGATTGTCAAAATTTTGAAGTAAAATTGGTCAATTGCCCCTAGAGCCAAACACCCACCCACTAGCCTAATGCTCATTAACACAATAGGTGAGTTTTAAATCTATAAAAGAGAGGGAAATGTTTTTGAGTCTAGACAAAAGGAATGAATCTCATTCATTCAATTAGTTAGAAGATAGAGGAGAAGAGAAAAGACAAGAGACATGAAAAATATTAGCATATCAGAGAAGAGGAGGAATATTTAGAATAGAGATCAAAGGACAGAAGGAAGGTTCATTTGCAATGTTTACAATAGCACATGTTGAATCTCTCTATCATTCTGTATGTTCATTTTGGTTTATCCTAAGAAGTAGTGATTGATCTAGGCATTTTTTTATGCAACGTTTAGTGCTATAAGTTTAAGATTAATTTTATCAGTTGATGTATTTAGTGTTTTCTAGTTGAAGCTGAATGCTCCTAGATTTTGTAATTGTTTAACCTAGTTGAATAGAAAGAAGGCAAGCATGCATACTAATCAATCTCATTATGTTGGCTCATTGTTGTCTCCTTTCTATTTGTCTTTGCATGGTATTTAGCATTTGAATTTTTTTTCATTACCTTCTCTATGTTTTAATGGTGGAAAAGTTTAGACATAAAGTCTATTGATAACTCACTTAGTTCACTCATTAACCAAGCTCCTCCTCTGAAAACTCAGTTTTGTGTAAGACTTTTTGTTCTTGCCAAGCTCACTCGATGCCTTTGTCAACCAAGCTCACTCAGTCCTTGTGTAGGTTGTGTGTTGAGCTTGCCAAGCTCCACTCTCTTTTGTTGACCAAGATCACTCAGAATTCTCTATGCTAAGTTACCCTTACTGTTGAGTTACTTTGTACCTTTTGCCTATCATTTGACACCTTCTTGTGCCAAGAAAAATTGTCACCCAACATCCTATTGTGTCAACAAAAATTTTAGTTTGCAAAGTTAATTTTTTTACATGGTATCAGAGCTTTGAAGCCCCACATCCATAGTGAGTTAGGGTATTTTTTTTCTAGGTATATTTGACATGGCAAGAGATGCAGGAAAGATATGGTAGAAACCACCATTCTTTAATAGGTAAAATTATGATACATGGGAGAAGAAGATGAAAACCATAATGGTAGCTAATGATTTGTGAGAGTTTGAGATCAATGGATTTAATGACATTATGGTCCCAATACTATATATTGACCTCATAAACCCATAGAAGACTCAGTTGAAGGAGTCAAGAAGGAAGGGTGCACAAGAATTAAGTTTGATTGAGGTAGCAATGATAGAGAATGCCTTTCCCAAGATTGTAGTAGCAAATTACTCAAAGGAAGCATGGGACATGCTTGAGACAAACTTCAAGGTAAATGATAAGGTTAGAGTAGTGAAGCTACAAATGATCAGAAGAGAGTTTGAGAAACTTCAAATGAAGGACAATGAACCTATTGTAGAATTCAGCTCACAAATCTCCACTTTGATAAACTAGCTCAAAATCAAATGGAGAATAATATGAAGTGCAAAGGATTGTGGAAAATATATTGAGGAGTTTACCTCAGAAATATGACAACCTTATGATGACCATTGAGGAAGCAAAGGAACTTACCATATTGACCATGGATGAGTTGATGGGAATTCTTCAAACCCATGAGCACTGGATAGACATATCAACAACAACTTCCTAAGAGTAGTCTTTCAACTCTCAAGAGAATTCAAGAGGCAAGGGAGAGGAAGAAATGGCTTTGGTAGATGCCCAAGAAGTAGAGGTAATGGAAGGAATGGTCAAAGGAATGTTGGTATAGAAAGCTCATGATCAGCAAGCAACCAAGAGGGAGAAAGCACCTCTCAAAACTAGAGGAGGTAAGAAGAATTAAAACTTCAATAAGGGAAATGTAGAATGCTACTACTATAATAAGTATGGGTATTATGCTAGTGAATGTTGGAATAAGGAACGTGATGAGTCAAGATCGAGTAAAAATGTGGCTAATGTGAACATGGGAAATGCAAACAATCTCACAACCTTCATCACATGTAACATTGCTAAAGAAGGAAACCCTGATGTATGGTACCTAGACAATGATTGTAACAACCACATGAGTGGTAATGTAAGTTAGTTTTATTTCATTGATAAGACTTTCAAATCTGAAATTGAGATGGGAAATTATGGAACCATTCTCATAGTGAGCAAAGGATCTATCATGGTCTACACCAAGTAAGGTGAGAAAAAGAGATACATAATGTATATTTTTTCCCTAGTATGAAGCACAATTTGATGAGTGTTGAACAACTCATTCAAAATGGTTACAAGGTGCTAGTCGAAAATGAAAAGTGTGTAATTCATGAGAACAATGGGAGTAATAGATTACATGTAGCAGTACAAATGACAAATAACCAGATGTTTCCTTTAAGGATAGATACATGTTTCTCTTCTCAAGTTAGTACTACACCTCCCAAGCATGCATGTACAATAGTACATCAAAAATCATCTCTTAGGAGCGTGATTGAAGACCCCTCCAAGCTTTGGCATCTTAAGTATGGACATCTTGGCTTTTTTGGTTTAAATTTATTGTCCAAGAAAAGGATGCTATATGGTTTTTCCAAGTATTGTAGATTCATATGACAGGTGTGACACTTGTATTTTGGGTAAACAACATAGGCTTCTTTTTAATTCTAGAAATTCTAGAAGGGCTAGAGCACCATTACGATTGGTGCATTTAGATTTAGTAGGCCCTATGCAAACTACTTCTATTGAAGGGAGTACTTATTTTATGATATTCATAGATGCTTTCAGTCATAGGACATGGGTGTATTTCTTGAAGAGAAAATCTAAAACATTTGAAAATTTGTTGAATTTAAAGCCCTGGTTGAAAAAGAATGTGGAAACTATGTTAAAGTCCTTAGATCAAATAAAGGAGGGGAGTACATACCTCTAATTTTTTTGTAGGAAGAATAACATCAAGAAGGAGCTTGTAGCTGATTATACTCTACAACAAAATGGAGTGGCTAAGAAAAAGAATGGGACCATTATTGAAATGGCTAGAAGCATGATGAAAGAAAAAGTGCTCCCAACTAAACATTGGGAGAAGCTATAACAATGATAGTGTATTTGATAAATAGGTGTCCTACAAAGTTAGTTAGTGAAAAGATTCCTCTTGAGGCATGGTCAAGGAATAGATGAACACTTGAGAGTGTTCAAATGTGTAGCATATGCACATGTACCAAAGGAACAAAGGAAAAAGCTAGATGACAAAGGTGTGAAGTGTATCTTCATGGGTTATAGCTTAGAATCAAAGGCTCACAGATTGTATGATCCGATCACCAAGAAGATCATCATTTAAAGGGATGTGGAGTTTCTTGAAAATTAGTCATGGGATGGCTCAGTTGATGAATCTTCAAGCACTTCAAGAAAAGTGTCAAGTATTGATGAGAAAGAAGATGACATTGGTGATTAATAAGATGATGGAGCAAAAAACATGGATTGAAGACAAAGGAAAAAGGGAAAGCAACCTCTAACATGTTGAGTGATAGCTCCAAGCAGCTCAAGAAAGCCCCAAGCTAGTATGTAAACTAGTAGCAACAACAATATAGAGAATTCAGATCTCACTCTTGTCTCTCTATTGCCAAGAAAGACTATAAGTCTAAGGGAGATATACCAATATGAAAGGTATGAGGAAAATTATGATGAGATTGTTAATTTTGCATTATTTTCTTATAGTGATCCAATTTACTTTGAAGAAGCTATGAAAGATAAGAAATAGTGTAATGCCATGGATGAGGAAATATATGCTATTGAAAGAAATGAGACATTGGAGTTAAAAACTTTGCCTCCCAATAAGAAAGTAATTGGATGGGTTTACAAGACCAAGTGCAATGCTGAAGGAAAAATAGATAGGCTTAAAGCAAGTTTAGTGGTCAAGGGGTAAAAGTAGTAGTATGATAGAGATTAAGATGAGACATATGCCCCAACTGCAAGAATGGAAATTGTGCATTTTGTCATAGCAATTACATCCCAACACAAATGGAAGGTATATCAAATGGATGTGAAGTTTGCCTTCTTGAATGGTGTATTAAAAGAAGAAGTATATGTGGAACAATCACCTGGTTATGAACCTTTGGGTAAAGAACACATGGTGTACAGATTGAAGATAGGTCTATATGGGATCAAGAAAGCTCCAAGGGCATGCTACAACATATTTGACTCATACTTGATGAGAAATGATTTTAGCAAAAGCGATGGTGAGACCACTCTTTACATCAAGGCAAAAAATGGTAAGATTTTGATTTTTTTCTTGTATGTAGATGATTTAATTTTCACTAAAAATGATAATTTCCTAATTGGCGAGTTCAAAGAGGCCATGAAGAATGAATTTGAAATGATAGACCTAGGTCTCTTGTAATATTTTCTAGGCATAGAAGTAAAAAAAATGCATAATGGCAT
Source organism: Cupressus sempervirens (assembly GCA_028749045.1). Lineage (NCBI taxonomy): Eukaryota > Viridiplantae > Streptophyta > Pinopsida > Cupressales > Cupressaceae > Cupressus > Cupressus sempervirens. Next base: position 444,109,140 of record CM053793.1, on the reverse strand, counting down.
CTTCATTTCTAAAGAAAAATATGCAAAGTAGATCTTGGAGAGATTCAAAATGTAGAACAAGAAAGCAACCCCAACACCAAAAACAATAAGTCTAAAGTTGAGAAAGGAAAATTGCAGCAAAAGTATGAATCCAACACTATACAAAAATATGGTTGGAAGCTTAATGTATTTGACAACAATTCGGCCTAACATGATACATGCAGTAAGTCTAATTTCCAGATTTATGGAATCACCAAAGGATTCCCATTGGCAAGCAAGAAAGAGGATCATAAGGTATGTGAATGGTACTAAAGGATTTGGGATTTTGTATACTGTAGATAATGATTTCAAGTTGGTTTGCTACAGTGATAGTGATTGGGTTGGAAGTTTAGATGATAGGAAGAGCACTTCCAGATACATGTTTCATATGGGATCAGGTGCAATTTCATGGGTATCCAAGAGACAACCTATTGTTGCACAGTCTACAAAAAAGGTTAAATACATAGTAGCGAATGTAGCAACATGTTAAGCTATTTGGTTAAGGAGAATCTTGATAGATTTGAATGAAAAGAAAGAGGATGGAATCCATGATATTTTGTGACAACATTTTCTCAATTGCACTGTCCAAAAATCCAATCTTCCATTGGAGAAGCAAGCACATAGAAATAAGATATCACTTCATTAGAGTGTTGGTGGAGAATGGAGATATAAAGATGGAATTTTGTAAGTCTAAGCAAAAACTAGCAAACATATTTACTAAGTCATTGAGCATATGAATTCTTTTGCTCCTAAGAAAGAGTCTTGGTGTAGTTGATTTGGATCAAAAGTGATCCTTTCTTTGTTTGGCTTAGGACAAAGGGAGGGCGTTAGAAATTTGAAGTGGCATTGATCAGTTGCCCTTGGAGCCAAACTCCCACCTACCTACCTGATGCTCATTGACTCGACAAGTGAGTTTGAAATCTGGAAAAGAGAGGGAAATATTTTTGAGGCCAAACAAAAGGAATGGATCTCATTCATTCAATCAGTTAGAAGATGAAGGAGAAGAGCAGAGAGTAGAGACAAGAAGAAGATCAAAAGATCAAAGTAGAGGAGGAATATTTAGAATAGAGATGGAAGGTTTAGTTTCAGTTTTTGTAGTAGCATAAGTTGAAACTCTCTATCATTCTATAAGTTCATTTTGGTTTGTCCTAAGAAGCAGTGATTTCTCCAAGCATTTTTGTATGTAGCCTTTAGTGTTGTATGTTTAAGATTAGTTTGATCAATTGATGTATTTAGTATTTTTTGGTTCAAGCCAAATGCTCCCAGATTTTGTAATAGTTCAACCTAGTTTAATAGAAAGCAAGCAAGAAAGCATACTAATCAATCCAGTTGTGTTGGCTCATTGTTGTCTCCTTTCTATTCATCTTTGCATGGTGCTTAGTATTTGAAAGTTTTTCATTACCTTCTCTATGTTTTAATGGTGGAAAAGTTCAAACAAAAAGTCTGTTGATAACTCACTTGGCTCACTCATTAACCGAGCTCCTCCTCTGACAACTTGGTTTTGTGTAAGACTTGTTGTTCTTGCTGAGCTAACTCGATACCTTCATCGATTGAGCTCACTTAGTCCTTGTGCAGGTTGTGTGTTGATTTTGAGCTCCACTCTCCTTTTTTGGTCGAGCTCACTCGGCATCCACTATGTCGAGTTGCCCTTATTGTTGAGCTCACTCAGCTTCTTCATGTGCCAAGTTACTCGACAATTTCTAACTATCACTCGACACCTTGTGTTGATCACTTGGCATCCTCTTATGCAGAATAAGTTTTTAATTTGTGAAGTTGATTTCTCAATAGACACCAACTAGATTTGAATTTATTGATCAAAACTAGCCAAATCTGATTTGCTCTTTGCAAACTCTGAGTAGATGGTGACAAATGACTTATAACTTTTCACTAAAAATCTTTCATGAGTGCCAAATTTTCTTTATTCAGGCATGAGGAATTAATTTTCATCAGATGGTTTTTGCAATACAAATAGACTATCGACTAAATGGATAGGTGAATGGATTATTTTGTGGCTTTTAAACACCTGATGTTGAATTCAACATTGTTTGAGAGAATCGTAGTAACATGTTATTTTTCATTTTCTATTAAAAAATGATTCGACCACGTAAATATTTTGAAAACCAACAATAATCACTAAAACCATGGTGAATGGCTTGCTATGCAAATTGTGTTGATGTCAACAATGCCATGATTTCGATGAGGAAAATTGGTCAAAATTTGCAGGCGATGTTTATGAAACCCTATTAAAGCAAAAACAATTGAAATAGTTTTGTAATATTGAATAGTTTATGACTTTTTATTTTTTTTCTTATGGGTAATGATTTTTTTTTTCATATAGTAATTTTGAAATTAAATTGTATATATTTTTAATGGATTTTTAATATTTCATCAAAAAAAGAAAATAATAGATTTCAAAATGTAAAGTGAAACTTAAAATGGATAAAAACTTTCAAATTACTAGTTGCATAGTTCATAATATTTTGATCTTTGAATTAAAAAGTACATGGTACAATGTGATTCAATTATTTTAAAATCTAATATTTATTGACATTTAAAATTGTGCTATTATACTTCCTTCTCATCAATTTACAAAAAATAATAATATTTTTTAAAAGGAATAAGTTAATATGAAGTAACTCAATTTTGTGGTGTCATTTTTGACCAAATTGGATTTGAGAATGAAACAAATGGAAAATAACATTTCATTTAATTTATTCATTTCCATTTAGTATGATTATAACTACACCGACAAATAAAGTATTTAGTCCATAAATAACATATGAATGGTTGTTTAAACTCTAGGTTCCAGGTCCTTGTAAAACCTAGTCGCTTTTTATGGTTTAAACTTTTAGTTTTAGGTCCTTGTAAAACTTGGTTTTGATGTTTTAAACTTTAGGTTTCAGGTCCTTGTAAAACCTGGAGGTGCTTTAATGTTTATCTTTAGTTTGTTGTAAGGGATTTTGGGTCCCTTCAAAACTTTCTTTTACCGTAATCTAAAACATATGAATAGTTGTTTTTGACCAAAAAGTCATTTTTACTGGTCTGAGGCACAAGGGTTTCGGCAGGAGGTCATTCTCACATAAGAATAACCTATCGGCTAAATATCAATGATTAATATTTAATCACATGTAATATGAAAGAGTAAAATGGAATATTGGAAATGAATGACCTACGGAAATGGGTGCAAAGGTATAAGAAAATAGTTAAAAGATGGTATAAAATGGGATGTAATTGGCTCTCATCACTTATATATGGAAGCAAGAGGTCAAATTAGAAGAATACATAGAATGATAAAGGCTTGTAAGGAATGAGAGCATTGAAAATGGGACTCTCTAAAAGCATTGTATGAAGAAGAAAAAAATTTGATACTAACTTGGAAAAAATAATGAACATAGAAAATGACATAGAGAAGGAGAAAATACAAAATGATCCCATAGAAGGATGAGAAGACCAACCACACAAGCTTTCTCTATAACAAGATGAAGTTTCTGAAAGAGAAGTATAAGATGTTTGAATAGATTAGGTTCATGAGACATATTAGATTAAGATGTTTGATTGAATTGAATAGAAAAAAAATTATTAAGTCAAACAATTCATAAAATAAAAAATAAAAAATTATAAACATTAATAAATTTAAGTATACTTTAAAATGTATTCTAATATGTTTCATGTACATAAATAAATATATTTTAAAATGTAAAATATATTTATATTTAATCAATTTAGTCTATTTTAAATATGCTTATATTTTTATTTAAATAAAGTATTAATAACTAAGCCGATAGGCTTATATGTGGGTGATGCAGGAGCATCCTGGGTTTCTTTGTAATCCTGCACATTAGTTCATTCTACCTAGTTCCAATTGGGCCGACTTTTCTCACATTTAATTTTGGTATAGTTAATTATATTTGATGAGGGCCGACTTGTGGTTTCTCTAATTTCTAGAATTATCCATAAGCCATTTTGGCAAGTATAAGTAGGGTGTTTAGGATTAGGGTTAGGGCAGATTTTTGGGGAAAGTTCAAAAGAAAAAGAGATATGTGGATTTAAAAAGCTAATTTGGAGATCTAGAAGTTGTACATTTGTAATTGGCCATAACCTAGAAGGCCTTACAGTTGGGCATGTATGCAAAATATTTGATGAATCAATAAATATATCCTTGTTCTCTCTTTTCTTGGCACTGTTCCTCGTGTTTGCTTCCATTGTGTTAACTCTTGTAGGGTGGTTTGGATAGCTAGGTGTTCCTTTGGCCCTAGTTATTCATCTCTTGCCTGCATTAGTTGGTACCAGGGCCTGAAGTTCATCCTTGTAGAGATTGGTTTGTGTAGAACCCTAATTTGGATCTGGTTGTAGGTTGGCAGATCTGTGGATTTGACCTATAACTTGCAGAAGGTTACGATCTTGTAGGAACCTGATTTGTAAAGATAGTTCATGGTAGAGGAAATAATGTTGATAATGCTATATTGGATCAGTTAAGACAAATTGCAGCCAAATTAGATGCTATGGAGATAGCCCAGAGGAGAGGAGTGCATCTTGAAGATGTAAGTGATGATGAAGCAACATCACCAAACCATAATCCAGAACCTGAAGAAGATCGAGATGAGGAAAGATTGTTGCAATTATTGTCTAGGGAAAATTCAAAGCTTGTTGTAGAAGTTGTTCCTTATGATGGGAAATTGGATACAAATACTGTGCTAGATTGGATCTCTGATATGGAGAAGTTCTTTGAGTATGAAAACACTCCTGATAATAGAAAGGTGAAGATTGCAATCACTAGGCTGAAAGGTCATGCATCATTATGGTTGGAGCACTTGCAAACTAATAGAGAAAGGAGAGGAAAGGAGAAGATAAGAACTTGGCCAAAGATGGTGAACAAGGTAAAGAAAAATTCCTCCTTGCTGATTACGAAGTTAGCTTATTGAGAAGGATGCAAAATTTGAAACAAAGGGACATGACTGTAAAAGAATATACTGAGGAATTATATAGATTGGACATCAAATCTAGACATGTGGATGATGATGTTGAGAAAATTGCAAGGTACATTAATGGATTGAGATCTGGAATTCAAGATGAGATAAGTTTTGTGAAGTTGGAAAGTGTGGAAGAAGCATACCAGTATGCCTTGAAGGCTAAGGAGATCTTGACAAAGAAGCATGAACAAAGACAAAGAAGTAGAGGTGGTGGATTCCAAAGAGGTAGAGGTAGATCTTATGGAGAAAGTAGTAGATCTGACAATTCTATGCAAGATAAAGGCAAATCTGAATGGAAGAGTGATGATAAAGGCAAGACCAAATGGAAAGGTGGTAATTCTTACCAAGGAGGCACTAATTCTTACCAGGGAAGAGGTAATTCCTATTCTAGAAATGGATTTCATGGTAATTATTTTAAATGTGGCAAAGAAGGGCATAGATATTTTGAATATAGATCCTCTGAAAGTGGACAAAATAATAGAAATATTGTGATTCAAGAAGACATTGAAAGTTCACCAAGTGGACCTGAGGTTGGAGAAAATCTAATGGTGAGAAGAACCTTATGTAATAAAAGAAGTGATGAGGAACCTATTTTAAGGAGAAGTCTTTTCAAGACAAGATGTAAGATGGCTGGAAAATGCTACAAAGTGATCATTGACAGTGGGAGTTCTACAAATCTAGCATTAGAAGAGCTGATTACAAAGTTGTAGTTAGAGAGGTTGAATCATCCCAAACCTTATCATGTTTCATGAATCAAAGATGAGCATAAGATATTGGTAAGTGAGCAATGCCTTGTGAAATTTAAAATTGGACATTATGTTGATGAAGTTTTGTGTGATATTATGCCCATGGATTGTTGTCATATTTTGTTGGGTAGACCTTGGCAATATGATAGACATGCTATACATGATGGAAGATTGAATCAATATACTCTTTGGGTGAATGGGAAGAAACAAACATTGTTGCCTTTGATTGAAGTTCTAGATGAGGTTAATTGTACTACTGTAAATATTTGTATGGTTAATGGGAAACAATTTGAAAAGGAAGTGAAGAAGAATCAGGTTTGTTTTGCCATAATTTCAAGAAAACCAAGTTTTGTCAATGAAGACCAAGTGCAAGAGAATAATGCTAACCAAGTGACAGATGGTAGTATTGACCAAGTTCTAGAAGAAATTGCAAAATTACTCAATGAATATAAATACATTATTGCTAATGATCTTCTTGATGGATTACCTCCAGTAAGAAGTATAAGTCATTGTATGGATTTGATTCCTGAAGCAAGTTTGCCAAACAAAGCACCATATAGATTGACACCTACAGAGAATGAAGAACTTAATAGACAAGTGCATGAGTTGTTGCAGAAAGGTTTGATCAGAGAAAGTTTGAGTCCATGTGCTGTACCTGCTGTATTAGCACCTAAAAAGAATGGAGAATGGAGAATGTGTATTGATTCCAGAGCCATTAACAAGATAATAGTGAAATATAGGTTTCCTATGCCAAGGATGGATGACATAATGAATTGTTTAAGTGGAGCAAAGTATTTTACCAAGATTGATTTGAAGAGTGGCTATTATCAGATCAGAATCAAAGAAGGTGATGAATGGAAGACTACTTTCAAGACAAAAGATGGTTTGTATGAATGGTTGGTTATGCCTTTTGGTTTGACTAATGCACCTAGTACTTTCATGAGGTTAATGAATGAAGTTCTAAAAAGATTTTTGGGTAAGTTTGTGATTGTTTATTTGGATGATATTTTGATATTCAGTAAGACTAGATAAGAACATCTTAAGCATATTAGACAAGTATTGCAGAGATTGAAAGAGGAAAAGTTGTTGATTAATTTGAAAAAGTGTTCTTTTATGCAAGAGGAGATTGTGTATCTGGGATCTGTGATTTCAACTGATGATTTGAAGATGGATCCTAAAAAGGTTAAAGCAATTTTGGAATGGCCTACACTTTAGAATGTGAGTGAGTTAAGATCATTTCATGGTTTAGCTAGTTTTTATAGAAAGTTTATAAAGAATTTTAGTGTTGTTTGCAATGCTATGACTAAGACAATGAGGGGAGATAAAAAGGAATTCAAGTGGACACATGGAGTTGATAAGGGTTTTGAGATTGAGAAACAAAAGGTTGCAGAATTACTGATATTGGCTTTGCTTGATTTCAACAAAGTATTTCAAGTTGAATGTGATGCAAGTGGTAATGCAATAGGAGCTGTATTAAGTCAAGAAGGTAAGCCTATTGCTTTCTTTAGTGAAAAGTTGAATGATGCTAGAAGGAAATATTCTTTGTATGATCAAGATTTTTATGCTATTGTTCAAGCATTAAAGAAGTGGAGACATTATTTGATACCTAAGGAGTTTGTGTTGTATACTGATCATAAAGCTTTACAATACTTGGGAAGTCAACATAAATTGAATCAAAGACATATGAAGTGGGTTGAATATTTGCAGACTTTTACATTTTTGATTAAGCATAAGAGTGGAGTTACTAACAAAGTTGCTGATGCATTGAGTAGAAGACGTTCTTTGTTGACTGAAATGAATGTTGAAGTTCTTGGTTTTGATGAGATGAAAGAGTTATACGATGCTGATCCTAATTTTTCTGAGGCATGGGGAGAGTGTAGAGCACCAAATCTAATAGATCACATAAGTAAGTATGATGAGTATCTCATTCAAGAAGTTATGTTGTTCAAAGGCATTCAGTTGTGTATTCCTAGAAGTTCTATGAGGTTGAATCTAATTAAGGAAAAGCATAGTGGTGGATTAGCTGGACATTTTGGAATTGATAAGACATTGGGTTTGTGAAAGAAAAATATTATTGGCCACAAATGTATAAGGATGTTCAAAAATTTGTAAAGAGTTGTGGATTTTGTCAAGTTGCAAAAGGAGTGAGTCAAAATACTGGTTTTGTATACACCTATTACTATTCTTGAGAAACCTTGGACTGACATTAGTATGGACTTTGTTCCTAGATTGCCTAAGACAATGAAAGGGTATGATTCCATATTTGTGGTAGTGGACAAATTTTCTAAGATGACTCATTTTATACCATGTAAGAAGACATAAGATGTTGAGCATGTTGCTAAACTTTTTTTTAAAGAGATTGTGAGATTGCATGGATTACCAAGAAGTATTATTTCTGACAGAGACAGTAAGTTTGTTGGATATTTTTGGAAGACTTTCTGGAAGAAGATGGATACTAAGTTGAAGTTTAGTTCTACATTCCATCCACAAAAAAATGGACCGATAGAGGTTGTGAATAGAAGCTTGGATAATTTGTTAAGTTGTTTGGTTGGAAATAAACCAAGTAATTGGGAGATGGTATTGGCAGAAGCTGAATTTGCATATAACAATTCTATGAATAGGAGTACAAGGAAGACACCTTTTGAGATTGTTACTGGAATGCATCCTAGAGGCATATCAAATTTGAGAGATGTTGTTGGTGAAGAAAAGAGAAGCGTTGCAGGAGAAGAATTTGCTGATTTTATTGAATCTTTGCATAAGGAAGTGAAGTTGAGATTGGAACAAAGTAATCAGAAGTATAAAGAGAATGCTGATCAGTCTAGAAGACACCATGATTTTCAGGTTGGTGATGAGGTGATGGTTCATCTCAAGAAAGGAAGATTCCCAGCTAGAACATACAGTAAACTGAAGATGAAGAAATTTGGACCTTGTAAGATCTTGAAGAAGTCTGATAATGGTAATGCTTATGAAGTTGAGTTACCTGATGACATGGATATATCTCCTATATTCAATATTGCTGATTTGTATAAGTATCATGAGTCAGAGGATGAAATTGTTGTACCTGATGATTATCCTAAGAAGCAAATCGAAGAGGTTGAACAGATATTGGATCAAAGAGTTGGTAAGAGCATAGGAGGAAAAGATTACTATGAATATTTGGTGAAGTGGAAGAATAGACCAGTTGAAGATGCTACATGGATTTCTCAATCTGAGTTGGATTCAGCTCAAGGTGTGACACTTGCATGATTTAGGAGAATCATTTTTTTTCCCAACCCTGGTTGTCTGATGCAGGAGCATCCTGAGTTTCTTTATAATCCTGCACATTAGTTCATTCTACCTAGTTCCAATTGGGCCAACTTTTCTCACATTTAACTTTGGTATAGTTAATTGTATTTGATGAAGGCTGACTTGTGGTTTCTCTATGTTCTAGAATTATCCGTAAGCCATTTTGGCAAGTATAAGTAGGGTGTTTAGGTTTAGGGTTAGGGCAGATTTTTGGGGAGAGTTCAAAAGAAAAAGAGATATGTGGATTTAAAAAGCTGATTTGGAGATCTGGAAGTTGTACATTTGTAATTGGTCGTAACCCAAAAGGCCTTACAGCTGGGCATCTATGCTGAATATTTGATGAATCAATAAATATATCCTTGTTCTCTCTTTCCTTGGCATTGTTCCTCATGTTTGCTTCCATTGTGTTAACTCTTGCAGGGTGGTTTGGATAGTTGGGTGTGCCTTTGGCCCTAGTTATTCATCTCTTGCTTGCATCAGTGGGAGCTTTGCTCCCGGATTTGACAATTTTTAACTAGAAAATTGTCAACCCCTCTCGAATTTTATATTTTCTAATAGTAAATCTTATCTTTATTTCCACTTTCTAAATATTTCTATATATCCTCTATATTTCTAATTCAAATTATTCTTATTATCTAAATTTCTAATTTAAACTATAGTTTCTATTTTCTACCACCACATTTGAAGGATTTTGTTTACCCTTTGTTTATAAGAACAAGCTCTTCTTCAAAGTAGAAAGCTCAAATTTTATTAATCCAATAGTTAAGTAGATAGGCTTATATGTGGGAGCTTTGCTCTCGAATTTGACAATTTTTTGTCAAAAAATTGTTAGCCCCTCTCGGATTTTATATTTTCTAATAGTAAATCTTATCTTTATTTCCACTTTCTAAATATTTATAAATATCCTCTATATTTCTAATTCTAATTATTCTTATTATCTAAATTTCTAATTCAAATTATAGTTTCTATTTTATACCACCACATTTGAAGGATTTTTTTAACCCTTTGTTTATAAGAACAAGCTCTTCTTCAAAGTAGAAAGCTCAAATTTTAGCTAGTTGATTCGAATTTGGTCATTAATGTTTTCATTTTTTTGATAATGTTGTTTTTTATTCTCAATTTGATTTCAATTTTCTAATATTATTCTCTCAAGATTTATCTTTGAAATGTGGTCATTTTTCTCCTATTTGTATATTTTGACATTGTTGAGGTATAATGATTTCCAGATTGGAAAGAAGAAATCAAAGGTATTCATATCTTTTTGAATTTTATGTTGATTTCTTTTAAAATCCTAGAGGTATTTATATCCTATTGAATAATTATTTTCAATGATAAAGAAATTTTTTCAAAGAAAATATAGGAAAATTGTACTATACTAATTGACAGTAGTAGCTATATTTTGAAAGTTCAAATTTCTAATACATATTTTGAAAATGAAAATGATTTTACGAAGCTATTTATCAAAAGTTTTGCTAATAGATTGCAAAGAATAATGAAAGTAAATGAAGAACAAAATAAAGCAATGCTTAAAATGGAAAATCTATTTTATAACAAAAGTCATATTGTTAATTGAAAAATTTATACAACTTGCAAATTATTGATAAGTTGTCAATGTTGAATAGAGGAAGATGGCATTATTTTTCATAAATCTATATTTAATAAAACTTTAATTTATTATTTTCATATTAGTCAATTATAAATTAAAAAATGATTTATTTGAAAACTAATTTATGTTTCATTTTAAAATTAAAAGATTACAACTTAACTTAATATAGAATTTGAAAAAAAATGAATAATAGGCAATGTTTTGATAAGTAATGTTTCTTAAATATTATTGATAATATAGATAGATTTTATTGAAATCTAGATTTTAGGTTTAAAATTTATTTTAAAATCATTGGTAACTTCTTTAAAAAAACTAAAATACATTACAAAAAAATTTATAGTCAAAATATAGAAATATTCTATTATGATCAAGATTTTAATTTTGAAATAATAAGAAAAATATTTTTTAAAAATCTATATAGATTTTAGTTAAAATTTAGAAAGATTTTGAGTTGAAATAAGAAATTAAGTTTTCAAAATTAATTTTAGAAAGGTGATTACTCATTTTAATTCCTTTTTAAAATATATTTAAGTTCAATTTAGAGAATATTTTTTACTTCATCTAAAAAATAGAATAGTAATTTTTTTTGAAATCTATATTAATTTTCTTTTTACAACTAAAATGATGTCATATCTTACAAAGTAAAAATTTAACTTTAGTTAGTAAATAATATTTTATTTATATATGAATAATAGAAAACATAAATTTAAAATTATGATTAAAGGGTACTCAAATTAAGAATAAAATTATGGTTATTGTTATTCTTAATCTTAAATGATAAAGTATGGTTTTAAAAATCATAATCCTAACACTATACCCTTATCCTACGTGCTAACCCTAATCAAACCCTAACCTTAAACATAATTCTAAAAATGAAGTAAACCCATATCATAACCCTATTCCTACCCGTATTACTAAAACTAGATGTTAAATGCTAACCCCAACTCTTAATGGTAATCCCTAAACCTAATTGCTAAACCTTCCATGCTTAACCATCATACCAAGAATTGTGTAAACCCATAGTCTAACCCTAATTCTACACATAAACATAAACTTGTGATGAGCCATTTATGGAAAGTACATCCGAGACAGGCTTGTACCTATTGAATTTATGCTTTGTTTGATATCAAATTTTCAAGTCTAAGTTTAGGTTTTTGATTTGTTCATTATATCTATATTTGAACCTACTCAATATAGAGTTTCTCTTTATTATTTTCCTAACTTATATTGACTTTCTTAGCTCTTTTTTAATATTTAAAGGATAAAAGTATTTATAATTGTATTGAAATATTAATAGCAATTAAAGTGATTTAATGTAAAATTATGTGAATAAAACATAGAGGATAAGATCTTTGGATGATAAAAGTGAGCTAAATGTCATAAATACTAACACATATAATGACATCTTTAAAATTGTGTACTTAATCAACTCAATGAAGAAACATAATAGAGTTGAGTTGACTAATTTTTAAATTTAAATATTTCTAAGATGGTGGTCAATTCTATGTCTATATGGTTGAGTTTATGGCCACAAAGATAATCCTAGGAGGACAAACTACTCAACTTAGGTGGATCTGAACTATACTAGGATTGACGTATGCATATTTATGTAATTAATTGAATAATATCCAACTATTTACAATACTTATGTTGATAAGTTGGGGCTAAATATGTCAAATTCATGTGTGTATAGGGAGAACAAAGGCAATAGGAATGAGCTAAACTCAACATTATTTGCATATGTATACATATATAGATCATCTTCCAAAATGAGAACAAGAGTACGTGAGAATTTGCATGGATATGCAAATTTTAGCTTATGAATAATATGTTATTTTTCAATAATAAGTTTCTCTCAAATTTTCATAGTATTTTTTTAACAAAAAATCTAAAATAAAATTGTTACAAATGTTTTTAGAAATAATATCCACATGAGATCTAAACATGTTAGTTGGTTAATGTTACTTTCTCTTCCATACTATTAATTTAACATTTCACTTTCAGTCATGTATTCTCAAAGTTTTTTTTTTGTTTTCTTTGGAAAAAGTGGATGAGCCACATAATATATATTTATAATATAAACTGGTTTAAAGGCTCAACTGGGAAAGAACCAGAAAGAAAACCTAGTATCATTGCCCATATACAAGTTACAAATCATCGATATATAAAATTTTAATATCAATGTACAAAAATTGTCTTCCAGAAATAGAAGTGAAACCCACCTACAAGTTAGAACTCATCGATATATACAACTTAAATATCGTTGTGCAAAATTGACGACCAAAAATATAAATAAGCCCCACCAACTTTTACGTATTCCCAAAATAATATACAAATACCCATCCAATCCATTAGCCCTAAAGCAAACCCAAGTCCCACAAACCCAAATCCAGGCTTAAGCAGAAACTAGTACCACTTACTCCTCCTTAAATCCATACCCGATCTGGAAAACATAGCACTGGGACAAGAATATCATATCGAGCTCGAGATAATCAAAATTGTCAAAGTTATATTCTTATTCATTTTGATTTTTTGAAATTTAGACTATTATATTTTATGTCATATTGAAGTCTATTCATTTGATCAAAACCTCATTATTATTTATGTCATCTTTTCATCCCCATCAAATATATCACTCTATTGGCTTATTGTTGTGCATACAAAAATGTACAACTACTAGTATTAATTTATAAGACACATGTTTTTAATTTTAATTAAAATTTACTCAAACTATAGAGATAAATTCAATCAAAGAACACAAAAGTAAATAAATATGAAGAAAATGATGTGGAACAATATTGTGCAAAATAAGTTACTAATAAAAAACATCCAATTTTGTCTATTTAAACTATGAACTTTTCCAAATTCCAATCGTTAGTTGTATTTTTCTAACTATTTTAGTTCAAATTTCTGACAATTTTTTTAAGACTTCAAAGAATGGAAGACAAAAATCAAAGGGTAAAGGAATGCAAAAACAACAATCCATTCATACTAATTTCATCTCTTCCAAAATCAATTGTGGAGCCTAATTGAGAACCAACCCCCTGTCTTTGGTTTAACACTTGAAACATTGGGTAAAAGCTATAAAATGCATGTATGTTGGGTAATAAATTTTTGCTCTCTATGAACTACCCAAAGAAATCAATGATCGCTTGAATCAAGTCTATGGGCAACCTTTTCCAACCTTGCTGATGACAAAAACCTTGTTGTAGAATTATGTTCACCTGCCATAGCGCTCAAAAAGAGAAACCTTCATTGAATGGGACAAGAGAAGTTTTGACACTACCTGGGGCTTTCTAATAGCATAATAAATTTGGTCTTATCTTCTTGTCCTTTTTTTTAAAAAAAAATCTGCATTAAAAAATTAAAATAACCCCTAGTAAAAATACTTCTGACCAATAAGATAAAAGCAATTATGTCTTGAAAATTGATTTAAAAAATATTACAATCAGAACCTTAGAATTAGAAATAATATTTGTCAAGTCAATTAATTAAGGGGGGTCTAATGAAAACATTAGTTCTTTCCCTATTATATAGGCAAGGACTAACAAGCAGGCCAATGAATTATGGCAATGGCAAGCCTAAAGAATGGAGAAAGACCAAAGGGATCACAAATGAACCATGATTTCTATTTTTTGTGCACAATCGTGATTTCAGCTGATTGTTTTTACACAAGGGGATATTATTTTTCTTGGCCATAGGTATTTATTCAACACCAACCCCCTACCATTTTTCTGGCATCTAGTATTTTCCTAGTGGGTGTAGAGTCTTGTTTTCTAGCAAATTGGGAAATTTGCAAGCATTTTTTTTGCCTTGACAACCATTTGACCATTAAATTTAGGTTTGTCACTTGCTGACATCAACAATGTATAAACACTCCTGCCACCCCTTCTATCTTTAATTGGAGCCACCGTCACATTTTTTCTCATATCTTGAGCATACAAACTCCATTTTCCACAAATGAGATATTATGAAAAAGCTAGTTTTGAGCTCATCACAATAGTATAGTAATTTAACATTTTTATGCTTTTTTTAATGTCCTTTTTTGTTGTCAAAGTTAGGAGTTATATTTTCAACATTGGGAGACATATCTCAAAAATATGATCTTCAATTTGGAAATTCTTTATATCAATGGAAAGGTATTTTAGAGCACTTTCCAGTGATGCTGCTTGTTTTTCAAGATTCTTCTCTAGGCACATTCTATTTAGTTTTTTGCATTTTTGCATTTTGGTAGATATCTTGGTTGGTTTAGGTCCATGGATTGATTTCATTGCTTCATATTTTTTTTCATGGGTTGTACTATCTATTGTATTAGCCTTATGCCTCTTTTGGTCTTTCTAGATATCATCTGTATGCATTTTTACGAACACACTAAGATAAAGTGCCATGTTGCATCTATATTTTTGTTTCAGTTGTTTTTCCTAGTTTTGCCTTCTGATTTGAGTAGTGTCATATGAGGACAATCATGCAAATTATTTTATTCTTGGGATTCACTACATGTTGTGTCTTATTATACATGCACTACTTTGATTAAATTTCTATGGGGGGGTGTTAATGTTTTACCTTTGTTTTCCATGTTCTTCTTTCTAGTAACTATTCTTTCCATGACATTAATCTCATGACATGTCTAAGAATATGAGATTCATCACCTCAATACACACATATGTATTCTTTTGTGCATCTTGATCAAAGTTATTTGACATGTAGTTCCTTTTGCCCAATTTTTAATTTCCTTTGACCTCACCCTTGTCTACATTTCCCTATTCTTCTATTGTTTCTCATGCTTCCTTGGTTTGATGGAGTAACCTATGTATTCAATTTTTTTCCTATGTACTAGGAAGATGCAGTGGCTGGGTATGTATGCATTTTGGTCAAATGGATCATTTACCATGTAGACACTCTTCTTTTTGTTACTACTTTGGTTGCAACCTTCCATGTTCTATTGATAAGCTCTTCAGTCTTTGGTGTTTTGTGCCATTTGTATCTTCAAGTTTAGTTGTTTTCCTTTGTGTGCTTCCTAATTCAAGTAGTATTTTCTAAGAGAACTCATGCATATTATAGTTTTCTCTACCTACTCAAGTTCTATTTCAGTAGAGGTTCTTCAAATCAATAGTTACTTTTTGAGAGAGCTTTACAACTTCTACATGCTTCAGTGGTGTTCTACATGATCATCCTTTTGTTTTTATCTTCTAGAAAATACTCTAGTTTGAATGCTTCTTCAATCCTTCACTAGTTCTTTCAACATTCTTTCCATCTCTTCTTAGGGTAGAGTTTTTCCCATGCAGTTTTCTCTATTTCTCCTTTTTACAAAGATTTGGTTGTTCTTAGGTACCTCATCAAACCTTATTGCTAGGACCCAGATTTACTTTTAGCAGTAGTTTCTAGGCTTTTAGCTACTCCCTAAATTTATCTTGAGGGGGAGGGAGGGAGGTGCTAAAGTAATTAGATAGTTTCTAATTAACTATATTCTATTTAAGCTAAACTTTAGGTATATAAGAATTATTTCTCTTATTAAATCTTTATCATGCAACCTAGATTTTACCTTATAGGGTTTTGAACTCTTTTATAAGGATTATCTCACTTTGTAATCTTATTCATTCAATATATTTTCCAATTATTTTTTGCACATCAAGAATGTCTCCTCCTCTATAGAGCTGGGAATTCCATCCTCCATAGCTTTTCCTCCTCTTTTCTATGACATGTGTTTGCATGTAGGTGATTCTTAGGAGTTGTAGGGTTGATCTTTCATCAAATTCAATAAAAAAAACTCCCCCAGGGAGTTACAAACTAAGATACTTAAATAGAGTCTTTAAAGAAACAAATTAAAAGAAATCCTTCTAAGGTGAGTGTCCCCTTAATCCCATCTAATAATCTTTCAGTTGTGAGAATAGGATTGGCCAGTTGCTTTGAATTTTTAGGAAGTCTTCCACCCATCTCCTTCCACTTTTTATAAGTGGCAAAAAATTTAGCCAAATCTTTTTGTAGGGGCACTCTAATATACCCCAAGTTTAGTTTTCAAATCTTCTAAATCATATGAACATGGTCCATATTTTTCTTGTGTACTTCTAAATGATCCCTACATTAAATATTCATAGAGTCCACATAGGAAATGGTAGAAAAATCCTTGACTTCCATCTCTTGAATGTTTTTTCATTATCTTCATTTTGTCCTTAAAGGATTTAAATACCTCTTCATTTCCCCTATTATATTTATCTTCATTTTTCATGATCCTAACATCCATACACTTGATGTCATTATCTAGGATGTGTTTGAGACATTCCATCTCCCTGAACAACTATGTTATTTTCTCTAGGTTCTATTCAATGGTTATGTTTCCCCACTCTAAATTAGATCTCATAAGGAATAGGAAATTAACATCTACAAAAACATCGAGCATTTATTCCAAGAACTTAATAGTACCATAATTTTGGACCTCTATAATCTGGATAATGTACTCATCCCACTTCACTTTCTTAGCTTCCTACACATTTAGTTCATAATCCAATTCTGCTACCATCTTAGTCACTTGTGTTTTAGTTTTAGTGAATGTAGAGATGTAACTCATCCCATTGGCCATCACAATATCCACCCAATCATTAAAGAATCTAGTTATTGACCCATCCCTTTTAACTTGATCAATGAATTTTTGATTAGCAAGGGAAGTAACATCTACTACAGAAGTACTACCTGGGATGCCTAATGCATCAAGATTCTAGAGGATGTTGATATACTCTAGTATTAAATGTATGGTCTTCTTTATTTCCCTTTCACCTTTCCAGTGCTTCCAAATCCTATGTTCAATTTTCTTATTAATGACATTGAAGATTTTCATGTCAACCCTAGTTGTTATTCCAAGGCCAGTCCTTTCCACCATGAAGTCTTGTGGACTTCTTCCTAGTTTTTGTCACTAGTGATATTATAATTTTTTCTATCCAATGCCCTATTTTATCATCCACATATGATATAGCTTTAATTTTTGGTTTCTTACTCTTGGAATTCATACCAAGGTATTTACCTTCCATATATTGCACTAGAAGGGTGAGCAACAATATGCTTCTCTTCTTACTGATCAAGAGGTCAAAGCAATTGGGAGTGGAAATATTACCCTAGGTTTGGGGGGTTTGAGATCCTATTAGATTCCCAATTATTAGTGCATTTTTACTTGTAGTATTAACTCCATCATTCACTTTCTTGTTCTGATGTATATGGTTTATCACTTTCATAGAACTCTTAATAGTCAATTCTACATTTGGTTCTCTTTCATAGACTCCTTATCTAGAATTACTATGACTACCTTATTATTTGTCTCTTTTTGACTCCAAGAGTGGGTGATCCTTCATGGTGCCTAAATTTGAACTTGATCTAGCTCATTTATATGGGGTTCATCTTGTTATTTCAAAACTTCTTCACCTATGGGAGAACATGGAACAAACTTATCAATATTAGGAGGTGGAATCACTGAACTAGAACTAGTTAAGGTCATTTGTGGGGGATGCTCTATTTCTTTCAGCCTCAACCAATTTTTTATTTTAAGCCAAGCTTTAGTTATGTCAATTATAGGGACAATTCTTAGATTAAGATATTCCTCTTCTAGCTTATCCTAATCCAATTTGAGTATAGGATGGACTTCAAATTTTCTACATACATAGGATCCAAGACCTATTTATTGTCTACTTCTTCAATTCTTGAGACTTTTATTGGGAGCTTGAACTCCAAAATCTTATTTATTGTAAACTGAGACCAAATACTCTTCCTTACTTCCTAATCATCTTCATAGTCCACTGGATATTCTTCCACATGGGTTTCATGAAGAAATGAGGAGCCAAGTTCAAATTAGGAACTAGAAAAGTTCTTGCTATCAAACTTAGGCCGGGAAGAGTGTGGTTGCAAATTCATAGTTTTTAGTTCTTCTTTGAGATAGAACGAATCTTGGATACTTTTGTAATGATAATGGCCTAGCTCAATAGGGAAAATTTACCCTTAACCTTTTTTGATTTTTTAATTCTTATGAACTTTGACAACTTGGTAACATACTTCAATCAAAGCATATATATCTAAATAAATAATATATCAATAGCTTTAAAGGCTTCCCCCAAAAACCTCTAACTCTTAGAAAGTGAATTATAGGAACTATATAAAATAGCTACTATAAATATAATAAATTGCATATCCTCCTTTAACAACCTTTTGTTTTCTTTACCTTGTAATTCAAACACTAGTCTAGTTAGAAAAGTATTTTGAACCTTGTAAAAATATTCAAAATTTATCTTTTTCTGTTGTAATGAGTAATAATCATATATGTCCATATCATCTACTCATATCACATGGGATAAACCCTCCTATTTTCTATAACAAGCGAAAAAAAATAGAACATAAAGAATGACATATAAAACCTCGAAGTCCCAGATACCTGAGAAAGCTCTTCATGTAGCCTATTTGTGATGATTTCAGCCTATTCAATATATTTGTCCTTGTCAAGCACATCTTGAATGATGAAATACATCATTTTTTCCTACAAGAAGGTAGAGAGATTCCCCTTTAGGAGAATGATCGCATCTTTAACCTATGCTATCATATGTTTTCTAGTAATGGGCCTCAGTGAGTGAGAACCACCTTTCTCAATTTTCAACAACTACATTTTAATGATAACACTATTATAATCCTTGGAATTAATTGTGAATTGGGAATATGAAAAACATATAGTCCAATATTGGTACACTTCTTTGGGTGGAATTCATAGGACTCCAATAAAGGTAACATGGTTCACATATACTAGAACTTCATACTTAAACTTTTGGATTCATCTCTCAACCACATCTTATTTGTCTCTACATTCTAATACTAGCTTAGGAAAAGGAATAGGTTCATGAAAAGTAGTGGTTTGGATACAACCACTTTCATACACACATTCGGCCATGGAACTTAGGCGTGCATTCTTGAACCTACCCACTACCTTCTCAATTTCTTCATCCATAAGGGTTGTGTCTCCTAATTGTGGTAAAAATATCATCAAAGGGTCAGGTTTATTTTCTCTGGGTAATCTAGGATGTAGATTAGCCATGGGAATATACAAGTTTCTACCCACAACACTAGAAAAAATGCATAAAGAAACCATACAATATTTTAAATTACTAAAATAAACAAAGCAAAAAATTCAGGTGGAGAAAGAAGACTCAATGTGTTTAGATTTCACAAAAGATCTTTTGATGCAGAGACAATTTTCTATTCACCTTTGATTGCAAGAAGATACACCAGATTTTCTTCATTCAAGAAATTATGGATTTTACTAGAAAAGGTTTTTTTTATGAAAATACATACTTAGAGGACATGTGCACTAAATGATCAAGAAAGTACCAATCTATCAAGATCTCTTACTCATTAATGAGTGCCTTCACTTCTGCACCTACTAAACTTTTTATTACACTATTACCTTAATTAATTGGTATTAATTGCATGTCTTTTTATTATTTTTGGAAACATTGAATATCTTCATACTACCATGTATCTATAGGTAGGTGTCTCTTAAGCTCACAAAATTTGAATCTTTGAACCATAACATAATATATTCAAGACTGAAGTTCATCCCATCAATAAATTTTAGGGTAAAGTTCTCCCTAAAATATGTACAAAATGATTGAGTAATAGACACTCAACACATAAGATTGTGAACTTGAACTAACCTATAATGGTTCAAGGTTTAAGTTTAATAGAGTACCATAATCCATTTTAAAACTCAACACTTCATGTTGGGTGTATAATAGTAAAATGATGAACCATTAAAATTTGAACTTTGAACTAATATGTTCAAGGTTTAAGTTCAAGGTTCTGATTCTATTAATGATGAACTTAAGAAATGTTTCTTGACACTTTTCAAAGGTGACTCTAAACCTTTGAACTTTGAAATTTTGTTTTAAGTTCAAGGATCAAATTTCTTATTCAAGACTCTTTTAAAAATACCCAAGAAAAATAGGAGAACCAAGTTTGAAATGTGGCTAACATTAGTGAAGGTGATCAAATTTTTAGAGAAGAGAATCAAATAACATACTGGCTATTGAGGACAAAAAGAAAGAGCTAAGCTAATATTGTTTATAGGACAAGCCAAAGAAAGGAAGAAGATCAGATAATCTTCAAGTTTTTATCACAAAGATCTACAAGGCAAGACAATGTTATTATTTGTAGAGATTACTTAAGTGGCAAATCCTCACCATTTTGTGATCACATCTCATGGGTCAATTATCATTTGGTGAATCATGCATGTAACATAGGTCAACCATGTCACTAGATATTTATACAATTTGGGTCTAACGCTCATGGCAATTGCCCATTAGTTATCACATGACTAGTCAAAAATCTCAATCCAGTCGTGAATGTAATATATGTTTTGGATACATTTATTTTAATTTTTTTTCCATCCTTTGCATGTTGTTTCTTATTGGATAATGTTCTTTCACCATTACTGCAACCAATTAATTTTCCCTTGGGTTGGGCGTTGCCTACCATTTTCCCAATGTGTGTCAACCACTAGCCTCATTTAGCCAACTATTTCTTATTGTGGGCTTGCATAGGAAGGTGTGCTTGACCTATATTTGAAATTCCTACTTGTTAATCCCACGTAATTCACCAATCTAGAGTAGACTATAAGATATTATTATTCTACACAATTCACTCTTTTTTAGTCTGGAGACTAGCATTTTTTATTGTTGTCAAGGTATCAGAGCATTGAGTACATTGCCCATTGACTTGTGGACTGTGGTTTTCATAAAAGGTAAGTAATTTTTAATTTATTTTTTATGTGGATAGTGGTACTGATACTAGTTATTTTTTACAAGTCTAGTGTCCACTAGTGACTAGACATCTCACATGCTAAGATAAGTATGCAAATTTTATTGGGTAGTACTGTAGACTGTAGTACTGTAGTGATAGTACCCTTTATATGAGAATGAATCATATTATTGTTATTATATGTAGTCTAAGTAGTTTTTTGCCATAGTCCTTGACTTGTCACTCTTTGAGTATTTTGTTCAACAATTAAGTTGATGTGTTTTTTGCAGCCTTTATCTGTTTGCAATGTCAAACAAGAGGGGTAATAGGGGTTCCAATAGGATCCATAAAAGCCAAGAGAGGCCACCATTACCAAAATTCAAAACCATATCTATATATTTTGGTGGTGGAAATATTGGCAACCTACAAAATTCACAAATTAGATCTATAGAATTTATTGAAAAAAGGAGATTCATCACAAGTTAGAGACCATATTGAAGAAGTTCAAGTTGGTGAACTTGATATCTCAGTCAAAGATGAACTTGAACATGATTTTGAGGCACTTACCCTAAGTAGGGAGTCACAAATTGATATTATAGACTTGGAGTTAGTTTCAGACTAGTCGGATGAGAAAACCAAAAGTGATTCCATAAACCATGTTCATGTAGAGAAGGGGAAAAGAAAATTGGAATAAAAAAAATATTGATCTCGCTAGAATCTATCCAAAAGGAATTTTCAATTAGAATGGGTGGAAAAGTATTGGCTCATTAAAATAGTGACCAATCCAATTGATGGTGAGCCTCTTGTAGAATGCAGATGTAAGATTTCCAAAAAGATAACAAAGAAGGAGAGGAGGTTGTAGCATAAACTTGATACTATAGAAAAGCATATTAGTAAAGTTTACAAAAAGGAAACTATAGATGGAGTTGAAAAATCCATGCTAACTTGGAAAAAAAAGGACAACTATCTACATATTAGGAATGCCAAAATATATGAATTACAAAAGCAATTACAAGAGAAGCATTCTGTAGTAAAAGGTTTCATTGAAGATTTCATTAGGAAAGCAATGGAAGTGCAATATATGGGAAAAGTTGTTTAATTTAGTGTGTTCTTTTATATTTTGAGTAGAGGGCATCCTATGATGGAATAACATTCAATTACTGGTTTATTTTACTTTTTTAAAGTTCAAAACTATTTGGACAATTATTGGTCAGTAAACATTGGGTGGGAATGGACCATTTGTCTTGCATAGGTTGAAAAAGAAGATATGAAAGAAAAAATAAAACACACAAATTTTATTGCATTGTCTCTAGATGAAGTTACAACAATTGATAATACTTCTTGTGTGTGTATGCATATTTATATTGTAAATGATCTTTTTTGTCAACCTTTTCTACTATTTGTTGCTAAATTGAATTGTAGTGTGACAACTGAAAATTTATATAATTTATTAAAGAGTAATCTAATTGATTGTGAAGGTATGGATAACATGGAGATTGCCAAAAATTTGGTATTTTTTGGAGCGAATGGAGCTTTGGTTATGCAAGGTCATAAACACAATCTTTACAAAAAGATCAAGAATGTTTTGGCACCCTACGCTATTCCCATTCACTACATGGCCCATTGAATGAATCTAGATTTTGGAATTGTCACCAATTTTGGTTGTGTAAGTAAAGTAGAATGTTGAATCAAAGAGATTTATGAATACTTTTTTCGAAATCTAAAATGAGTCTAAGAATTTCAACACTTTTCTCAAGGACTTACTGATGAGAGGAAGCTTCTTAAAGATAATGATACCAAATAGATCTCTTTGGATGGACCAGTGCATCGAGTATTCTTTGAATATCTGCCATTGCTTGGACTAATCCACTCTATGCAAGATAGATTCCCTCGGCTATATTCAAGTTTAACTAATGGTAAGATACTCTTAACTTTAACAACTATTCTCTCCATGCTACAAGACATATGGAGTATTATGAAAAAGGTTCAACAAAGAGCTATGTACATATTGGTGAAAATGATGAGGTATGTGCTAGGGTACATGGAGTTGACATAACAATGTAGTACTATGCCAATGTCAACCCTGACTCCAAACCCAATGAATTAGGAGGTGAAGTAGAATCAGAACTAGAGAAGGTACTTTCACATGTTACAAGTGAAAACTTCAAGAAGATTAGACTATGTGCTTCACTTTATTAAGCGAGTTTGCTACAATATTTCATTGAAAATTAGATTCAAATTCCCTCCAAAGGAACTGCTTGAAGCAATATCCATTATTTTCCCTCAATATTGGTCTCTAAACTATCCAAGTGATTTTTGAAGATGACAACTTTGATTCAACATTTTTGCAAACTTAAAGTGATCAATAGAGTAACTATAAATGGAATTTTAGATGAATCTACAATAAGAGATCAATCATATTCTTTTGAAACCATAATGAGGGAACAATATAATCTCTTGGAGTATCCAAATGAAGAGTGAAAAACTTTGGTTAGAGCAATTAGTTGAGACAGTCAATACTAGAATATTTCAATCTTACCGATTTATGTTTGACAATGCTATTGGGTTTGGTGGAGGATGAGAGAGTTTTTAGTACTTTGGGCTTCTTTAAGTCAAAGGTTAGAAACAAATTAGACAAAAAATTGGATAATTGTTTGAGGCTCTATAATTCTAGGTATAGCAGGGCTCTCAACATTTGGAGAAAAAAATGTCAAAGAAGAGAGATGGCCAACATTTCAAACCCAAGTGGCAATGGCAGTGGTGGTGGTAGTAATAGTGGTGGTGGCAGTGGTTCATGTCTTGATATTGGAAGCAATGAAGATGATGTTGACTTTGTCATGCATACTGACACTGACAATGAATTTGAAGAAAAAACAACAAACAATGAAATGTTATATGTAATAAATGAGGAGGATTTTGATGATAGTGATGCTAAGTCGGTCCAAGCAGAGTGGTAACTATAGCAGCTTCTCAACTTCAGGTTCTAACTTTTGCATGAGTCAAGTAGTAGCCTAGTAGCTCTTGTCTTAACCATTTCAATTCAAATTAATTTATGTGCTCTGGTCTTACCAAAGTCTAAGACTCTATCTACTAATTAATTATGTTTATAGAAGTTAATTTATAGCCTTCATTCACTATCCTTTTATAGATGCTTGGTTATTTTTTTAAACATGTTGATGTTCCAAACTTAAATGTTGAGATTTTCATTGATTCTAGTTTTTTAAAGAAATTGTAACATAACGCATGTAATACAATAAACTTTCTTTAACAAAAATTTTATTATAATTCATAATTATAAATCAGCCTGTAACATAATACATTTAACAATTACAAACAACTACAACCCTTTGCAAATGACTCAATGTCAATTGACCTTGAATTCCCTTTGCAAATGACTCAATGTCAAATGACCCTGATGTGCCTTTTATAGGTACAAGGGAGCAACAATAGTTGTAGGTCATATTGTAATTGTATATATAATCAGATTATTACTACATGATACATTATGTGTACAATCACATTTCCACATTTCCAATTGTACAAATATTTCAAGTAAGAGTAGGGGAATTTTTTCAATTTGCTCTATGTAGTAACAATATGCCAATGCTTGGTTGTCCAACTATCTTGATATGCTGACTCTTAATTCCTATAACAACTAACATTAAACAAAGTTGAAATTAAATCCAAAATTTAAAATTAAAGAGAAATAAGTAAAAAAAATGATTATAATACTATCACTTACTAAGTTTTTACTTCTTAGTGCTATCAGCTATGACTATCATTGACACTAACATTAATAGTTTGAGAATATGACTTAACTCTAATGATGTTATTTAGGGCACTCCATTTTGAATCATTTGGAAGCTCTATTTTTTTGAGTTTGTAGCTAAATAGTTGTAACCTTGTCAACAATGAATGGTTCAAAGAGATATTTTTATATGAGTCGAGGAAGTTATTTATAACTACATTCATTATTGACAATGGTTTGATGTGACCTGTAATTCTTTCTAAAGTGGTTTCCTCAGACAAGTTGCCTAAATCAAAATTCATGGTGTTGTGCAACTTTTTAATGGAATCTTCTTTTCCAATGAATTTGTCATTTGAGTAAGTTGGATCTAGTAATCCAACATTTAGCAATTTAAATATGCTATGATTCGTCTTCATCAAGTCTCTAGAAGAAGATTTTAGAGCTTCATCTATTTCCATTATTTTTTCACAATTGTGACATACAACAAAGGTCATTATGGAGGCATCCAAGTGTTAACCTCATAATGGTTTTTGACACTTGAGTGCCAACACACTTAAAAATATTCCACATTGGATGCTAAGTACATCATGCATGCCGAGTGAAGATCAGCTGCTGAGTGAAAATCAGATACCAAGTAAAGATCAATTACTGAGTGAAGTATAAGTGTCGAGCAGTACAAGGTGCCGAGTGTTAACAAGTGCTGAGTGGTACAAGTACCGAGTAACATAAAGTGCTGAGCTACTTAAGGTGCCGAGTAATACAATTTTGTTCAGATGTCGAGCTATCCAGGAAATAGCATGTACTGAGTGTTTGCAATACTTCAGGAGCCAAGTAACTCAATATATCAACATAAGAGTTTGTAATTGCACAAACTATGATGCAAACAGTTTTTATAGCCGACATAAGGTAAATCTCAAAGGATTTAATGATGAGATCAAATCTTTTATTTTTCCTATGCAATTTGCATGCAGCCAATAAGAAAAAAAGCTAAAGGCATGCAACCAATCAGCAAAAGATAAGTATTGAATGGAAAATGAAGATTGAATGTGGATCGTAGATCCATACCTAACCCTAAATTTTCAAATGTCTTTATAAGGAAGATGAAACTTCATTGTAAAGTGCAATGAGGAATAAGATAAGAGGTGTGAGAAGACTTACAAGGGTTTGCAAGGAGTTATATTTTCAGAAGCGAGGATTATTTAGATCGTAAAAAGGATCCAGATCAGAGAAAGCATAACAAGTGCCCGCAATCAGCAATTAAGGATTATAATCAGTCAGGTTTGTTGTACCTAATACTCTCTAGCAATTGTATTAGAATGAAAATCCTATGGTGATAGGTTAGCTTAACAACTATTTCGATAAATATTTTAACTAGGTGATGAAATCCTTTAACAGGGTAACACTTCATGTTAAGTGTTTGAAATCCTCTAATCAGGTCACTATTGACACAATATAAAGCCTTTAACAGGGCAGGCCTTTAACAGGGAAAACCATCAGAAGTGGTTGAACAATATTGCTGCAGTAATTTTTGTGGGTATCATCCCCACCCCAGTTTTACCTTCTTATTCCTGGAGGGTTTCTGGGTTACCAAATTCCTATGTTAAGTGTTAGTGATGCATGTGTATTGCTACAAGATTATTTGTTATATTTACATGCATACAATTTACTTTCAGTTAAAAAAATTTATTGGCTAAAGTATGATACTTATGATTCACCCCCCCCTCTCATAAGTACTCTTTCCATATTTGAATATTCCAAAAATTGGTATCAGAGCTCAATCCAGGTTCTCTTAAGGAAAAGCCTAATAGCTTGGAGGAAAAGATCTAAAGATGGAAGCTTTTAAACTTGGAACGATCATTGAAAATCAGGTGATAGATGTGTAACTTGCCTTGCATAGCTTGGAGGAATTCAGAAACAAGTTGAGAAACTCATTTAAAAAAAGGAAGGATCTAGCGATAGCTGAAAATGATATACACTACAAGGAGATTGATACCACCAACATATTTTCTAGTGGAGACACAAAAGAGTTTGATGCAACAATAGTAGAACTGATGGAGAAAAATAAAATTCAAGCAGATGAGATAAAATCTCTTAAGATGGAACATGAATCACAAGCCATAATGATATGTGAAATTACTAAACACAAGAAAAGAGCAGTTGAAGACAAAGTGATGTTGGAAAAGGACAAAAGAAATCTTGCAAACAGACTTGAAGAAAAATGTACTGAACTGACAAGGATCTCAAACATGCAGATGGATACACTTGCCCAAATGATGAACCTTCATCATGAACTCAATGTAAAAGATATTGAGATCTCTACTCTGAAGATGCAGAATGAACAGATGCAGAATGAATTGAATAGAGAAAAAGAGGTAGCAGAGAATCTCAACAAATCAAGTGAAGCAATCAAGTATTTTGAACAGTTGCTGAAATCACCAAAATCTTCTCATGATACATCAAGACTAGGATACAATAGCACTGAAATTGGGGAATCATCAAAGAGTGCTGAACAAAGAAGTGATAAAGGTAAGAATTCAAAACCCACTTGTCATTTTTGTAATAAGAAGGGACATACAGCTAATGTGTGTAGGAGTAGAAAATTCAATCAATCAAACATACCCAAAAGTTTTTGTCACAAGTGCAACATGCAAGGACATATGACACAAAATTATAGATCTAATGTCTTAAGGACACAAAGATTTGAAGGACATTGTTATAATTGCAAAAAATATGGACATAGGGCATTTGAATGCAGATCAAAACCTATGTGGACATCAAATCAACCAGCAAAAATAGAAGGGAATGGAAGTCATTATCATTGGGATTATAACACCAGGTACAGTTGTCATTATTGTCGAGAATATGGACATATACCACAGAACCATATAAGAACACATTTCAAAGGGAACTACAAAAAATGGTTGAATCAAACTACATGTTTCAGTTGTTTGAAAACTGGTCATATCAACATAAACTTTCTTACAAGATCAAAGGCACCCAAAACTGAAGATAGCAAAGGAAAACAAAAGATTGGCATTGAAAAGATAAGGGGGAAAATGAACAAGACTTGGATAAAGAAAGATGAGTGCAACACATCAGGTGGAGGGATCACTTCACCCAATGGGTCAAGTGATCACACTTCATCAAACTAAGCATGAGAAGTACACATGACTGATATACAAAGCTATATCATACATCAGTTCCAAGACAAAGAAGCCAAGCAAGGTATAAATCTACATGAAACAAGATGTGAAGACAAAAGTAAATGTTGATGCCGAGCTGACTTTGGATGTCGAGTTAAAAAAGATGCCAAGCTCCCAACAATGACCGAGCTGATAATGGATGTCGAGTTGAAAAACTCCAATAGAAGCCGAGTAAAGTGAAGAATAGTGGAAGCCGAGTTAGGTCAAAATTTCTTTAGAAGCTGAGTTGGCAGTTGAGTATTTAATGCAATGAAATTGGGGTATATTATCGCAATTTTAATCAGATTTTTGCATCACGATTAAGAAGCAAAGGAGAAGAAAGAGAGTTGAGTGACTTCACAGCAAGAATCCAGTATTTCAAGCAGATTGCAACCTCATTCAACACATTTTTCATCGATCTAAAGGTATTTTCATCTATGCCAAGCTACGTAATTTCATACCCATTTGTTGTATAAATCCTAGTTTACAAAAATGGCATCAAGTTCAAAGAAAGTCGAAGGAAAAGAGCCATTTGAAGTTCAGTTAGTTTCAAATGAAGTTAAGCAACTAGATTTCTGCCCTATCCCCGAAGTTGCTTATAAAAACAACCCAGCCGGAGCTCTTTCCCACATTCCCCCAAAGGTTTTAATGGTTCAAGATGTGAGGAAATGCTACAATTGTAAGATAGGAGCCCTAGGAGACATGGAAATTAGACAAGCTTACGATAAATTGTGTGTAGATGGAATACTAAAAGAAGAATTTAAAATTGTTGAAAGAAAGGGTTTGACCCGAGTTTTAAGTTTCCCTACCGTATTTAAAAATGAATGGGTTAGACTTGTATTGAGCAGAATCCATGGAGGAAAATTATGGTTAGAAGATATGCCCATCAAATTGACAAAGAAAATTATACATAGAGTAACAGGGTACCCAACCCTAGACCGGTACAAGACCCTAAGAAGTGAATCAAAGGAGGTCATTGAAAAGAATACTAGTGCTCAATGGAACAAGAGAGGAATGACAATTCATACTAT
The DNA here is from genome assembly GCA_028749045.1 of Cupressus sempervirens. Taxonomy (NCBI): domain Eukaryota; kingdom Viridiplantae; phylum Streptophyta; class Pinopsida; order Cupressales; family Cupressaceae; genus Cupressus; species Cupressus sempervirens. Next base: position 444,079,793 of record CM053793.1, on the reverse strand, counting down.
AAAAGATCCTCTAGTTGAATTTTTTGTTAGAGTCATTGCTCACAAATTTTATCAATCCAGTAGACTCAACAGTGTACCATACATTGCAGTAGATGTAGGTTACAAATTGGTGAAGAAGGATCATACTTATGATCTTGCAGAACTGCAATTGCAACAGATAAATGAAAATCTAGCTACCATAAGAAGAACAAAGGGCACACAATGCAAATTTGGAGCAATCCTAGTTTGCATATTCTTTTATGTACAGAATGAATTTCCTTCTTTTGGTAAAGTAGCATGGAGGAATGACAGAACCATTATTGCACAAATAAATGAATATGCTGAGCAAATGGGAGAAAATTTTGATACTTTGATGACAAGCTATTTTGAGGATTTCAAGAAATCCATGAAGCAAAGGTCAAGGATACCAGCATCCTTAGTAGAAAAGCACACTAATGATATATGTTTCTTAGTTGACATTGATTTCACTTACATTCAAGCAGTAATACCAAGGGTAAGATGGCTGAGGCCATTTGGTTACGAAATCAATATTGATGAAGCATCAGCAGCAATAACTGCACTATTGGTAGAGGAAGCAGATAAAAATGCACCACATTTTGGCACTTATGATGTGGTAAGATCTAAAATAAATATGGAATTAAAAACTGCTTCCACACTGAAGAAGAAAGACAAATTGATCAAGAAGATCAAGAAGAAGTTTGGCAAGGAAATTGAGGCTGAGGTAAAAGAAGAAGAAGATGATAGTGAGGATGAAGATAAGCAGGAACAAGGACCAATGGAGCTAAGAAAGGCAACAGAACAACCTTCAGCCAAACCCAGAACGAAGAAAGTTGTCGCTCCATCACCTCAAAAGGCAACAACAAGAGCATCAACAAGAGCCTCTACTCAAAAGACTAAAGAGGAAGTTACCAAGAAGAAACAAGTCAAGGAATCATAGGAAGAGCCAAGGAAAAGAAGAAGTTATGTGGCTCAACCTAACATTGATGAAGAAGAGCAAACAATAGTAGAGCAAACAAAAAAGGTAAGCACTTCATTAGTTGATACCTTATGCAAAAAGATTGCAAATGGTGACTTGAATAACTTAAATAAAGTTGATTTTAGTAAATTTACAAAAGAGGAACAAAATAAGATAGAAGAAACAATGTATGGAATGATGGCACAGTTCAAGTACACTCCACTTGAACTAGATGGCCAATTGCTAAAGGACTTGTCAAAAATCATAGAAGACAGATGGCATTTTTGTCTAAAAATGGAGAAGGAGATGAGGGAATCAATCCTAGCCAGTGTATTGCCAGATTTGACTAGAGAACAAGTTAGCAAAGTAGTCAAAAGGCATAACAACAAGTTTGCACCCAAATACAGGGCATTCTTTATACTTCAAAACATAGTGGAAGAGATTGTTCAAAGAACAATGAAATCGTGGAAGAATTTGTATAAAAGGATTGAAGATTTTCTTGAGGAAGAATACAAGGAAGAGGTAGCCATACCAATAGAAGAGAGGAAAAAGAGAAAAGGAGAAGAAGAAAAGAAAGATGGAGAGGAGGAAGAAACACAAAAATAGGATACAATGGCAACAGCTGAACAAGAGGAGCAACCAGATCAAAGTGTGCAAGACACACAATTGCCACCCCCTATCCCTCCACAAGAATCCATCTCACCTGCAGATACAATAACAATTACTGATGTTCCTAACACTTCTGGTCAGAATATCAATCCACTAACTACAGAAGATCTGAAAAGAATTCTTGACCAATCAACACAACAAGCAATATTGTGTACAGATCCAGTATTGGTTAGTATAGATGAATTACAGAAACTAGTAGAAAATACAGTTAAAGATAAGGTGAATACACAAGAACCACCTTCTATCACAACTACTAGTAGTCAATTTGAAATACCAACAAGTATAATTGATGCTGCAAGACAAAAGCAAAGTGCAGCTATAGAACAAGGAAAAGAACAAACAGGACAGACTATTACATCTGATCCTACAGCACAAACACAAGGTGCACTTCCACAAATAACAATAATTGATTATGGTAGACATGAGGAGGAGGAAACAGTAAAAACCCCTAAAGAACAGGAGGCAATACAAACACTAATAAATTTTCCTACCTCGGGGACTCCTTCACACCAGCCATTACAAATTTATGTACCATCATCAAGTACTATCAGAGTTGCAAGGGTACTTCACTATGGAGACCTTGAATTAGATGAAGAGATAGTCATACCAAGTTATGACTCAAAATAAATAACCATTGATCAAATAAATGAAGTGTAAGATGCACTAAATAGAAGGAAAAGACAGGAAATACTCAGGAAGGAGTATAAACATAAACACACACTTCATGAGATCAATGACATCTTTATGGATGCCTTCAGTTTGCAATGACCGGATGAGTCAAAGCATATCACAGAGCAATTAATAGATATTGTTGACCAGGTGACAAATGAAGACCTAGAAACCAATGCAAAACTTATGGACTGGTCAAAAAAGAAATTTCAAGGGAGAGTGAATGAGAAAATATCAAGACAAATCACACTTTCACAAGTAGAATTGGCAAAGCTTATTGATAAGGTGAAGAAGGTAGTTGAGAATATATTCTCACTGTACAAAAAGTTATGTGATTTTTCATACTTCACTCAAGAAACAAGCCAAAAGATACTAAGCTTGGAAAGAAACTTAAACATTTCAAGCATGCAACTACCAAGTGATCCAGCTCAAAGTGTGAAGCATTTTGCTCAATCGCTTCACACAAACAAAGAAATAGCTATATTAACAGCAGATGAGGCTAATATCAAGGCCAAAGTAATACAACTCTAGTCATCCATTACCCCACATTTAGAAATACTCCATAAAGAGCAAGTAAATGCTGAAAGTGTACTCAAGAAAGATCAAAATCTTTCTACACTAGATGGACTTATTCATCTTGCTACCAAGACTGCCATCCAGCATAAGTCACAAGAAATTGCTTTGAACAATTGGGATGCAGCTCTCAGAATGATTATGGAGGTAAATAGCACATTCTTGGCCAAATATGGTCTTAACCCTTAAAAATTCTTTGACGTAAGTGTCAAAAAGGGGGAGATAAAAAAAAAAGGGGGATTATAGATTATAATGGAGTTATACAGAAAAAGGGGGAGATACAGATTAATGAGGAGAACGAATACAAAGGAGGAGCACTGATATATAGATAAGACACAATCAACTCAAGGGGAGTTACAAAATTTTTGAGATATATACTGTAAAACTGTAAATTACAAATTTTGATCAAAGTTTTCAATATGTACATACCAATCAGATTAGTAAATGTACTTATAAGACCAGTTAAGTGTTTTTGTCACTCATGTCAAAGGGGGAGATTTTTAACCTCATAATGGTTTTTGACACTTGAGTGCCAACACACTTAAACATATTCTGCATTGGATGCCAAGTACATCATGCATGTCGAGTGAAGATCAGCTGTCGAGTGAAAATCAGATACCGAGTAAAGATCAATTACCGAGTAAAGTATAAGTATCGAGCAGTACAAGGTGCCGAGTGTTAACAAGTGCCGAGTGGTTACAAGTATTGAGTAACATAAAGTGTCGAGCTACTTAAGGTGCCAAGTAATACAATTTTGTTAAGATGCCGAGCTATCCAGGAAACAGCATGTGCCAAGTGTTTGCAATACTTCAGGAGCCAAGTAACTCAGTATATCAACATAAGAGTTTGTAATTGCACAAACTATGATGCAAATAGTTTTTACAGCCGACATAAGGTAAATCTCAAAGGATTTAATGATGAGATTGAATCTTTTATTTTTCCTATGCAATTTGCATGCAACCAATAAGAAAAAAAGCTAAAGGCATGCAACCAATCAGCAAAGGATAAGTATTGAATGGAAAATGAAGATTGAATGTGGATCGTAGATCCATACCTAACCCTAAATTTTCAAATGTCTTTATAGGGAAGACGAAACATCATTGTAAAGTGCAATGAGGAATAAGATAAGAGGTGTGAGAAGACTTACAAGGATTCACAAGGAGTTATATTTTTAGAAGTGAGGATTATTCAGATCGCAAAAAGGATCCACATCAGAGAAAGAATAACAAGTGCCCGCAATCAACAATCAAGGATTGTAATCAATCAGGTTTATTGTACCTAATACTCTCTAGCAATTGTATTAGAATGAAAATCCTATGGTGATAGGTTAGCTTAACAGTTATTTCGATAAATCCTTTAACTAGGTGATGAAATCCTTTAACAGGGTAACACTTCATGTTAAGTGTTTGAAATCCTCTAATCAGGTCACTATTGACACAGTGTAAAGCCTTTAAAAGGGCAAACCATCAGAAGTGGTTGAACAATAGTGCTGCAGTAATTTTTGTGGGTATCATCCCCACCCCAGTTTTACCTTCTTATTCCTGGAGGGTTTCTAGGTTACCAAATTCCTGTGTTAAGTTTTAGTGATGCATGTGTATTGCTACAAGATTATTTGTTATATTTACATGCATACAATTTACTTTTAGTTAAAATTTTTTAATTGCTAAAGTATGATACTTATGATTCACACCCCCCCCCTCCTCTCATAAGTACTCTTTCCATATTTGAATATTCCAACACCAAGCAGTTCTTTATTCCTTGGTTTTCGAAATCCATGTCACTGGGTCTCTATACTTTATTCAAAATTTATATACCAAGATTTTTTAAGGAATTGGTTAAGATACTTCTTTTACCCTCAACATCTTTTTTACATTTTTAAAGACAACTCTAAGATTGCTATTTAAATCAAGCCATTCAAACAAACTATCACTATTCTCATTAGTTTCTCCCAATTTTCTTATTTGATAAGCTTAACTATGTTTATTATAGTATCCTTGACATGATGGTCTTCAAAAGATGTCCTTATATTTTGTGCAATTACATTCTCCATCTTTTTCTTCATTTTAGACATCTCTATTTTACTCTTTTTATGTATTTCCTCTAGTTTCCCTTGTCAATTAGTTTCTCTCTTCCTCTCATCCTCTAATTTCTTCAAATCTTGGATTTTCTTTCCAGGAGTTACCTCTTTTTTCTTCTCATCCTTGAGTTCCCTTTTCAAATCACTAATTGTCTTCACAATGGATTCCTCCTTTTTCTTTGCATTTTCCAATTCCTTCTTCAAATCATGATGTGTCTGGGTAGACTCCTCTTTCTTTGCATTCTCTAATTCCTTCTTCAAATCAAGGATTTTCTTTGCAATTGACTCCTCTTTTTTCTTTGCATTCTCCAATTTCTTCTTCATATGATGAATTGTGTTACTGTTTCTAGTTGCACTAGACTCCTTTATCTTCACATTTTCCAATTCCTTCTTCAAATCAAAGATTGTCTTTGCAGTTGACTCCTCTTTTTTCTTCATATTCTCTAATTGCTTCTTTAAATTTTGGATTGTGTTTGCACTAGACTCCTCCTTTTTCTTCTCATTTTCCAATCCCTTCTGCAAATTATGAATTATATGTGCCTTAGACTCCTCTTCTTTTTTTTCATTTTCCAATGCCATCTTCAAATTATGGATTGTATATTCAGTACAGGAGTGATTTTTCCTTTCATTCTACAATTCAATCTTCAAATTATTATTTTCCCCAATAGTAGATTCCATGTTAGTTTTAAATTTATTGTTGACCTATGCACTACTCTCTACAAACTTGAACAATTGTGTAGTAGAGGCTTTTTCATGCTAAATTCTTTTTTTGCACTCATCCAATTCTTTAGTTAAAATTTTCAATTGTTCATTCATCTTTTCTTGCTTGACAATTGCCTTTGTAGAAGAAGAATTCTTTATCTTATTTTGCAATTCTTTGAACCTATTGTCTATTGCTTTCTGAATCAATCACCACTCATCCAATTAGGTCAGGTTCCCCACTCATGAACTCTATCCACCATACAAAGTACCTCACTTCCATTACATATGTGTTATCCTTGGCCTTCACATTATAAAGATCTTCCTATAACTTTTCTATTTTCTTTTTAAGCCTTTTGTTTTCCCTCTCTACTTTTTAAAGTGTAGAGTATACCATTTTTTTGCTCTCTTTTGATATATTGATTTTGTCAATATTTTACACTTTTGAGAAATCCATTTGAAGACTGGTAACTTGTACATCGTTAAATTTATTACATTTTCTGGTGGATTATTATCTCTAGCCAGGGGCATAACAACTATGAAGTTCATCATTTCAATGTTTGGATCATATGTTGGAGGTATACTTTGAGTAGATCGCTGAAATTCAATAACTGCATCACTTCTCAAAGTCTTCATAATTTGCCTATTTCTTTTTCTTGTCTGATCAAACTTTAATGAAAACTCCTTTAAACTAAAATTTGGGTTTGCCAACACAATTGAGTGTTTGAAAGGTGAATTATTAGTTGTATTATTGTATGCTTCTCCAACTCCAGTTAAACTTACTCCACCTATAATTATACTTTGAGGATTTCCAACATACTGAAGATGGCCCATTCCAAATCTTGGCATTTTAGGGCTTTTTTTAGGGTTTTGTATAGAAGCTACTGGTGCATACATTGGTGAAGTAACTACTAACATTTCTTGTGTTGTAATTATCATAACTTTTTTCTTTTTCACACAAGGTTCATCCATGCTAGTGCTAGTGCTAGTGCTAGTGGGATCAACTACAATTAGATTTGAAGATTTAACAAATATTACATTGGGATGACCTACAGAAGTAGAAGTATAATTTTTTTTCCCTTTCTAGATGAATCATCTTCAATCTCATTAAAGAGTTCAATTATTGGTTTACTTCCTCTTTTAGGTGGGTCTAGTAGTAGAACTAGATTCGAAATCCCTTCACCACTTGCACCAAAGGGCTTTATACCCACATAACCCATTTTTTGTCTCATAGTTGCCCCTTTATAATATGTTTGTTTAATAGAATCACTCATTTGAAGATTAACAATATGTTTTCCCTTGGTTGACTCAAAATCCTAAATACCTTGAATGTCTCCATCAAACTCAAGGTCCTTCTATCTTTAACTATCACTGTCACTGCAACTGCCAAATTCATATAGTACAGTTGTATGCTCTTTATTCCAATAATTACTAAAAATTTCATCCTCCTCAATTTCCTCAAAACCTACTGAGATCTTTGGTTCACCCAAATTTTGCCTCATTTTCCAAAAATTAATCATCTTGGTTTGACCCCATAATTCATATTTGCATGCTTCTTTAATTGCTTTTTGCATAAAACTCTCAATGAGTTGAGATGCTTTCCTCTAGAAATTTAAGTATTTCAGAGGCTTTGATTTGTGTGACTTTGATATGTCCAATGTCATAATTTGGGATGAAAATTCTTGCATTGAAATATTATGCTCTGTCGCTTGTTTCTCCATCTCTTTCTTAACCTCATCCCATGAATCCATGTTTTTTAACTTTTCTAACAATGACATCTCCTAATGTTGATATTTTCTTACAGAGTTCCCACTGGTAATAAGTCATGTTTTTATTATGTTCAATGGATCATAATTCCAGTGACTAACAAAATCAAAGCCAAATTTTTTTACCAATTCATTTTCCACTTTGAAATCCTTTCTCTCAATTGTGAGGCCTCCAATTGCGAAAGGTGAGGAAGGAAATATCATTTTATTTTTCTTTCCAGTGAAAATTTCATCTGTGCTCTCCATCTTCTATACATATTCCAATGTAAAAACCCTTTTTTTACCATGCATTAGAAGTTTGTATAGTTCAATCACTAAACTATAAAACTTTAAGACAGTGTACTCTTCCATGAAGAGTCAATCAACCAATTGAATTTGACTTCCCAGTTGAATGCAATCTTTATAAGACCACACAATCTAGGCATTGAAGTGCCTATAATTTTTTGGTAAATAGGTATCAAAAAGAAGTCTACAAAATGGTTGTAGTTATTATTATTAGTAGTCATCCTAATCTTATGTGTCCACTCATATACTAGACTTGGAGTCTCTGATTTCTTCTGGGTTTTCTCATCAAACGTGTAGACCTCAATATCAAGCTTGTTGTTCTCTGTCTCAAATATTGGGCAATTCTTTGCTAAAAGAAGGTAGCACAAGTAGCTTGTGAACCTAAATGTATTCATCTAGTCTATAAGTATACTTTGTTTAATCATTAGTAATTGTTCTTGCATAGATACAACAATGTGCTAAACAAAATTATATTTTAATTCTACCTTCTCAATTGATTGACCTTGGCAATGGATATTATAAATCATTTCAAGAAAATTGGCCCCGACTTTCTTGTTACTGTCCAATCCTAGAAAAAATGATAGCATGTAACGCCCCACCAAGGGATCCAAAGAATTAACGTAAAGTTTTACTAAGTTTGGTAAGATTTTATTTTTAAAAAAATACATGAAAGTAAATACCACATATAACTTATACAATAATGGAAGCAATAGCAACAATCCAAATAAAAGTAAACATAAACATACATAATAGGTTACATTCTTCATGGATTTCTTAACATTGAATCACATCTAATTTAACTATTCATCTAACATCACATCCTCATGAAATAATAATGAAAAGTCCAATGTTCATAAATTACATTTTTGAATGCTCAATCATCCATTGTACATGTCACAGGGTATGATAGGCTTAAAAGAATATACATATGTGAAATAAACTATATCATCATTCTAATTCTCATCCATGATGCAATAACATAAATGAATCCATACATCATCATAAGAGATAACCATAAATCATCAAAGATAATAAACTAAGTGCATGGTTCCTCCCAACCATAAATAGCATCATTAGACCATCGTGGGTCCTAGCTGTACCTTCATGTGTAACATTCCAAATCACCGAAGAGATCATCGGTATAATCATAGTAGGAATGTCACTCCTATAAACATACTAAATCATATGCAAAAAGTAATCTAACATGCAAAGTAATCATAAGACAACATCATCTAACATATGCAAATCATCAATATAAGGATACATGTCCACCATCATAATCATGAATGCATCAGCCACAGTGTCTCAAACGGATCTCAAATGATAAGAGTGATAAAGCACTACCACCCGACCACATGGAACCTAAGTGGTCCACTCCCACCACGCTGAGGAGATAATCTCAAGTCCCAAACAGGCTATCAAAATCACATAGCATAAATGCTCTCTAAGTACAGAAATCCTAAAAGTATACTAACTCAAAGGTTTCAATCACAAAATCGACATCTAATCCTAGAGGCACACGATGACATGTAGGAAACCTACTCTGTAAGCGGGCAAGTGTCATCGCATTAATCATGTAGAAGTTACCCTAGCAGTTAGCTCAGGACTCCAGGGTCCCTACTGATCCTTATGTGGCCACTAGTATCCTCTCATACTGACAAGGTATACTATGGAATGCAAGATTGCAACCAAGCATTCTCTCTACTGCCATCCTAGTTTGTACTAGCACTCAAGGAATGGGCGAGAACAAAACAATTATCTTTTTAAGTTCATTTAGTTAGTATTAGGTGTGAATGTTTTCACTTATTAAAGAAACTTACAATGAGTTACCCTGACAGCCTCTTAGGGCCCCGACCCCCATTGCAAGCCAATTCCCATCACTAAAAGTAGATAACCTATCCTAAGCTCATGGAATCATAAATCTCAAAATCACAAAAGATAATCCTCAATATAAACATCAAATATCTATGAGCAACTAAAAAATATCATAGATAATCATGACCACAACAATTCTCTATTGGCAACTAAAGGTATCCCTGATAATCAAAAGTATCCATTGGTTCTTAATAACCAAAATATATCTCAAAATCATACTTTTCAAAGACTCCAAAATGGTCAAGTCAAAACATGTCACAACATGACATCATAAATCAACATTTCAGTCCCATCATGGCAATTGGAAAGTAATCCAAGGATAACTGATTGATGACTCAAAATTGGTTAAGTCAAGTGTCTTAGATACATATGAATCTTAGCTTCACACAAGAAGATTGAAAAACAATAGCAAGCAATAAATACAGATATCTCATAGAGCATTACATCACATAACCATGGTTGGGTTTATAAAGATTGGAATCAAAAGAAATCCTCATGACATCACAATCATAACCCCCAAGCCTCTGGTAGACATCCTATAACTGGTCAACACTAGTCAACCCAAAAACCCAAAACAGAAGCATAGAGAAGCATAGAGAAAACACAATGCAAGCACATGTTTTGGTTTGCTAAAATCTTATAATTAAACTAAGTGTGGATGTCTCAGTTTCCATTTCCAAATTTAGATATTGAATGGAGAAATTTGTACATTTACTTAACCCATGTATTTTGTTTGATAGATAAAAGTTTCTCCCTATAACTCTTAGAATTCAATTATCTAATTGATGTATTGTTTATACAAATATTATATGAAAATGATCCCCCATCAAAACCAATAAGAAACCTTGCAGCTTTTAACATAAATGAATACTAATTCTCTTTTGTATCGTTTCTTCATAATTCAAGTCAATATTTGAATTACAACTACATCTTTTGACTATAATATTAAAAAATAATTAATTGTTAACAAAAATAACTATTGGTACCATTCATTTAGAAATTATAATTATTATTAATTATTAATAACACATTCATACATTTACACACACACACACACACACACACACACACACACACACACACACAATTATTAATACTGACTGATAATAATAATAATATTAAGACATCATAAAAAAATTGAAAAGTGAAAATTGATTTCAAAGTGCCAACATTATCATTAAACAAAGGGTATCGAAATGCACTATGGATTATACTATGCACGCGGTACTTATAATAATAGCGTCGTGCGGACCTACTGATGCAGACCTGTGCCTGCGGCAACAGTGCCACCGACTCTCTGCAATGCGCAATGGGGTGGGGGTACGGGTTCGTCCCTCCTCATCCCCTTTAAAATATGCAAATTTTTTTATAAAATCTTTTCAATAACATTCTTCAATATGTTTTTTTTTTAAAACGCATTTTTTAATATGATTTCACTTAAGCGCATTTTTTCCCAACTGTGATTCAATATTTGATTTCTCAATATAAATATATATGTATATATATTTATATATATATATATATGTATATATATGTACATATATATGTATATATGTATATGTATACATATGTACATATATATGTATATATGTATATATACATACATATGTACATATGTATACATATACATATATACATATATATGTACATATGTATACATATACATATATACATATATATGTACATATATGTACATATATATGTATATATGTATATGTATACATATGTACATATATATGTATATATGTATATGTATACATATGTACATATGTATGTATATATACATATATACATATATATGTACATATGTATACATATACATATATACATATATATGTACATATATGTACATATATATGTACATATATATACATATATATACATACATATATATATATGTATATATATATATATAGGAAGATCTAAAAATATAAACATGTATATTTCTGCGAAACATATACACAACTTTAAAAAAAAACTTCCAAGAAAAATATTTGTTCTCTAAATTTGTCCAATAATTCTTCTAATAGGTTTGACTTTAAATCTTAACCCTAGTTCCACAATTTCATCGAATCTACGCCTGAGGGGTTTTCTCAAATAAGAATTAAATATCCATGACAAGATTAGAATAATTGGAACATTCATAGATAGAATCCTCAGAAAGTATTCAGAAGACACGAAAAAGATAGGAAGTGCAAGAAGCAAAAATAACATAGGTAAAATCACAAGAGTCTACCCAAATTTTGATGCTAATTCGCTTCTGCTCAAAAACTATAGAGCTAGCTCCTTCCTTCTCCCACATTCCCGAGTCCTCCAAAAATGCTCTCCAAACGCTCTCCCTAAGCCTCTAGGAGTGCCTGAATATAAATAATTCTCAGGAAGCACCTAGAATTCCTCTAGAAACAACCAGAAGGTGTTGACAACTAAGCATGAGTCTATTCCAACCTTCTAGATGAGTCATAAGGTTGTAGACACCATGTGCTTAATTGGTGCACTAACTCCTATGTCATTGACATATGTGCAATCAAGAGGTGCATTTACTCCTAAGCAAGCTTATAACTTTTATTTTAATTTTTATAACTTTTATTTTAAATTTATTATAACTTTTATTATTATTATTTATTTATTACTTTATTATTATTTTTATTATTTTTAATTTTAATTTCTTTAATTTAATCATTTTTCTCAATTAACTCTTATTTAATTAATTATAATCAAAATATCAAAGATCATGATATCATATTAATTTTTCCCAAATAATTAAATTATTAATTAAATCTTTTAATTTAGACTTAATTAATAGAAAATTCACCATAGACCTCCAAGATAAAATATAAAAACCCATCTTAGAACAATTCATACAAAATCAATCTAAAGGGTTAAAAAATCACGAATTATGTCATCTGACACATTCGGAAGGTAAAATATCTAGATACTTGTCCTATCTCTCTAGGACAAATAGTTTAAGGGTTTGGGATTTGGACTTGAGAAATTTATCTCCCTTCTCTTATCATTGAGATAGTGTAATGGGGTACACTAATCCTGGCAATTCAGGGAAGTCGATAGTCGGTACCTGCAACCTACATAAAAACCATGCATGTACATACAATATATATAATGCTAAGCTAAATAGGAAATGGCAGGAAGTGGTGCATCATGTAGATCCCAACTAGTAGGTGACTACTACTCCCTTTCTTAACCACATCAGAAACACCATACATAAGAACAAACACGCACACCATACACATGCAAGTATGGAGTAAGTATCCATAATAAACCACATGTGATAATAAACCATCTAACTAATCATCATCAATAATTGAAAGAAATGTAATAATCATCATGCATACATAAAATGTAGAGTCTAAATAATCTCATCATACATCAACTAAATCCATAACATAATGTCTGATAGTCCCGAAATAATGCTACTAATCCATCAACATAAAACTAGTCTAACATAGTCTGATAATAATAGCAACAATGTGTCCAGAAAAAGGTAAATGAGGGCGGGCACTACATAACAAAGAAGTATTTTGAACCCATGGCATAAAATATCATACTGATAAGGAAGCTTATGGTCTATGTGTAGTGTAATAGTAACACTAGTATGATTACTAGACAACTCTGAGTTTATCAAACCCTTAATATATGAAGCTTGAAAAACTCTATCTAGTTTGTCATAAGCATGTGCTAGTTTATCCAAGTCAATGTGCTTGTTAAAGCTTTCTAGTTTAAACCCTAGCCCTAGGTCTAACGGAGTGAAAAAATCACTCTTAGTTATGGATAAAATTTCCTCGTGTTTTGGTTTACAATTGCCTTTCTATTTTTATCATAATTCTAAGCACATACCATTATAATTTTAGGGCAAGGGAATACTTTGGGTACAATGAAGTTTTCTAATTCAGTAACCAAAGAAACTAGTTTATTTGTATGTGCATGAATGCTTTTTTTTTTAATTTGTAATAATTTTTCCCCTTTTGTGGATCTTTTCACTTATTAAACAATGAATGTCTAATTCCCATGATTCCAAAATCTCCATGGATAACATGATCAAAAATATCATGACATTCATTGGTGAAACCTAGGGTTCGTAGCACTTATCTGAGTTCTATAATGTCTTTCTTTTCCTTTATGCTTGCACTCATACTAGAGGTTTTTAACTTTGTTTTGCCCATGCCTACGATTGGTTATTACAGAAAAATTATTCTTGAAGCCCTATTTTAAAAAATTATAAAGTGTAAACCTAAGACAATAAGAATCAATATTTCTATTGTTGCAAATTGTACTGCAATTTTTTTAAAAAAATTTAAATACTTGGAATCAAGAATCAAGATTCGATAATACTGGTACTACTAGATACTTAGATAATTAGTGTTGTCCTATAATACTCAAGTTTCACACTTTTAGTCTTTAGAACACAAAATGGAGTTCATTCAGTCTTTTAAAAGTTGAAATTTGAAAACCCTATAATATCATACTCTCGACTTCTAGAACTCTAAACTTCATACTCTAAAAACATAAAAGGTTAATAGTTAAAAGTTAAAATGTAAGTATAAGATAATTGATAGTTTTAAGTACTATGTACAATGTACATGTAAATAACATCAAGGCTCAATAATGTACATAATTATAATAATAAAAAGTAAAAATTAATTACATTAATATACATTTAAGTTTCAAAATTTGTTCATTTTAAATAAATTAATAAAAATTGAACTTAATAATTGATATGATTTTTGGGTCAATTTGTGGAAAGTTATTGTTGTTGTCAAGAGTCATCCAAAATCATGACACTTGTCAAGGACATGTGTCATGATTCTAGATGTTTCTTGACAACATCAATAGCATTTCCAAAATTTACTCAAAATTCCTCTCAGGATGTTGATCTGTCTTTTACTTAACAATCACCAAGTCAGGATTAACTAATTTTTTTTTTTAATGACTAAACATAATTATTATTAATATTAACTTAGTCCTAACACTTGATCAATATTTTCAATGACTAGACACATGTCACGATTCTGAATGAATCTAGACATATGGGAAAGCATTCCCCAAATCGGTTTGAAATTCATCTCGGACTGTTGATCTTTATTTTAATCAATGGTTGGGACTCAAACATAAGTTATGACTATAAGAAAGTATCTTGGACTACATGTGTCCCGATTTCGGGTAGTGGAATGTTCTCATGGACACGTGTCATGATTTTAGATATTTCTTGACAACAACTATAACATTCTCAAAACTTACCTGAAATTCAACTCGAGTAGTTGATCTTTCTTTTAATCAATGGTCAAGAATCAGGACTCAGACATAATTATGACTTATAAGAAAGAATCTTCAACTACATGTGTTTCGATTTTGAGTAGAAATAGAATTTAATTGAAATCTTTTAAAATTTGGCCTGAAATAGAGTCGCAATCGTTGATCTATCATTCATTGAACGGTCCAAATCAAATTGTGAATTGTTAAACCTTTCACATAACTCATATTAATTAGTTAAATTATAATTTAAGGGAGTGGACCCAATAGTTGAGCGAGGTCCAATAGTTGATCACCCTATCATGAACATAGAGTCCAATCTTCCAACACATTTTTACTATATATTGTAATTAATTGATCTATTTGTATATATAAAAAAATCCAAATGCTAATAAAAAAATATACTAATACTTGAACACATGAAAACTTATAAATATTATAGAAAAAATAAATATATGAATTCATTAATGAGTGAAATAAATAACTTTTTTTTTTTCTCAAATAAAATATCATAGCTATTTCATATATGTGTGTCACTCAAAACATAATATGCTCAATTAAATAAATATTGATAGCTTAGTGTACAAATACTACTCTTATGTGTACAACTATTGGGGTAGCAATGCATATGCATAGAGTAAATCATATCAATAATATGTCTCATCACAAATATAAAAGGTGAATACTAATAAATGCTTTGTATTTTCTTATGAAATGTGTGAGATTGTCAAAAACTTTTAGTGTTCAACTAGTGGTCCCTTTGTGTTGGTTATAGGTTGTATTTTATATAATAATGTGTTATTTTTATAACAACAAATATTTTTTTTTGTTGTTGAAGTATTTTCCCTATTCTGTTATATATAAAAGTTATATACAATAGATATTTATGATTAATAATAACTATTTGGTCCATTTAAGTTACATATATATTACATTTCATATAGTTATACAATATTGTATTAACAACAAATAATAATTTCACCAGTAGACCAAGGGCCCTTTGAATTCAATTATTAGATAGTTTTAGATTAAGCTTTGGTCAAATGTTTAAAAAGTCATTTTTTGGACACATTTAACTAGGTGCACTATTTTAACAAGTTGTGTGATGAGTCACAGCTTCACACCTTCGTTGTAGGTAGTTTAATGCCCATTTTACATTTCTAAAAAGAAATGGTCTTACGATATCCCATGTAGCGGCTACATGTTGACGAAGTTAGCCTTCATGAGTACTAGTTCCTCTTCCCTATCTTATTGTTGCACAATGCAAATTAAAATTGAAATCACAAAGTGCAGTAACCAGCTATAAACATACAAATTATTTGAAGTTCTTGACAATTTCACAAATCCATGATTTGGATGAATAAAATTAAACATGTAAAATTAATGAAACATCAAATTTTTGAAAATATAAAACTATAATTTATAAATTGTAATCAATTATCATTCATCGGTCATTAATTACTTGATAATAATAACCTGATTTAATAATCGTAACATTTTTACTTAATTGAAATTAATTTAGATTATAATAAATATTTTCTAAATTGCTTAAACTTGATAATGATAAGTGATAACTTAATTTAAATTTAAATAACCATGGCATTTTTCATTTAATTCAAAATATGATAAAAAGTTAAAAATATTATGATGATCATGATATTTAAATAAATTTACATGTCAAAATAGGAAGAAATGAATAAATAAATTTATATTCAAAATTTTATACAAACATTTATATATAAGTTATAATTTGGATTTATTTTTTCAAATTAAATTTTAATATTATCTATACAATTTAAATTGCATGATCATTGCTCAAGATTCAGGATTCATGATTTGTGATGTTACATGTATCATAAGTTTAACTTTAACAAACTATTTTTTATTCATTTAATATTTTCAAATAAATTAATAATAGTTAAAACTATTATAACTAATAACTATTAACTTGCATGGCCCTAGCCCATGTGTTCGTATATTATCAAATTTTATAGGTTTTGAAATTTAAAGGACATACATATACATATTATAAATTGACAAATTTTCATTGGATAATTTTTAATTGAATATTTTTTTACTATAAATCATTAATCAAATATGAAACCATAAAGGGATTGTTGAAACCCTTTTTTTATTTCTAAGTTTATAATTATTAACAATTGATTTTTTATAATAGAGTCACAGACTAACATTTGAATAGTGCATTGAGAAGCCAAAAACTATTGTTTTCATTGATAATATTTGAGAGCGTACAATGTACATACTAATAATTCAAAGCATAGATATTCAAACTAGTTAATTAAATCAACCTGATTTTACTATTCATAATTTACATTAAAGGGAAATGCACAATCTGAAGAAAAACAAATATCTTAAAAACATTTTTTTTTTCCCAAACAATAAGGGTCAAGGAAATTGGATTCAAGAAACTAGGAACAAGGAACCAAGGAACATGAAATTTTCATTGATAATATTTGAGAGTGTACAATGTACATACTACTAATTCATAGCATAGATATTCAAACTAGTTGATTAAATCAACTTGATTTTACTATTCATAATTTACATTAAAGGGAAATGCACAATCTGAAGAAAAACAAATATCTTAAAAACATTTTTTTTGTCCAAACAATAAGGGTCAAGGAAATAGGATTCAGGAAACTGGGAACAAGGAACTAAGGAACATGAAACCAGGGAATAGGGAGCATCAATAGGTTGAGGCACAAAGGGCTTGAAGCCTTTAATTATAAAGGTCTTCAAGCCCCTCTATGAGCAACCTCTTGGAGAAGATGATGTCATTGAAGTCATGTAGCCATGTGAAGTCAGTCTCACTAGCATCATCCAACAACAACCATTTTAGTACAAAATCCCTCCTAAGTTGCGCCCACTTGTGATGGCCAGTCAATTGTTGTTTATTCATGCCAAGTACGAAGGGATGCTTCTATATAATGCTCCCTATGCATTGCTTCCAACACTTGTATGCTACGTCTACAAAAGGGATGCCAATGCCCAACCCTGATACTTGCTCGACCAAAACTAGATTTTTGGCATCATCTTCTAATAAAATTTCCTTAGAAACATTACACAAAAGCATTAGGATTTCTACTTGATTGCCTCCAAGGTCAAGAAGAGATGTGAGGAAGTGAGAGGTAATATCTGTAGACATGTGGTACCACTTATCATTTCTTTTCATGGCTGAGGATCATGAACAAAGCATGGTGGATAAAAGGACCTTGGGTGTCTTCCTTACAAACCATGGCTAGGACATTGTCAGGTATCATGCCCAAAAAGGGCTTTTACAAACCCATTGTGGTGCATTTCAAGCGAATTGGGGTATCCATGAAAATTACAACCTTGGTCCCTAAGATTCTAAAAAACTTTGCAAACTAAGAAAATCTGCAAACCAAATTAAGATTCAAGAATTTGAGAAATGATTATGAAAGAGGAATTGAAGAGGCTATTTAATGGAAGTTACATTAAATTTTTCAGCATTCATGATCTTTTATGGCTAATTTTTCCGTACTCTCATAAATTTTCAAGTGTGCAAAGTGTACTTGCATTAATGTCAAACAGTCGGAGTGCCTGCCAAGGTGATTGCAAATGGAATGTAATAATTGTAACTGTCAATGCCACATTTATGATTTTAATCTTGACATGATGCTCAATACATTCTAGTTAATGGTTTTTTGTGTAAAACTTTCCATGTGTCTCCATTCCAAAGAATTTCATGTGACTCCAGGTATTTTCAAGCAAGTGGCCCCAAAATGAATCTTCTTTTGTTTATCTCTAATTAATCAATGGTTGATAAAACTATTGTATTAATGATACAAAAGTGATGGTAGCCAACTTGGTAATGGTGACACTAATGTAATGACATTATTAATAATAAACCTAAGATAGTACACAAGTTGAAGTGACTAATTAGTAGTCAGTACAGTCATAGACAGTACACATGAAAATTTATTTTCACATTAAATGATTTTTTATTTTACCACTAAAGATTAGCCAAAACCATTATTATTCATTTTTTGACAAAACAAGTAATTTTCCTCTGACATTGCAATCTCATTTTTGGTAAGAAAGAAAATAGCCATCATTTATTTATCTGTTTGTAAGAAAAATAAAATTGCCACAATTAAAATGATTTTTGCTTGGGAAAGAAAAAACATATCATATTTTATTTCCCTACATGGAAAAAAAAAATTGTCCTTAACATTAAAATTCTTAGGCCCACAAAGTGTTGGATTCACCAACATATTAGGCATTTTTTTTTACAGGAGTTTCTTAAAGTTATCCCTGGATATTTGATCACTCATTTAATTTTTCTTCTTACCATTGCATCCACTTATAAGCCCTTAATTAGGAAAGCTTCAGTAGTAAGCTTTATAAGTCCTCTCACAAGGTATCTTTGAGAAAGAGTGTTTATACATCCTCTAACTGGGTATCTTTACAAATATTTTGTAATCCTTAGAAGTTATGTACATTCCTAATAGAATTTGTTCTTAGAACGGAAAAATGTACCCTTTAACAGGGCGACCTTTTACACACATTAAAAGGCTACTAGGTATATTTCCCCCATAGTGGTTTTTCATCCTCTCATTAAGGGTTTCCAAATACAAAATCTATGCATTGTTAATGTATATGTTTATTTGTGAGCTTGCATAGTTTTATAGTGTAACATTTATTATTTTGACATTTCTTGGAATAATGGTGTCAAAGGTAATATATTTTGGAGAATGCATAACTGGTTTAAAATTTCATACTGATTCACCCTCCCTCCTTCTCAATACCAGTTTGGGACAACAATCGATATTTGAGCATAGACCCTAGAAGAAATGAGCCTAATAGCTTGAAGGAATATCTAATGGAAGCCTTCAAACTATAGAAACAACTTGATGAAGCCTTTGACACTATTGAGTGTTTGAAGGATAAGATGAGAGAATCGTCGAGAATGAGGAAGACGTTATGAAGAAGCTCAGTGAGAGTTATGAACACATTGAACAAATTAAAGATCATAGTGGATCAAAAAAATCTAACTAAGCCATAATTGATCTCACTAATGACAATGAGAGGTTGAAGCAAACTATTTCTCAAATGAAGAAAGAAAGGGAAGAGTTAGCAATGAGATTAAGAAAAGTACAAAAGGAATGTGATAGCATCATTCTAGCCAAAGATGAAGCTAGGGAAGCGTTGAGAATATCCCTAGAGGCTAAAATAATAATTAAGGGAGAAACAAGAAGAAAATATACATATATAGTGGAGATGGTAGAGGAGTACAATCATCTTTGACAAGGAATAGTTCACACACTTGATAGAATAAGTGCTCAAACTAGATGAGGAGCTAAATAAAATGAACAAGATGAATGAAAAGATGAGAAAGGTCAATGTGATCTTAGAGAAAATAGAGTAATAACTACAATCTCATAGGAGAAATAATAGCATCAGCAATCTTGGTTATGTAGGTGACAACAAGACTAAAAAAGGTGAGACTTCTAGAGAAGATGACTTGAACTCAAGAAGCAAGGAAGGTCATGACCTAAAGGTAAGAAACCTAGAAAACCTACTTGAATTTTTTGTGGTAGGATTTGACATACTTTAAATGCATTCTATTTCAAATAGGTAGCACTTGGGATTCAATGTACCTTTGATGGGTATTTTCATAATCGTCATTGCATGGTCATATAAACAAGAGTGAAGATCTCATTTTAATGAGAAAAGAATAGATGGATACTATGAATACTATAACAAGTGTGGTCCTAATCTTGATGACTATAGTTTGAGAACAATATCTAACCAATCATCTCCTAAGTCAAAAAGTCCCACATGAATGGACAAATTTTCCTCACATTTTTTCTCTACCTATGGCAACTATGGTCATCCTAAAACACATTGCAAGTTGATGAAGTTGCCAATGAATCAGAGAGTCAATAATAGACCCTAAAGAGGCACCAAAGTGAATTTTTCTAAATATCACAAAATTGAACATATTTCCAAAGATTACAAAAGGAGAGGGAGCCCAAAAAGTAAGTCCCCTAATGGGAAAAGGGAGAGCAAGCTTATAGACAAAGAAGAAATGAAAAAAGGAATTTGCCAAGATTTGGACTAAGAAGAGAAAGGAATAAAAAGTAGTTAAAATATTAGAGGTTGTGAGATCATTGATCAATATCGAAATGTAACATATAAAATAAGATAATGCAAAACTTAAAAGGGTTATGTGATCAAGGAAAATCTTACACTAGTCCCAGAATCTAAAATAGTAAATCACATAATGTGATACAAAAGGTTGCTAATCATTAGGTATATTGACAAACATGCACCACCTATATATGATAGGATAAAAAGCATCAACATGACTATTTCTCAATAGATCACAAGAATTAATGACATGGGTTAAGTCGTAGGTAATACAATTGTTTACCATTGTGACTCTAAGGTCACAATTCTAGGCTATAAGTAGATACATAATGATCCATTTATCATTTTTCAAACTTGAAATCTCTCAAGCTTTCTAATTTGTAAAACCTATCTTTAGTGTAAGTAGTTGTAAATTATTTCGCATTGAGTTATGAAAGAAGAGAAAGGTCCAAGGAATAATTTTCTCAAAAAGCTACTATGAGGAGTCATGAAATAACTAATAAGGGAATATTAGATCAAATGACTAAAGAAATCAACAAAGTGATGTTGGTTCACACAAAGGTCACCAAACATCCTAAGTATGAGGGCACTCTATTAAAGGGAGATTAAATAGAAGTGGAAGGATAACTATCATTACTCCTAGCTAATGTTCTTATCATTGAATATGTTAGAAAGTGTTTGGATGTTAAGATACAAGAAATGGGTGACAAGGATATTCTTGAGTTGTATCAAACATTTTGCATAGATGGGGCTTTGAAGGAAGAGCACAAGGTTTTGGAGAAGTTTGCCCTACACCAAGCTATTGACATCAAAAAATTATTTTCCAAATAATGGGCGAGATTTGTGTTGAGTAGGATTCATTATCAATATACGTGGTTGAAAAAATTAGATAAAATCACAAAGCAAGTGATACAAATGTTAGCATGAATGTTGGTGGTATTTATATGGAGGTATCATAGCAATGCTAGAGACATGATTTAGAGCTTATGTATTGCATTCATAACAAAAAAAATTGTTGATGTCAACATACACCTTATTTTGTGAATAGTTTTAGAGTTACAGAGGAAAAAATATTTGGAAAAATCTATAGACAAAAATATATGTTTTACACACACGAAGTTATATTTAGGAGACTATCTTGATGCTATGCCTAAGTTTGCAAAAAGAGATATGCGTTTAATGCATATTTATGTAATTTTTTTTGGAAGTTTATTTCAGAGAGAGTTTTTGAAAAGGATGTACTGGTAAATTGATTATATATTTTAACAAAGATGGAATTTGATTTAACACATTTAGAGGATGGTTAAAGACATGTTGAAGATGATATGCTTGAGATGACAAAATCAATATGTAGTTTGGGTTGACTTATTGAAGACTATTTAGAGAATTATTTCTTGTGAGCTAACTCTTGTAAAGATCATTATAAAATGAATTAATTGTAATGTAATATGTATTATCATATTTTAATAATTTACTATATTATTATTGTACATTGATAAATCCTTAAGGCTGACTCGATATTTTTTTTAAAGACTTGGTGTAATGGAACGAACATTTCCTTGTGCTAAAGTGAACTATGTGGTTTTGATCAATGAGATCATTGTGTGAACTTGAATGAGAATTCAGCTGTGGAAGAGAAGCCATTGATGCACTATGATCTTCAAAGGAATTTAATTGGAAAAGGAGTTTTTTTTAGTCAAGTCAAAGATCTTGGATATGCTTATACATTAAATATTATCTAGTGAAGACTATTTTTGAGGCTATTTGGATAGTGGGTTTAGTGGTCTTCCTTTCAACTCGTAACAAAGTTCGCACATAGCCTAATAAAGAGTATCCTTTCACAAGGAACATTTATATTAGTACATCATCTTGTCACCATCATTTCCACCCAATTTTCTCTCTAATCAAGGGTTTCCCTAGTTAACATACATGGGGTTCTTGTGCATGATTATCTTTCTATGGTTGTTGCATCTAATATTTACATGTTTTAGAAATAAGAAAGATATTGAGTGTTGTTTTAAGGATATAACTTATTCACCCCTCCTCTTAGTTATCTTGGTGGAATTTACTTTCTAACAACAAAGAGTAGCCAAGTTATGATCTACTATATGAGAGCAAACCACAAAGTCAACCCTAATAAAAAAAGCAATATACCTCACAAAATGACATTATAATGGACGGTCATGCATAGTTAATGACATCCCAAATCATAAATTAAGATTCATAGCTATGGTAATAGGATATAGAATATACTATTGAGAAGGGAAAACAACATTCCCAATGATTCATCATATGGAGCTCATTAGGTCAAAACACAAATAAACTACGCTTGACATGAGTGGATAGATTTATGGGAAAATCATGGAGAACATAGACTAGGTCAAGATAGACTACAATAATTAATTTATTAAGTTTGGTTTGATACTAGTATGAATATAATTCTACTTAAGGATAATTCCTTGGGTTCCTACCATTTAAGTGGTTAGAGGAGTGATCAATTAAAAAAAAGATCAATAAGATGTACAAAAATCTTGAAAGAAAAGGCAATTCTATACTATAGGAATATTTCAAGAGCTTTAAAAAAGAAATGCACAAGTCAAAAAAATTCTTGCTAGTCTAGTAGAGAAATACAAAAGTGACATATGCTTTATGGAAAATACATAAAAGTGTATTATGAAAGTCATGTAACTAAGAACACATTGGTTTATACCATTTTAGTGTGATGTGATCAAATAAGTGGCTAGAACAAAAATTGGGCAGTTAATAGATATACCAAAATGATCAATCCTACCTAGTTTGGCACTTGTATAGAGATACGAGACATACTTCTCAAGTAGAAGGAGGAAGATAAAGGTACACCAAAGAAGGTGACATGGAGTCAAGAAGCAAGGCCATCTAAGTCATTAAAGTTGAAGAGATGGAAGATGAAGAAATGGATGTTGAGCTTGCAGGTGGATCCCCACCAAAGAATCAACCATAGATGCTCTAGAAGGAATCCTCACCAATGCCACAAGAGAAGGGGTCCTCTAAGAAATATTAAAATGGAGTTGAGAAAGATAGAGAAGAAATAAATTCTCTAAATTCAATAAAGAGAACAAGAAAAAAATTGTAAAGCCTATATTGGAAAGAGAAAAAACTATTGGTAAAGGGGCATAAAAAATTAGAATCCAACTACCTAAGGAGCTAGGAGATATAATATTTGAGAAATGGATAATAGGCATCCAAAGTTTTTGAAATATTCTCTATAATTCTCTATCCAAAATAATATCCTAGCTAGATGAGATGAGTAAAAGAAAATTGATAGAGGTATACAAGCAAGGGTTTAGTATGCAAGAAAAAATATCAAGGATAATCATCGGTCAACTAAGAGAAGAATTAAGCAATGGAAGGGTGTAGCAAAGGATATAGACACATTCACTATAAAGAACAACCAAGGAGTCACAAAGGTACAAATAGATTCCAAAGGAATAAGAACAATTTAAGAGGTCGAGAATAAGAAAATAATGGATGAACAAGACTGTTAGCATGAATATTGATAATAATACATTGGGGGAGTATCATAAGCATTGTAGAGTATTGATATGTTGCATTCATAACTATATTTGTCATTGATATTAACATAGTAGTAATTATGTTAAGAATGGAAGAATAACAACTAGTAATATTAGTCTACAAAAAAGATGAGGAAGTTTTAGATGATGTGCAGTGGAGGAAATGTTCTTGAGGATATCTTGATGACATGGTTAAAAGGAATAAGTTGATTCAATGGTGTATGGAGGTTACACTTGATTTACTGAAAGTGGTATAAAAATAGAGCATCTATTTGGCAGCTTTCGATGTTTGCATTATATCTTTTAGCCAAGATATAATGAAGTGATGTGTAGTTAGCTAGACATAAAAGACAATTGTATGGTGATGCCACCATCTGCACAAGATGTGGTTTCATGCATGTGAAGTTTTGTATAGACAGTGGCTGACTCAAGGAATTATCATGAAGATACGATATAAAGGAAAGTTGTTTTCCTTTCTTATGGAGAGACCTTGATTTAGAGGATCAAGTGGAATGTGAAGTATTAGTGTACAGTGAAAGAAGAAGTAGAATGCTTACTAAATGTGTATAAGTGATCCAAGGGATCATTGGATGTGCAATATAAGATCTGGTTACAAGATCTAAAGGAGAAAAAGTCTAGTTGACAAGATAGAGACAGAGGAAGAAGTATATTTTAGTTCTATTATTCGGCAAGGAATAATACAAAGATCATTTGGATAGTGGGTTCTTTGATCTTAAACTTGAAGTTGTTTGGGCAGTGGGTCCAACTATCTTGCACAACTCCTAACAGGGTTGGAATCTCCTAATAGGGATTCAGAGTCTTCTAACAGGGACTCATATGTAGTGAATGTTGTAACAGAATCCTAAGAAGGTGTATCCTCTAACAAGGAATATTTATATTAGTACATCATCTTGTGGTACCATCCCCACCGAGGTTTTTCCTTTGATCAAGGGTTTCCTTAGTTAACATATCTGGTGTTAATTATGTATGAGTATATTATTATGGTTTTAGTTAATATTACTCATATGGTTAAGATTTTTTAAAGTAAATGATTATGATAGTAGTTGGATAATTAATTCACACCCCCCTCTCTTAGTTATATTAGTGGACTATATATTCTAACAATTGGTATTAAAGCATCAGGTTCTTGAAGATAAGGGTACAACTTTGGGAGATCAATGGCAAATATGTTCATGAAGGATAGTTCAAGATTTGATGGGGAAAACTATGATAGTTGGAAGGAAAAGATGAAGACTCATCTTCTATGCATGGGTCTAGGATATTGGCTTTTGAAGAAAGCTAAGAAGGAAATTGTTGAAGAATCAAAGCTAGAGGAATGTAGTAAAGGAGAAAGAGATTTGTTCCTATGTAACATGAGATCCAAAGAAACTCTACCTATTAGCTCTTCCAGAGAATGAATACAATCAGGTAAAGATATTTCAAAATTCTCATGAAATTTGGAAAGCATTAGAAGTTACTTTTGAAGGAGATGATCATGCAAAAAGAATGAAATTGCAAAATTGGATTTGCAGATTTCAAGATGCTAAGATGATCGAAGATGAATCCATAAGAAGTTATGTTGGTAGAATATCAAAAATTGTTGTAGGTATCTGATCTCTTAGTGGAACTAAACAAGATGATGAGGTTATATGGAAGGTCTTGTAAGCAAACAATTTAGATGATTCAACTAGTAATGCCATGCACCAAAGATATCACAAAGGGAACATTGCTTGGAAGATTAGAATCTATAGAAGAAGAAATTAGATACTCTAGAGAATTAGCTAGACTTGAGACAACTTTCAGTGCAATGAACGTTCAACCTAATTTGTCAAGAAGTGCTAGCACAAGAGGAAACTTTTCTAGTACTATCAGATCTGAATAAGATAAAAAGATTGAAGAAGGAATAGCCCTTCTGGTAAGAAGAGAGAAAGATGGTAAGAAAATATTAAGTGTTGGACTTGTGATGAATATGGTCATTATGCATCTAAATGTCCTAAAAGAGAGAAGAAGTTTAAAGGAAAATTTAATCCTAGAAGAGATAAGGATAGAAACTATTTATATGCTAACAAGGATGAAGAATCTAATGAAAAAGATCAGAGTGAAAGTGATGAAGAATTAGGATTTGTGGCTATTAAGGAAGATAATCTTGATAGAGAAATTAGAGAAGAAAGAGCTCTAGTTACCCAATTTGAGAAGAAATAAAATTTGATAATTGATAGTGGATGTTCACATCACATGACTAGTGATATGAACAAATTTTTCAAGTTTAGAAATCATGATGGAGGTATTGTTAGAATTGGTAACAATGCAACTTGTCATATTATAGGGAATGGATCTATTACTCTTGATGGTAAAAATAATGCTAATGATGTTTAATTTGTTGATGGTTTGAAACATAATTTGTTAAGTGTTGAACAGTTGGTAGATAAGGGATATCTATTGCACTTCACAAAGAAGACTTTCATTATCAAAGACAAAGATGGTAAGATGATTGGTACTAGAACCATATCCAGAGGTAACATATTTCAATTGAATCCTAGTGAAATAACATGCTTAGTTGCAAAGGTTAATAACAATTGGTTATGGCATAGCAGGTTCTATCATATAAACTTTGATAATGTTATGAAGGTTAGTAGTACATTTGTAGTGAGAAATCTACGTAAGATTATTAAACCCACCAATGTTATCTACAAAGAATGTATTTTGGCTAAGCATAGGAAAATGTATGTTCTTAGAAAGAAGTTCTCTACTACAGAGAAACTAGAGATTGTTCACACAAAACTTAGTGGTCTTGCAAGAACTAGAGGATTATATGGTGAAAGGTACTTTATGATTTTTGTTGATGATTTCACTAGGATGATGTGGGTAGCATTTCTTAAAGAGAAGTCTGAAGCTTTTGAAAAATTCAAGATATTCACACAGTTAAATCCTGATATTCATATCAAAATTTGACTAGCTGTGGAAATTATCTCCTACTTATCAATGAATCTGGTGTCAAGATTAAGTGTTTGAGATTAGATAGAGGATGAGAGTTCACCTCTAGAAAGTTCAACAAATTTTATGAAGAGAATGGAATCAAAAGATAATTATCTTCACCTAGAACACCTGACATAATGGGATTGCTAAAAGAAGGAACAAGTCAATAGCAGAAGCAACAAGAGTGATGTTATTTAAGAATGATGTCTCAAAGAAATTTTGGAGAGAAGTAGTTAACACTATAGTATATACTCTGAATAGAGTACAGATTAGGAAAGGTATGAGAAAGACACCCTATGAGTTATGGTTTGGTCACTCACCATCAATCAAGTGTTTTTGAATATTTAGAAGTGTCACATGAAGAGAGATGATGATATTGGTAAGTTTGGTCCTAGAAGCGATGAAGGTATGTTTCTTGGTTACTCATTGAAAAGTAAAACATATAGACATTTCATCTATAGAACTAAGATAATGGTTGAGTACACAAATGTAAGGATTAATGAAAAGTTTGGTACTAAAGAGAAGATGCTAGATTATAATTC
Source organism: Cupressus sempervirens (assembly GCA_028749045.1). Lineage (NCBI taxonomy): Eukaryota > Viridiplantae > Streptophyta > Pinopsida > Cupressales > Cupressaceae > Cupressus > Cupressus sempervirens. The sequence continues at coordinate 444,051,756 of CM053793.1, read as the reverse complement.
TTGATGAAGAAGAGGATAATTCTGGAATTGTTGACAAAATGTTGAAGTTCTTTTTGAGACTAACAATGACTTACAGAATGATGTATCAATTGAGCATAGAAAAGAATAAAGATTTGAACTTAGAGAAGAAATAAGAGTTAGGATGTCAACTCCTACTTCTAGTAGAAACATGACAAAGAATCACCCTCTAGATCAGATAATTGGGAGCAAGGATAAAGGTGTGATGACATTGAACAAAGTGAATGAGAAATTATGTCTAATTTCTCAAGTGGAATCAAAGAGAAATGATGAGGCATGTAAGGATGCTGACTAGATGCAATAAATGAAAGAAGAACTAGATCAAATTGTGAAGAATGAGACATGGGAATTAGTTCCTAGACCTAAAGACAAAAATGTTATATGAACCAAGTGGGTATTTAGAAATAAGATGAATGAGCAAGGAAAAGTTGTGAGAAACAAGGCCAGACTTGTTTGTAAAGATTACTCATAGAAAGAATGCATAGACTATGAAGACACATATGCACCTGTGGAAATAATGTAAGTAGTAAGGATGTTTTTGGCTTATGCAACAAGCAAGAATTTCAAGGTTCATCAAATGGATGTAAAATCAGCTATTATGAATGGAAAACTTGAAGAAGAAGTCTACATTGAGTGACCTAATATATTCCCTTTAATAGAGGATAAAGATTTTGTATGCAAACTAAAGAAAGCACAATATGGTCTATAGAAAACACCTAGAAACTGGTATGCCATGTTGGACAGGTATTTGTCTAAGCTTGGATTTATTTAACATACAACAAATGGTAATTTTTATTTAAGGAAAATTAATGATGGTTTATTTATCATTGTAATATTTTTGGATGACATAATATTTGGAGGAAATGATAAAGAAAGTGATAAGTTTGCTAAAGAAATGAAAAATGAACTTGAAATGAGCATGATAGGAGAAATGATTTTTTTACTAGGATTGCAGATTGCACAGAATAAAGATGGGATATTTATTTCACAAAAAAAGCATTTGAAAGATTTGGTTTAGAATGTTGCAAACCTATTGGTACACCCATGATAATTGGTCACAAGTTATCTAGTAAAGATGAAACACTTGCAATTGAGTAGAAGAAATATAGATCTATGATTGAAGGATTGCAATATCTGACTCACACCAAACCAGATATAGAAAATGTAATTGGGATTGTGTCAAGATTTCAAGATGGTCCAAAAGAGTATCATTATGCAAAAATAAAAGGATATTAAGATATTTGAAGGGTACATATGATTATGGAATTTGGTATGATAGATCAAGTGATTTCACCTTGTGCACATATAGTGATGCAGATTGGGCAGGCAATATGGATGATAGAAAGAACACCAATGATGGAGAATTGTTTCTTGGAGGAATATTGGTTTCTTGGTTGAGCAAGAAACAAGACAGTATATCTCAGAGTATAGCTGAGGCAGAGTCTGTTGTAGCAACAAATAACTATAATTAAGTTATGTGGATGAAACACGTGTTGAAGGATATTAGGATTGAGTTTACAAAACCTATTATCATTTACTATGATAACACAAGTATAATAAGTATGTCTAAGAATGTAGTATTGTATTCTAAGATAAAGCACACATCTATTAAGTATCATGTTTTGATATAAAAGGAAACAAAGAAAGAGATAAGGTTGGAATATGTAAGCACTAAAGATCAGATTGTAGATATTTTTACAAATCCTTTGCCAAAATATACTTTTGAGTACCTAAGAGGTATGCTAGGAGTCATGCCCCTACCTACTTTAGAGTAGATGATGCAAGGAGTGCATCAATCCAGTGGTACAAAGCACTATGGCTAGATTGGACTAAATGCTGATGCTTCCTAAATGGGGGAGTATCTGGTATGTACTGAGTCGTAAAGGATTCTTGGTCATTGGTATTGAATAGTGTCTTTGGACACTTGAGTTGGTTGATGATTTGAGCATCTGTAACAATTGGTATTATGATTGAAACCTTTGACATTGATGTCAATGGGGGAGAAAATATACATGAAAAACATATTGAGAGAATGCACATAAGCAATGGAAGAGAAGCACTTGTTGAGATGGAAATGGGGGAGAGTTATCTCTTTAGGGAGATTTAGAAAGATTCATGTAAGTGTGCAGAAGGAAGTGTACATGCATAGATGCAACCAAAAAGTATTGTAAGTTGTTTATTGTGAACAACTGTTGTTGATCCTAAAAGAAGAAGAACACCAGTATAGTGTTCCAAAGGATTTTAGATTTAGAATGATGAAGGGGATTTGAGAAGATGTTAGAAGCATAGTATAGTTTGGTATTTTTGGAACTTGGATGTTTTTCCTCTATGTTTCCATTAATGCCAAAGGGGGAGATTATTAGCATGGATGCTGATGATACTACATTGGGGGAGTATCATAAGCATTACAGAGTATTGATATGTTGTATTCATAATTGTATTTGTCATTGATGTCAACATACCAGTAATTCTATTAAGACAAGAAGAATAACAATTAGTAATCTTAGTATGCGTTGAAGCTGATGAAGTTTTAGATGATGTACAGTGGAGGACATGTTCCTAAGGATGTCTTGATGACATGGTTCAAATGACTAAGTCTGATTGGATGGTGTACAAAAGTTATAGTTGATTTACTGAAAGTGGTACAGAAACAAAGCATCTATTTAAAATTTTTTAATGTTTGCATTATATCTTTTAGTGAAGATATAATGAGGTGATGTGTAATCAGCCAAAGATAGAAGACAATCATGTGGTGATGCTAGCATGTGTGCAAGACATGGTTTCACACATGTGAATTTTTGTATAGACTATGAGCTGACAGTGCTATTGTAATTGTGAATTAAATTAATTTACTATCTTATTTTAATTAAATGGAAAAGCCTCAAGGTTGACTCAAGGAATTATTATGAAGATACGGTATAAAGGAAAGTTATTTTCCTTTCTTATGGAGATATCTTGATTTAGAGGATCAAGCGGAATGAAAAGTATTAGTGCATAGTCCAAGAAGGAGCATAATGCTTACTGAATGTGTGTAAGTGATCCAAGGGATCATTGGATGTGTAGTATGAGATTTGGTTACAAGATATGAAGGAGCAGAAGTCTGGCTGACAAGAGAGGGATAGAGGAAGAAGTATATTTCAGTTTTATTATTTTGCAAGGAATAATATAGAGATCATTTGGACAATGGGTTCTTTGATCTGAACCTTCAAGTTGTTTGGAGAGTGGGTCTAGCTATCTTCCACAACTCCTAATAGGGTTGGAATCTCCTAACATGGATTCAAAGTCTCCTAACAAAGACTCATATGTAATGAATGTTGTAACAGAATCCTAACAGGGTCTATCCTCTAATAAATAATATTTCTATTAGTACATCATCTTGTGGGTACCATACCCACCGGGGTTTTCCCTCTGATCAAGGGTTTCCCTAATTAACATATTTGGTGTTAATTGTGTATGAGTATCTTGTTGTGGTTTTAGTTAATATTACTTATATGGTTAATATTTTTTAAAGTAAATGATTTTGTTAGTAGTTGGATAATTTATTTACACCCCTACCACCCCTCCCCACACCCCAATTCCCCCCCCCCCTCTCTCAGTTATATCAATGGACTATATATTCTAACAAAGACAAGGGAAAATAAAACATTGAAGTATGAAATGTTAAAGCTCAAACAAGTCCTATAAGAGAACAAGTTCCACATGAGGTTGAGATCACAGAGAATTTCAAATCACCAGTAAAATATGGTCAAGAGAGATAAGCTAAAATCACTAAGGAAAAGTCTCTGGAGCCACTAGAACAATAAATTACACTAGAGATTCAATCTCTAGACTCTGAATGAGAAAGTGATATTCCACCAATTTCATAGGAAAAAATGCCAAAGATAGACTCCCCAAAAGGGATAGTAAGTCAAGATAAGGGTGAGTCACCTATCATAATGAATTAACTAGATATAGAAGAAACTATTAAAATAAATACACAAGTAGTTTAATCATCTCCAATTATAGAAAAAATAACTTGAAAAGGAGAAGTCTCATGAGATGACATAGGTCCTAATTATGGAAGAGGAACCACCAAATGATAAATCTCCCATAAAGATTAAAAAAAGAGCTAAAGGAGTCAATGAAAAAAGAAAAGTCTAACTCAATAGTAGAGGAAGTGTAACATGGAAAGGTAGGGTCACTTATGAAAAAAGTGATACCATCCAGAGCCAAGGTCTCTAAGAGAAAAACACTCAAACATAGAAGTATAAGAAGTAAGTTGAGGATGGAAGGAAGTAACCATGAGAAGAAAAGAAGATGTATGGGTCAATGTATGTAACACTCATCAACCTCATCATCTAGTTAAGAGGATGAAGGATAAGTTTTTGAGCATGATGTAGAGACTAAAGTGGAGAAGAACTTTCTTGATGAGACAATTATGCAAATGAAGACAAGAGTAAAGAAAATGAGCCTTCTAGAACTCAAGATTAATTGAGAAGTGTGAAAATATTAAGGAAATGAGTAAGAGACAAAAAATGGCTAGAACACTAGTCAAGTCTAGAGATATAATTTTTGATCTAGATTTAAAGGCCACCTATGATCCTAATGCTGATCTAAGTAGTCAACTTACTTATATAGTTGAAAATATTAAGTAATAAGTCATAGATGTTGAGAAAGTAATAGAAAAGAAAGTTAAAGAAAATAAAATTAAGCATCTCCTAAATCTTATTGAGCGTAGAAAGGTGACACTACATGAGGTAAATGATGAGATTATTGAGGCACTTAAGGCCAATTCTAAAAAGGTGTCTAACCCAAGTTCATTTACAAATGATTTAGAGAAGAAAACACATAAATATTAAGAGGAGATTAAATATATGAAAAGAACATTAGATGCAATGATGGATTCAACAACAAAATATATAACTAAGACCCAAGGAACACTTCACTTAACTCAAAGAGTAAAGGTTGAACATGAAAAGATGAATATAATGCTCTTTGAACTTCAAGTCATTATGTCACCTCTAACATGCATCATTATAGAGAACATTAAATATGTAGAGATACTCATAGCCAAGCCATTGATTAGTACACTAGATGGGATCAAAGAATATGTGGTTGATATCTGAAGTGAGACTATGTTTCTAACCAATCTAAAGGAGTCATGGGACACAACCTTATTGTTAGAAAGTAAAGTCCACCAAGATAATTGAGAGGGGGAGGGGGGTGAATTAGAAATTAAATTAATATAAATTTTATCAACTTCATTAAATCTTAAGCATGAAAAAAATATAATTAGAAAGCATAAGAAGATACACATACATAATAACACTAGATATGTTAACTAGGGGAATCCTTGATTAGAGGGAAAACCTCATTGGGGATGGTACCCACAAAATGATGTACTAATATACAAATTTATTGTAAGAGGATGGACTCTATTAGGAGCCAATAAAATACATTTTGTACATATTAGTCCCTATTAGGATACTTTAAATCCTTGTTAGGAGATTCCAATCCTATTAGGAGTTGTAGAAGGAAGATGGAACCACTCTCCAAAAAATTACAGGGGCAAGATCATCGAACTCACTATCTAGCTAGTCTTTGTATTATTCATTTCAAAATAATAAAAATGAAATTGATCGTCCTAATTAAAACTCTTTCTCTACCCTCTTACTATGCTAATACCACATCAAATACCTTCTCAGCACCCAATACCATATCTTCAAATTTGCATCACACTAATCCCTATGATTGCTTACACACATTTACCAAATTCACATATAACTTGCACAATTTACACTTGCACATCACTTACATTCCTTACACACTTCATCACAAGGAAAATAACTTTCCTTTACACTATACTGTCAAAATAATTCTCTGAGTTGGCCTTGAGGCTTTTCTCAAATACTTATAATAGGACCTCATTAAGGTAATTCAATTTTATTACAAATTTTTTGGAATTATGAAACATTTTCAGCTCATAAGAAGAAAGAAACCCATCCCATCCTTCATGAAGGTCTTATTCTCTTAATTGAGAATTACTGCAAGAATAAATTGATTGCTGCTCCAATTTTGGAGACAACAAGGGGGACTATGACTGATTCTCAGTCTAAAAAGGGTAGAAGGGATGCAAAACAAAGTGTGAAAAAGGAATTAATGATCAAGGATACACCCCAAAAAAATGAAGAGGAAACTACTGAATCCTCTGATGATAATGAGAATGAAAATGTGGAGACTAAGGAAAAAAAGTGGAGACTGAGGAAGACATGGAGATGGGGGATATTAGTTCCAATTTGGGGGGTTATTCTGCTAGTAAAAATGAGACTGAGAAGAATGATGAGGAGGAAAGTCTTGATAAAAATGAAGGGTTGGGCAATATTGGTAATGAGGTGTCTATTTAGGGCATAGTTGGAGAGGAAAATGTGGAGAAGGAGTTAGGTAAAGAGAAAGAACTGGGAGAAGAAGAAGATAAGGGTATGGAATACCCTATGGACAAGAAGATGGATGACCCAACTATGGGGGCTATGCTCACTTTCCTTGATACTGCTAAAATGAAAGTTGATTCCTCTCTTCATGGAAATTCCTAGATTTACAATGAGATTATGAAACTAAAGAAAAATATGGGTAAAGTGCAAAAGGATCATGAGATTGACAGGGAAAAACTTGTGCTGCTAGAAGCCCAAGTGGGAAATATACCTAAAAAAATTGAAGGAATACAAACAAGACCTCTAACACCTGATAAAGGAAACTAGAAAAAAATGGAACAAGTGACTTCAAGTCTGTGTATAGCTGTGACAAGTTTGGGGAAGAAGACAAATGAGGTCGCATCTCTGAGAGGACCCAACAAAAGGACCAAATTAAGCTCGCGAAAGAAGGTTGTGGAGGAAAAAGTTGTGGAGGATGCTGTTGGAACTGGTCTTACCCCTGCTAATACTATTCTTTGTATAGCTTATGTGGGTAAGGAGGTTGGAAATATTATTAAGGAATTGCAGTAGTTTCTTAGTCTCCCTATTTTTTTTTTCATTTTGAACTATGTAACTTGTAGGTTCCAGGTCCTTGTAAAACCTGGTCATATTTTTTGGTTACATTCTATGGTTTTAGGTCCCTGTAAAACTTGATTTTGTTTTTTTTTCTTTTTGGTTTCTAGGAGTGTATTCTCCTGGTGAGATTATTTGAATATCCTTTTTCTGTTGTTAAGGGTTTCAGGTCCCTTCAAAACTTGCTTTTACCTTAATCTAAAACATTGTCGGCTCACAATAAATAAAAATTCTCACACGTGTGACCTCTAACCTCACTCACTCTTTAAAATCATGTTTAGGATGTCTACTATCATTGTATAACTTCCCTTATCATTAATATATCCCTATTAAGATTTATAATCCATACATCAAAAACTACTTCTCAAGTACTCTATCTACACATTATCCTCTATAATTATTGAATAACTCTCACATGTCTTTGAATCTCTACACGTGCACTTGTCCACTTCATTAGGAAAAAATGTAGGATATATTCTCAACTCTACTTGACCTCATCATCAATACATAGTCTGTATGACCTTGTTTTATGTATGTTACTCTCCCAGTCTTTACAGAAACAATACTTTGTTGACATCAATGACAAACACAGCTATGGATGCAACATTTCAATCTCCTCAACTACTCTAGAAATTTTTAGGATACTCCCCCAAAGTAATACCATCAACATTCATGATAACACTTACAAGTGTAGAGAGTCAATACAAATATATATCCGATAGACAATAAAGCTTTTTGATTGATGCCAAAAAGGGGGAGAATGATAGAAGTAGAAGCTACACATAAGGGGACAATGAACAAGAAAATAAGAGAGGCACAATCATGAATAAACAAATGGAAGAAGTAAATGAGAAGCATAAACATAGGGGGAGAATGAGAGAAATTATAAGCACGAGAAAAGGAAAAGAAATTTGTAAAGAAAGAAAACATTCAAGAAGGAAAGATAATAGAAGAGATAGCAAGAGAATGACTAAATAAGGAAGTTCTAAGGGAGAAGAAGAAGAAAATAAAGGAGACAAGGAAGATATGTTTTCATTAAGGGGGATTCCTAATGATTTTTTATTAACTCAACACTGATGTAAGAATATTCTACCAGTATACTCAAAGGAATGAATAAGGAAATTTGAAGGACACAAGCTCTAACAAAATTATCCAAGGATGGTTGAAGGTTTTTCCATCAAAACCAAAGGGGGATACTCTTGGACTTAATTAGTCCACTTGGCATGTAGATAGGTGAATTTCAATGACTAGCATGTATTTCCATAAGACTTTCAGTGTTGTCATTTATTGGCAATTGATTAGAAAAGATGGAGAGGTTGAAAGTTAGTGAAACCACTAGTAGAAGAGTATATTGATTAACGTTTATATGGAAAATTAGTAAAAGTCATGAAATATAGATAAATAAAGTGAGAAATAAATCAAGAAAAAAGAATGAAGGGTCACCAAGATGTGAGACGACAAAAGGAAAATTAGAAAGAGTGATGTTACATGTGTTAGATAACTAGGAGGGTGTGTAGGGTGAATTAGTTATATCTAGTTATCCTACAATCCTTTCAAACACTTGAGTACCAACTCAATGTCATAAAAATCAATAGAAATAACTCAATGATCTCATTCAAATTGGCAATTCAATCTTTTGATCAATTTACTTCAAACCATTATCTCACCATTCTTGTTATTACTAAGTATTAGAAATATTACTTATCTTTTACCTTACTATTATCTATCATTTAATGAGTTGTAATATTAAGTTAATACCATGAAAATAAACTTGCAACATACAAAAAATTCACTTAATTAACACCGTGATTTAATGTGGAAACCTTGTAAAGGGAAAAACCATCAAGGACTAACAACCTAAATAATTTCTACTCTTCTAAAGTGAGTTCTATTAGGAGCCAACCTTATTAAATTTTACATGCACATTTTTAGTGTGACTAGGTTAGAGGGTTTTAACATAAATATCATCTAGACCTTATCACTCATTGATCTTGTCTAAAGAGTTGCCTTCTCTAAAGGACTTACAAACATCACTAATTGATGCTATCATATAGGACTTCATAGACTTATTAGGTACACTTGATTATGAGAAGTTTTTTCTTCAATGGAAAGAAAGTAATAGTTAAATGGTCTGTAAGATTTAGCACCACCTTGCTTATTTAGATCTTTATTCTACTCTATCTTCTTCTTCTTCTCTAATATCTTCTTGGTCCTTGTTTGGCTTATTCACTTCTTGACACTTTCACTTTCTTCTAACTCTTCTTGATCATCCTTCTCTTCTCCTTAGTTCACCTTTCTCCTTTCCTTCTCTTCACTTTTCACAAATATCTAACTTAACAATATTGATTAACAACAATCAACAACCAATTTTTTTCCAACTTCTCCTTAAATAGTAAACTCCCTACTTCTAGATCCTTTAGAGTTTTGTCACTTAACCACATCTCTATATCTCAAATTCATACCAAATACATTGAATCTAGTCACTTGGAAAATAAATTTTTTATTGAAATTTGTGCTCATCCTTATCTTGTTTCAATCTCTATCATCAGATCTTCATTGTATTTTTCCATTCATAGATCTTGTAACTAACTCTAACTTTCTCCTTCAAACTTCTTCAACATTCTTTACTTTCACCATAAGTCAACCTCATATCTCATCATTCTTAACTTTTTCTTCTAACTCATACTTAGTGAACATTACATTTCACTTAGGAAATACATTAATCAATTAACACTTAACTTTAAATTCTCTTTTTACCAAATTCTCGGTTGATTTTGTACTCCTTTCACCTTGTTACTCAATGTGGCTTGTAAAGATCGATGAATACATAGACTTAATCATTATATTATATGATTACATTATTGTAAAAAAAATCAAACCAATATTACAATATCACTATCCAACTCATTCAAGTGCTCATTAAATACCATACTTATCAACTCTGTCATCAACATAGTTTCCTCAAATCCTCTTCATCAATCAAATCCTCTTTATCAATAAAATGATATGAAACTCTACTAAATTAGCATAAATTTTGGCCAACTAATACTTTGACATCAGTGACAACATAACAACCAATTTGACAACACACATTCATAGAATTTTCAATTATATCATCAATTGAGGCAAACAGGATACTATTTTGAAGAGCCATCTGAGAGAAGCATATGCTAGTCTTCTTGAACATTCTTTATTTCAGCCATAAGTTGGCCTTAGATTCCATCTTCCTTAACTTTTTCTTACAGCTCATAATTGGTGAACATTACATTTCACTCAGTCAATATATCACTTGATTAAGATACAAATTACTTGGTTAATAGTGTAGTATCTTGAGTAATACTATACTCCTTCATTCACCTTGTTAATTGGTTTAGTTTGTATAGCTCAATGAATACATAGACTTAATCATTTCATTACAAAGTTACATGATTATAAAATAATCAAACCAACATTACATTATATTGTCCAACTCATTCAAGTACCCTTTGAATACCATACTTATCAACTTTGTCATCGTCGTACTTTCTTTAGATCGTCTTCATCAATAAAAATATATGCCAATAAACTAAATTAGCATAATGTCTAGCTAACTAATACTTTGACATCAATGACAACATAACAACTGATATGAATCTTTCATATACCTTCATAACATTCTCACTTACATCATTATTTGGGGCTAACAATAGGCATCTAGGTCAAAGCGACTGAAGGACATAAGCACAAAAGCTACATATAGGTTCATAGAGGGACTGGCAAACATACCAATCTAGTCCCTACTAGTAGGTGTCATGGGTATAATGTGACTAACCTAGATATGCAATTCAAAATTTAAATTTATCTATTTTGAGTGGGATTTTCTCTTTTGATTTATGTCACCCAGATGTTTCAAAGTATATAAAGACACTTAAAATTGATCTTTGAAGTTGTTTCTCATATTGAGAGCACAAGATAATGAAGGTATTCACAGTTGTAGAGAAGAGAATTGAATTAAAACTGAATTTTTAGGACAAAGAGAAAGAGGTGAACAAGTGTGATTCATGGGACAAGATAGGGAGTGGAAGACGATCTAAAAATCTTCAAGGATTTATCACAGAGATCAGCAAGGAAAGATAGTTTATGTTATTAGATCACTCATTTAAATTGTTGTCTTACAATTATATCTATGTGTAAGCTCTTAAACAAGAAAGATTCATTAGTGAGTTTTATAAATGCTCTCACAAGATACCTCTTGTAGACCAAAAAGTAGGTCTAACAACATACTATGAGAAACCACATACTCAAATACATATACTAATCTATTCTAAACTACCATGAAAATCATTGGAAATAAGGAGATTGAAAACAACAAAAGCCCCTTTTCCAGTGTAATTCCCATGTCCTTCTTTCTTCTCCATTGTTGATGTAGCTCCAATTGCCTATAGTGCACACACAATTGAAAGAAAAAGGATAATAATAAAGTGACATTGATGAAGGTACACTCCACCCTTACACATTCATAACCATTGACATTACCATATGGAGAAAAAAAGAAGACAAAATGTTTCACAAAGCATGCTTTTATTATACTTGAAAATCCTTACAAGTTCTTCAACATGAGAGAACTCCAACTTCTTACAATAAGAGAGTTTCCAAAAAAAAAATATTCCAAACCAAGAGCTATTAGAATATTTAGAATAACTTAGGGGGTGTGAATTAGTTATCCAAGGTCCAAATGTACAAATAAAACCTTTTAGCACTTAACATATTCATATCATGCATGCATCCAGTAACGTCATAACTTAGTAGGTCATTGTCCTAGGTCAAAATAACTTTACAAAAATGAAAACATTAAACACCACAAACTAATTCATACATTTTGACACAAGGATTTAATGTGGAAACCCAAATTGGGAAAAACTACTAGTAACATGCTACCAATTTTCACTCTTCTAAAGTGAGCCTAATAAGTAGCCAACCCTGCTAAAGCTTACAATGCACACTGTTAAATGTGACCTAGTTAAAGAATTTCAATCACCCTGATAGGAGTGAGCCTTGTTAGAGGTGTTTAGAACATTCCAGTAGAATGTCACCTGATTAAAGGATTTAGAAATGACTATTAGGTCAACTTTAATCCAAAGGATTTATCCAAACTGATACAATGGTTAGAAAGTAATAGTAGGAATTGATCTAATAATAAAACACAACTCACTTACAAATTATAGATCTCTAGTTCAGTCCTCCATTCTACTTGGCATTCATACTCTTCATCTTTGATTTCTTGTTCAACCTTGAAGCCTTCAATTCCTTAAGCCTTCTTGCTTAGTATGTCAATTGGAGATTCATCCCTTCAGCTACCATATGAAGTAACACCTTCAAACTCTTTGCAATACTTTCAAAAACCTCATTTGCTTCTGGCCTCATATCCCCTTATGAACAAAATTATGATCTTTTGTCACTTAATCACAACCATCCATCTTAGGGTTAGGTCAAATTCATTGAATCCTCCCTTTTTCCAGTAGGTTCCCTCACTTCTCTTACAATCTTTCTTAGATTCACCTCAAATTAGTTTATCTTGAATTCTATGCCTCTAGATCATCAAGATTATCTTCCACACAATTCAAGAAAGCAACTTTGTTAGTTCAGATTTGTCAAATCTTTGATTTAATTCTTTTTGTTGTCACTCAACATCCACAATGTTCACTCTACAATAATAGTATTTTGATGCTCGACCAACATTGGGTTGTTTGACATCTATTAAGTCTTCCTCACTTAGTCACCGTTGGTATTTCCTTGATGCTTGATACTTACTAAATTTTACTCATGTGAAACATACCTTATATTTTCTAACACTTGACACCTACTGAATTCTACTCGGCCTAAACTAAGTTTTCTCAGCTTACACTGTTTGCTTGGCCAAGCTTGGCAGACACTTTATGAAAACACTTCTTCTTGGCTTAGCTAAAGTAACCATTCACTTTATCCTTAAGTAGATCAATAATACACAATATTATCAATTTCTTACTTGGTCTTAGTGCTCCTTTTATACACCATATAACTCAACCTTTCTCTAGGTACTCTTGTTATCCTATTTTTTCAAATCGACTTCATCAATAAATCAAATGATAACATTCAGACCAAAAGGTAGTTGTCTTACCAGATTGTAGTAGGTTTGACATTGTTGAAAAAATAATGATTGTTCGAGTAATTTGCACACTTCAAACAATATCTTTTCAACAATTTTCCTCTTTGGCATTGATGGAAAACCAATACCAACAACACTACCAAAAAGAAACTTATCAGCTTTGAAATTCTCCCTCTATTAGTATGTGTCCTTCCTCTGTATAGGGTAATGTAAGCTTTCTCAATCTTCTTCCTCTGACTTCTATCAACAATATCTTCCTCATTAGTGTATCTCTTCCTCATCAGGTTATCTCTCCCTCATTGTATCTCTCCCTCTTTGACAAAAATGACAAAGACTTGTCATCTTATTCATGCAAATAGAATAAATTCAAGTTCTCCCTCTATCACCTTGCTTGTGATTGTAAATCTTCTATTTCAACTCCTTCATTACTTTAGGCAGTTCCTAAAGTATGATCCACTGCACCAAGTTGTAAAATATGACATTCAACTTAGCTAATGTAGGGCACCACACTAACTACTCAAGTATCTTGATATAGGGGTATCACCCCTAGCTTATCTATTAGATATTCATATGGATCCTTAGGTAAAGCCTTTGTGAATATATCAACTATTTGTTCCTTAGTATTCACATATTCCATTCTCACTTCTTTGTCCTAAACCAATTCTATCAAATAATGATATTTGATTGCAATGTTCTTTGTCTTTGTATGCATCAAATGGTTTTTAGAAATGTTTATAGCACTTGTATTGTACAATAGATTACCATAGGTTCTGTGATTTCCTCTTTCATTCCTTTGAGTAATTGTTTGATCCATTCCACATTAGTAAAATTCACTACAAAAACCACATATTTAGCTTTGTGAAGTATGAATTTTTTTCTTACTAATCCACATAACTAGTCTCTTTCCCACAAAAAATGCTCCACCACTTGTACTTTTATTGTCATCAATGTTTCCATCCTAATCAACATCTTTATAGGGTCTTAATTAAAACTTGTCATTTTTCATGTAGTATAGACCATAATCTTCTATCCCTTTAAGATATCACATTATCATCTTGACAACCATTAAATGATTCTCTTTAGGATTTACAAAAAACCTTGTAACAATCTCAATAGCTAAAGAAATATCAGCTTTTCTATATACTGCATATTAGAATTTGTCAATCATAAACCTATACATTATTTGATTAACCTCAACAAAATCATCAATTTTGGTTAGTTTGTGTCCTATCACCATGGGAATGCTAACTGGTTTTGAATCTTCCAAGCCAAAATTCTATAAGATTTCCTTTACATACTTTGACTGAGTAATGTAAATACCATATTTCATTTGATACACTTTCAAATCAACAAAGAATTTAATCTCTCCAAACATAGACATCTCAAATTCTTTCATCATCTCATCTGCAAATTTCTTGCACAATCTATTTAGTCCTCCAAATATGATATCATCAACAAATATTTCAACCAAAAAAATTCTTTTACCTCCTTCAGTCATTGTAACACCCCACCAAGGGATCCAAAAGAATTAACCTAAAGTTTTAACTAAGTTTGCCAAACATTTTTTTTAAAAGAAGAGTAACATACACATCAATCATAAAGTAGCAAAAGCAATAACATACAATCATAATTAAGAAAACATCACAGATTACATTCCTTAAGAATCCCAAGATGTTGAATCACATTTAAATTTAATTAATACTAAGTCTAACAATGATCGCATCCACATGAAAGAATAATTAAAAGTCTAAAGTCCATTTAAATAATATACATTTGTCCCAAGTGCCACTTATCAATAAAATTTGGAATGCTCAATCATCCATTGTACATGTCACAAGGTATGAAAGGCTCAAAGAATATACATGTATAAAAATAGATTACATCATCCTTTTCAGATCCATGAAACAAGATAGAATACAATAAGTGAAACCATCCATCACAATATACAAGAATAGAATGAAAGGAAATGCAGAAAAAGAAACTCCAACCATAGTATTAATGGATGGATCTCAACGGTAAGAGTAAAAAGAATTACCACCTGACTGTGTGGTAACCCAAAAAGGCCCACTCCCACCGTGTTAAGGAGATAGTCTCAAGTCCCAAAATAGATCCAAGATCATCTAACTCAAAGGATCCAAGATCCAAGATAAATCGACATCTATACCCAGAGGTACATAAGACATGAAGGAAGCCTACTATATAAGTGGGCAAGTGTTATCACATGAATCAACACTAGAGTTACCTTGACAGTCTAACTTGACCTACCCCCCTAGTGACTCTATGCGGCATTAGTATCCTTTCATACTGACAAGGCATACTAACGATGCATGGTCGCAACCAAGAATTCTCTCTACTCCTATCCTAGTCTACACTAGCACTAAAGGCATAGGTGAGAACATACAAAGACTCTTGTTAGATTCATTTACTCTCATTTAGTGTAGTGTTTTCACTTATTAAACAACTTATAATGGGTTACCTTGGCAACCACTTAGGGCCCCAACCTCCATTGTAAGTCACTTCCTGACATTACATATAGAAAACTTACCCTAAGCTCATGAAATCACAAATCAAAGAATCATAAAATATAACCTCATTCCTATACAAGTGATTGGAAAGCATCAAAAGATAAATCACAATAACCCATCAATTCTCTACAAGCAATTGGAGAGTATCCCAAAAATATTGATCGAAGACTCAAAATGGTTATGTCAAGTAGGTCATAACTTTCATCCCGTTATCCCATAATAACATTGAAAACAATAAACAAAAATATAAACAAACTCATCAAAGAGCGTACCAACATATTACCATGGTTGAGTTTAAAAGATCAAGATCAGTTCAACATAATACTGCAATCAAAAAACTCCCAAACCTCTGGTAGATGTCCTAAAAGTGTTTAACACTCTAGTCAACCCAAATCCAAAGCATAATCAACATATAGACAACAGTGTAGGTTTCATAGTTTGGTTTGATTTTGAAAACACATGTTTGAGTTAACAGTATGGTTTCAGTTTCTAGTTTAAAGTATGTTTCAAGCAGATAAAATTCACAGTTCACCCTTACAATTAACCCATTCTTATAATTAAATAATTGCATAATTACCCCTATTCAATTACATGTCAATTATTCCAAATAATTTAAGGGTACTTATTTATTTAAATTATTAAAATAATAAATTGTTGATTTTAAATAAAATATTTTATAATTTCATTAAAATCAAATTTATTAATAATAATTAAATAAACCTAAGACTTCACTAAATATCTTATTAATTATTAAATATTAATAATTAACAAAACTATTTCATAATTTCATTTAAGAATTAAATTAATAATTAAAACTTATTAATAAACATTACTCAATAATAATTAAATTAATAATAAAAAACTTATTAATAATAATTATTAATTAATAATAATAAAATAATAAATTTTTTATTAAAAAAACAACGTATATTTATAAAGCTTGTCAGTTTTTAAATAGTCATGCGGCTTCTTAAAAGGGCTACCAATTGCGAGCCAATTGTGGTTGCAGTAAAAGTACCAACTACTACTACTGTTGCAATCTATACTGCGGTCTACGCAGCAGAGATTGCAACCAAAAAAAGAAGAAAAAAGGAGGAGGGTGGGGTAAAAAACCACCTCCCCTCTTCAAGATTATTTTTTAAATATTTTTTACTTTATTATATAAAATTTGTATTTTAATAAGTTCAAAACAAATATCCCCTGCCAACTTATGTATAAAAGTAAAAGTCCCAGCAATTCTCTAATAGGGTAAATACAGTAAACCAATCAAAATTTTAATTTAAAAATTCCAATTCATTTCAAAACCCTTCCCTGTTTAATTTCCACTTTTTAAATCTACTTGTAAGAGGATTCTAATGATATTTCGATCACCTCGTATACAAAAGAAAACCACATGCATACCCAAAATTTCAAATTACAATATTGAAATATTCATTATAAAGAAATTCAAATATGCAATGCACAATCATGAAGAAGACAACAAAAATTAAAAAACATAATTTACTATGCGAATTAAAACACAAGAATCTACCTGGATTCTGATGTTAAATGGCAAACACCCAAAAGATTTGTGAGAGAAATTTCTTCCCTCAAAACCTTCCCTCTAAAATTTCCTTCTCCAAAATTTTGGTCCCTTGAAAAATGAATCCTCAAATGCTGATAAGGAATTCTCTCCTAAATTCATGGCACTAATTGTGCGATCACCTAAGAGGACTCCTTGCTCACCAGTCTTTAACTCTTTATTATATTTCTTTTGTGTTTTCATGCAACTTTATTGCACTATAAAATATCTTTATTTGATTTCACTTGACTTCTCTTTTTAATTGATTTATTAAATTTTAATCTCATCCATACTTTATGCAATCTTAAAATTCTTTAATAAATTAATACCTTTTCCATTCTTTAATTTATTTTTAAAAAATTAATTGATAAAATATTTATTAACTTAAGTAATAATAATATTTAGCATTTATCTAAAAATAGACTCCCAAATATATTATTATTAAATTAAATAAACATTGTCACATTCTAAAATTTAAACTTATAATTTCATCTTTAAATTTAATTCTTTTTTATCTATTTAATTTACAAATTAATTAAGGTGGAGAAGCGTTTGCTGCCGGCTGGGCTAGGGTTTTTCCCCTAGCCTGTTCTTGGTGTTTGATCTTTACTATTTTTCTATTCTATTTGGATTGCTAGCTATTGGACATAATTTGCATCGGTGTTTTTGGAAATCTTCTGCAGTCGATTTTGGATTGGGGTTTTATTGTTTGCATGGCAGGGCCTAGGATTTCTTCTTTGTTGGTGAGAACAGATGGTTCTTCTCCAACTATGCATGCAATGTGATCTAAATCATTTTATTCAGGGGAGAGCTCCAAGCTAAAAAAAGTTAATGGTTTTTTTCCGCGTAGCCATGATCACCCTGTTCTGGTTATTCCTCCAATGGCTGTAATGGAGGACATTGATTATTGGACCAAGCATGCTTTGATATGCAAATTTCTTGGAATTTGGATTTCCCTATCTGCTCTTGAGGCATGGATCCACCGCTCATGGCAGGTGGAAGGCGATATGGAGATTATGTTGGCAAGGAATAGTTTTTTTTTTGTTGTATTCTCTTGCATGTCTGATCATGATCATGTTTTTGAAGGAGGCCCTTATTTTTACAACCATGTGGGGTTATTTGTCAAACCTTGGGAGTCAGGTTTTAATTCTGCTGAGGATCTCCCTTCAACAGTGCCAGTTTGGGTTCGCTTGCCTCGTCTTCCCTTGGAATTTTGGCATGAAGAAATCCTTCGAAAAATTTTTGCTTTGTTGGGGAAGCCGGCTGTGATCGCACATCAATCCCTCAATAAAAAGGTTATTTCTTATGCTAGAATTTGTGTTGAAATTAATTTGAATAACCCATTACCAGATTCTTTGGAAATTTGTCTGAGGGATTCTTCTTGGGTGCAACAGTTAGATTATGAATCCCTCCCTTTCCGTTGCCGGATTTGTCATGAGTATAGTCATTTATAGCGTCAGTGCCCCCGTAATTCGAGTTTCAAAGGAGTGGATGGTTCTACAGCTGGCAATGCTGGTGGTTTGGCAGATACTACAGGGAAAGGATAATCTCAAATGGCTAATACTACCAAGGGGATGAATCCGCAAGATGCTATAGGTAAGGGTAAGGCTTAAATTCAGGATAAGGATGGATTTACCCCTATTCACCCTCGAGCTAAGGGACGTGGTCAAAAGAGGCCTTTGAAAGAAAGATTATCTGATTTAGGTTTTAACCGCTTTGAGGTGCTGGATAGTATGGTTCTAGAGGAGGGTATTCCTCCTCCTATCTCTTCTGATCCAGTTTTCCCAGATGAGAGATCTGTTCCTAATGATGCTTGTGGGGCATCTCAAGTTGTAGAATATCAGAACTGTGAGGTCCCTGTAGCTCATGTGACAGAGGCTCCGGTGACTCCTGCAGTGTTGGAGGATAATGATGTTGTTTTGGCTAACTTGGTTAAGGATGTGCTACCATCAGGTAAGGGCAAGGGATCTCCTCTCCCCTTGGGGTTTTTGCCTCGACCCTTTAAACAAGCTTCTTCTACTCCCCCTCTAAGGAGTGGGCGCAAAATAGACCAAGAGAAGATTAAACTCATAGGAGATATATTGATTGAGTCTAGTTCAGTGAAACCTTTGGATTCTCATTTTCCCAATTCTACCCAATGATGATTATTCTCTCATGGAATGTAAGGGGGTTGAATAGCATCCCTAGAAAAAAGGCTATTCATAACTTGGTGGTTGATCATAGTCCTGATGTTTTTTGTATCCAAGAGACTAAGCTCTTTGTGGAGTCTATGGTCCAACATGCCTCTAGTATTTGGTCTCGTGGCCAATACCAGTGTGTTGGGGCAACAGGCAATGCTGGTGGTTTAGCTATATTTTGGGATCCTCAAAAAATTTCTCCTATTGGCTGGATGTCTTCTTGCTCAGCTCTCTCTATGGTAGCTTCTGCTCTAGACTCAGGAGAGGTAATCATGGTTACTAATGTGTATGCACCTGTTGATCTTGTGGGAAAGGAGGAACTTTGGGAACATATTCAATATGTTAGAAATTGTCATCCTTGTCATCCTTGGGTGTTAACAGGGGACTTCAATTCATTTTTAAGTCTCGAGGAGAAGCATGGTGGTTTGGCTAGATTGGGGCCTTCTTTTGTTCTTCTTTCGCAACACATATCTCTTTTGCATCTCTCTGATGTTAAGCCTTCTAATGGTCTCTATACCTGGAATAATCGCAAGACTGGTGTTGCTGCTATCTCAGAATGTCTGGATAGATTTCTTTCTTCTTGCTTCTAGGTTAGTGGCACCCTTACTATCTCTTCAGAAATCCTTGATTGGATGGGTTCAGATCATTGGCCAATCAAATTTTCTACAATAGGGGCTTATGTTCCAAAGCATCCTCCTTTTAAGTTCCAGTTGATGTGGCTTCGTGACTCCTCTCTTCATGATTTTGTTTTTTGTTGGTGGAAAGATGGTGCTACTACATATGGTATTGTAATGTTCTCATTTTCTAAAAGGCTTCAATATGTTAAAAGATAGCTCAAGATATGGAATAGGGAATGCTTTGGGAACCTTCACTTTATGAAGAGGCTTGCTCAAGAAGATCTTGATGTCATCACAAGGGAGATTAGAGATCGAGGTTTCTCAGAGGATCTTGGCAAGGCTGAATCCCTTGCTTCTAGAGCTCTAGAAGAATGGGAACTTCAAGAGGAAATTTTTTGGAAGCAAAAGGCTAGAGTTGATTGGCTCCAGGAAGGTGATCGAAACACTTCTTTTTTCCATAAAACAGTGCAATCTCGTCGGAATCAGAGCACTATCTCTTCTTTGGTTAATTCTCAAGGTATCCAACTAAATTCCTTGCCAGCTTTGTTCTAGGAGGCTATTTGGCACTTCTCTACCCTCTTCTCTGAGGACTCTCCTCTTGCTGATAATGAAGAAAATACTATTTTGTCCTGTATTCCTTCCCTTATCACTCAATAAATGAATGATTATCTCATGCGTCCTATCTCTTTGGAAGAGCTAGAGGAGGTGGTCTTTGGCATGCCTAAGGGGAAGGCTCCTGGTCCTGATGGCTTTCCAGTTGAATTCTTTCAGTAATTTTGGGACATCATTAATCATGATTTGTTGGAGGTGGTTAAAGAATCCTATGCTAGCAAGCAGATGCTTCGAGCTTTGAACTCTACATTCTTGACTCTTATTCCTAAGAGAGAGGGTGCTAATCAATTGGAGTTTTTTAGACCAATTGCCTTATGTAATGTGGTTTACAAAGTTATTACTAAGTTGATTGCTGAGAGACTAAAAAGGTGGCTTCCCATTATTATCTCAGAAGAACAAGGTGGTTTTGTTGCTAGCAGGCAAATTTTTGATGGGGTGGTTATTGCTATTGAGGCTATTCACTCTATGCCTACTTCAAGGGAGAGAACCATGTTTGTTAAGCTGGATATGGCTAAGGCCTATGATAGAGTTAAATGGAGTTTCCTAAGGAGTATTCTTCTTTCTTTTGGATTTAGCTCTGACTGGGTGAGTTGGATTATGAGTTGTGTTACTTCTACCTCTTTTTCTGTTCTTATTAATGGTCAACCTTCTCAACTATTTGGTGCTTCTAGAGGCCTCCACCAGGGTGACCCTCTCTCCCCATATCTATTCATCATCATGGCTGAAGGCTTGGGCAGATTCATTAAGCATCAGGTGTCCCAGAATTCTATTCAAGGCTGACGATGGGGTAATGGCTTATCTTCTCTTTCCCATCTTCAATTTGTTGATTATTCTGCTCTTGCTGATCTTGCTAGGATCAAGGAAGTTGAAGCCTTTCGACATGCTTTGGATGTTTATTTGGTAGCTTCAGGCCAGAAAGTTAATGAGCACAAATCTTCCATTTATTTTTTTAACACTTCTGATTCTATTCAGCACAGGATTGTTGGTATCCTACGGTTTCAAATAGGATCACTTCCTTTGACTTATCTTGGCATTCCTATTGCTATTTCCAGGCAGCCACATCTTTTCTGGCAAAATTTGATTACCAAGCTTCAGGATAAGGTAAATCATTGGACTCATAGATGGCTTTCTACTGCTGCCCGGGTTACTCTTCTTCAAGCTGTTATCCAAGCTCTTCCTACTTATAGAAGCATGGTTCATGCTGCACCTATTTACTTTCTCAAGGAGTTTGATGCTCTTTCTCAAAAATTCCTTTGGAGTGGTAATTTGTGTAGTACTAAATGGATTTTGGTTAATTGAGCAACTGTTTGTAAGCCTAAAAAGGAGGGTTGTCCTGGTCTTCGATCTACTCTATTGAGTAGTTAAGCTTTGGTTGCTAAACTTGATTGGTGATAGTGCTCTGGAAAACATCAACTTTGGGCTCGTATTACCACTCATAAATATTTTCATGGTGCTGATCCTTGCTCTGTTTCTGCACTTCCTCTTGAAGGTTGTGGCTCAATGGTTTGGCATACTTTGAAGATAGGTGCAATGTTGGTGAAGAGGAGTCTATTCTGGATATGTAAAGGAGGTTCTCAGGCTTTGTTTTGGTCTGATTCTTAGGATGGATTCCCTTCCATTTTATCCATATACCCTCATCTCCAGCCTCTTTGTGACTCTTTTCTTGCCGCTGGATGGGATAAAGTGGCTCATTACAAGACTCCTTATCAATTGGGACCTGTTGTTGGTTACAGATGGAAGCATTCTTCTTATTGGCCTCCTGGAGGTATAGACATGGATCATCAGGAGCTTTCTCAAATTCTGGCCTCTAGAGAGTGTTCTTCTTTGCTTAGTCCAGATGTTTTGGCTTGGGGTGGTACCTTGTCTGGTAAATATCATGTCTCTGCTGGGTATAAGGAGATAACTAGACAATTATTTGGGGATGCTAAGGTCCCTTGGTGGAAGAAAGTTTGGAATAAAGTTTCTTGGTCCAAGTGCAACTTTTTCATGTGGCTAGTGGCTCACAACCGTTGTCTTACCTGGGATAATCTTTGTAAACATGGATTTCAAGGCCCCTCTTATTGTGTTTTGTGTGGTAATGGAGAGGAGTTTGTCTCCCATATGTTCTTCCATTGCTCCTATTATACTCAGATATGGCACCTTTGGTGGAGCGCTTGGGGTTGCTCTTGTTAGCATGCTTCCTCTTTGCCTGAGTTTTGGGCCCGCTTGGGTAGTGCTCCCTCCAAGTCTTCTTCTCTCCATGCTGCTTGGATTGCTGGCCCATCTTTCATGCTTTGGCATATCTGGTTGGAGAGGAATCGTTGCATATTCCAAGATGTTTGGCTTGGTTTTTTGCATCTTTGGTGAAAATATCACATTCTCTTTAGGAAACTATTCTTGTACAGTGTGAGCTTGATGGGGGTATGGATCTGGTTCATCTTGCTATCTGTAATTGCCTCAATTTTTATCTTCAGGATGGAGCTGCAGCTCATAGGTTTCCTTCTATGTCTAGGCAGCTTCACCATCAGAGGAAGGGTTGGGTTAACTGGGATGGGCACTGGACTCCTCCTCCCTGTGGAGTTCTGAAAATTAACACTAATGGTTCTTCCCGTGGGAATCTTGGTCCGGCTGGTATTAGCGGAGTGGCTCGTTGTAGTTCTAGGGATGTTAAATTTTTCTTCTCAGTTCATAAGGGTGATTATACTAACAATCTCATGGAAGCTCAGGCTATTTTATATGTTGTGGAACAATGTTTCTTGCGGGGATGGAGTAAGATTATCTGTGAGTCTGATTCCCAGGTGGTGGTGAACATGCTTTCTTCGCAAGAGCTTGAGGATGTTAGTTGGTAGCTGGCCACTGTTGTTAAGTAGATTCTTTTCTTCTCTTCCTCTTTTCAGTTCATTAGGTTCACGTATATTCCTCATGAATGGAATAGAACTGCTGATTGTTTAGCCAAATGGGCTTCTAGTCATGATCTAGGTTGGAATATTAGGGATAGGAGGCAGCTGTCCTTTGAGATGGTGCAAGAATTTGATGATCTTGTTGCTCAGGATCGAGCTCCTTGTTGAGCTCTCCTTGTTATATATATTCCTTTCTGCCTTAATAAATTTTTACCCCTCTTTTTGGCACTACAAATTAATTAAATATAATTAAATATTAAAAATATCATAACAAATTTCCATTAAATTAAATCATTAATTTAATCTTTTAATTAGACTTAATTAATAGAAAAATCACCAAAGACCTATAGTATGAAATACAAAAACCCATCATAGAAAAACACATACAAGATCAAACTAAAGGGTTATAATCACGAATTTATGTCATATGGCACATTCAAAAGGTAATCAACTCAGATACTTGTCCTAATTTTTTAGGAAAAATGAGTTTAAAGGTTAAGATTTGGACTTAAGAATTTATCTCCCCTCTCTTACCATTGAGATAATGTGATAGGGTATGCTCATCTTGGCAATTCAAGGAAGTCGATACCTAGTACCTGTAATCTGCATAAAATCCACACATGTACAAACACATAAATACTAAGCTAAATAGGTAATGGTAGGAAGTGGTGCATCGTGTAGATCCTGACTAGTTGGTGACTACAGCTACCTTCCTTAACCACATCAGAAACATCATACATAAAGAAAAAAAAAATGCACAACATACACATGCAATATGGGGTAAGTATCCATAAGAAAACACATCTAATAATCCATCTAACTTATCATCATCAATAACTAAAATCACTGTAATAATCATCATGCATACATGAAGTATAGTAATCTCATCATATAAGCAATTGAATGCGAAACAATATATGATAATCTCACAACAATACTACTAATAGTCAAGCATAAAGCTGGCCTAAAAGAGTTCAGTAGTGATAGAAGAAATGTAAACTAGGGGTAGGCACTATAGTCTTCAAGTATAGGTTGTCATTGTCATCAGTTTTCTCAAAACCAATCTTTAAAAGATAATTTTGCAATCTTTCATACCGTGCTCTGGGAGCCTTATTTAAACCATATAAAGCTTTATGCAATCTACATACCATGTTATTATTGTTAGGATCAACAAATCCTTTAGGTTGTTCAATGTAAACCTCATCTTCTATTATCCCATTCAAAAATTTTGACTTAACATCCTTTTGATAAACTTTGAACCCTTTATATGTAAAGTAAGAAAGTAGAGTTCTCACTCCTTCTAGTGTTGCAACTGGGGGAAATGTCTCTCCATAGTTAATTCCCTCTTCTTGAGCATAACCTTTGCAAACTAACCTTACCTTATTCCTTATTACTTCACCATTCTCATCTAGTCTATTTGTATACACCTACTTGATTCCAATAATATTCTTGTCTTCTGGTCTAGACACACAAGTGATCAAGTTTTATTATTTTCAATCTCGTAATTCATAGCTTTAATCTAGTCTTCATTTTCTGATGCATCATTCACAGTTCTAAGTTCATGTATGCTTAGCAAGCATGTATAATTTCTTAATCCATTCCTAGTCATTGGTTCATTTTCTCTTCCACTAATAATTTACTCTATAGGGTGATGTCTTTTGACATACTTTGACAATCTTGGCTCTCTTCTTCTTTCTTTAACAATAGGCCCTTTAGGAAATTCAATCTCAGGTTCACTATGTACATCTTTGTCTGGTAACCCGACATTCCTCTCTTGTAATCTAATCTCATCATCAAACTGTAACTCATCTTCTGAATGCAACTTGAGATCCATTGGATGTGACTCGGTAGTCACTGATTCTGGTTGATTAGTAGCTTGGTTTACAAAATCATCTGTAGTCATGTCTTCATAGTAGTACACAAAATTTTTGTAATCTTCAAGTTTCTACTTTTTTTCTTCTTCATGAATTTCTATATATTCACCAACTTTTACATTGGCACTTTCCACAATTTTGTTAGTGTTAGTATTTAAAAACTTATAAGTTTTACTTTTTTTTAGTAACCAAGGAATATACCTTCTTCACCTTTACCATCAAATTTAGCTCTCCTATTGTCCTTTAGAATGTAACATTTTCTTCCAAATATCTTAAAATGTTTGACACTGGGTGAGTGTCCATACCACAACTCAAAAGGTGTGATGCTTGTACCTTTCTTCACATGTACTCAGTTCAAGGTATAGACAACTATACTAATATCTTCTCTATAGTATTTCAAAGCAACATTCTTCGCTATCATCAATGTTCTAGCACAATCCATCACCAATCTATTCCTCCTTTCAGCTATCCCATTTTATGGAGGGGTTTAGGTGTAGAGATCTATCTTTTAATTCCTCTAACATTACAAAAAATTTCAAATTCATTTGATGTCTACCTTTTTCAGATCTAAGACATTGTAGACTTTTACCAGTCTCTTTCTAAACTCTAGCCAAGTATCACTTAAACATTTGAAAAGCATCAAATTTCTCTCTCAAAAACATAACAATCATCATTCTAGAATAATCATCAACCAATAACATGAAGCATTTGTCACCTTTGTAGCTTTCCACACTAATTGATCCATATAGATTAGTATGAACTAATTCCAAAATTGTATTTGAAGTATGAGTCTTACTCTTAAAACTAGACTTTTCCATCTTCCCTAACTGACATTGTTTACAAATTACATTATTAGGTTTCTTCAGTTTTGTTGTGGTTTCACAACACACACCCCATTTCACTTAGAAATGGGGACCCGCTACTTTATTTTTTTGTCTTTATAGATCCCTAGTTTGGGGTCTGAGCTTTTTGTAGTGTTTTGACTAGTGTCTTTGGCCAATCTAGGTCTCAACATGAAAACCCAAATTTTGAAAATCAGAATCTAAGGGACTAAGTCATTTTTTTGCAAGAAAATTCTTTGCACCTAGCACACTTGTATAGGTGCACTAGTGCACCAAAACAATGTAGAAATCATCTCCCTCTTAGATATATGTAGCAGCATAGTTGCACATCACCAAGCGATGTGTTGAGCCCTAGGTCTGTAAAACCTAGGACCCTACCTTTTATGCTTACCTTATTTTTCTCTCCTCTGAGTTCATTTGTCATTCTAGTGCAACTCTTGTAGGTGCGCTACTACACCTCTTCTCCACCTCACCTACATAATACAAAGCAACAACATCCAAAAAGAAGTTGTGCTACTACGCACCTATCTAGGTGCACAGCTTCACACCTTCCTTATTGTCAAAACATTAATCTTAAAAAAATTTAAAAACTTCTAAAAGATTACACCTTAGTAAATGTGCACAGTTGTACACCTTTTTAGGTGCACAACTATGTACCTTTATCATAAGCATCCCTTAGAAAGAATTAAAGGGTGCACATTTTACACACCCCATGAGGTGCGCTAAATGCACACCCCTTCTTTTGCACCTATGTGATATAAAGGGTGCACACCTAGCACACCTCATGAGATGTGCTAGTGTGGACTCTCATATCTTAAAAGATTACCAAGGGATTAGGTGCACCTAACACACCCATGAGGTGTGCTAGGTGTGCCCTTTTTTGTTTTTTATAGTTTAAATTTGGTTTTTGGATGTTTTCATCAATTAGGGTTTTTTGGGTTTTTTCATGTCATCATTAGGGTTTGTTATTAATTGATTTTTCTTTGACTCCAAACTAATAGACATTGATTTTGTATAGATTAGCTAGCTTCATCATTATCCTCTCTTGCTATAAAAATGGTCCCAAAACTAGTGGTTTTCAAGTTTCAAGGTGTTCCTACAAAGTCATGCTTCCAAGATGATTATTCAGAGATCTAGGATATTGAACTTGGTCATACAGACTAGAATGTGTTCCTGGTGTTATGCAACAAATCCATAGAAAGGTCCCCATTGATATCTTCTCTTATTTGATTGGGACTAGTCAACACTGCATCACACCCAGTATCAGTACAATCCTTGGAGCTGATCATGACGCTAGCAGAGAACTATGTTTCTGAAGAAACGATCATGAAAAGTATAACTAGAGAGATTGTACT
Organism: Cupressus sempervirens; assembly: GCA_028749045.1. Lineage (NCBI taxonomy): Eukaryota > Viridiplantae > Streptophyta > Pinopsida > Cupressales > Cupressaceae > Cupressus > Cupressus sempervirens. The sequence continues at coordinate 444,024,153 of CM053793.1, read as the reverse complement.
AGATCTTCAACCTAAGAACATAGAGAAGGTTTTCCATCTTCCAAGGGCAAATTAGTTTATCAGATTAACCTATCACCAAGTAGAAAGATGGTATAGAGAACATGTAGAGGAAGCATCCAAAATCATGTAGTCCTCATACCTCATTGAGAAGACTCCTCTAGGGCATAAAGTAGGTAAAGTGGACATGACAAGGGGTTGCATGAAAGAATATATCAAGTATTCTATAATACTTTTGAGTAGAGTTATGGGGTTACTGGCATCAGGATACCTAAACATATGGATGGTGCACTTTATTGAGACTATTAAGACAACAAAGATGCCAATTGATTGGGCTTCCATTCTTAGTGAGAACTTGGATGAGTAGTTGGTGATGGTTAAGAATAATCTAAAGTTTTACATGACAACCTATTTGGTGTACTTGTTAGTTGTAAGGGCAATAGATTATTCGGGACTCTTCAAAAAGGGCAACATGCAAGATGCAATTGCATGGACCTATATAGTGTATCCCTAGTTGGTGAAGAAAAAGCTTCCAAAGCACAACAAGGAATACAAGATAGTGAATGATGCTTTTATATTTTCAATTATCTAGTTCATCAAAAGGGATTATGCAAAGAGGATGTCAGATGAGGCAGTGACTAAGATTTTAGAAGTTGGCACCTATTACATCCAATTTTAAACATTCACTTATTTGAGGATAGTGGGTACTACTATCAATATCAAGAAGCTCCTTAGATATCCAAGTGGCACACTTATATTATTGGAGATTTCTCGATAACTCTTGTCTACTTACAACAAAGTAAGGAAGCAATATAAAATAATCTAGGTCTGACCTATTACTATAGGACCATTTAGTGTGGTCCGAACACAAGATATTCCATCTTTTGAGCCTAAGTGGGATTGGTATCCCTTGAAGGAATATAACTCTCCTTGTCCTTATTTTGATAACATTGGAAGAGTACAGTACTTAGCAGGCAAGACATTTCAACATGAAGATGCAATTGAGGACTACTGGATGAACGTGGTAGACAATTACGATATCTATATAAGGGATTATTGTAGGATGACTCTCTATATAAAATTAATTCTTTGAAGATAAAAGTTCATTTAAATTTTATGCCACAAGATACTGAGGATGTCCTTGATCCATTTTATAAAAGAGACAAGATTTGTGATTGACCCATCGTGAATGCTAAGATTGATAAGGAAGAAAACTTGGATATTAATCACAGGGCAAGGCATGCCATCAAACTGACCAAGGATTGGATCAAAAGACCTTTCAAATTGAATCCAATTCCTCAAGCAATAGTCTTCCATGCTACAACTTTCCCAACAAGATGTCAAGGAGCTAAGGTAACTATACCCACTTTTATACCTCAGTCCCTAGTGAGGCCAAAAATAGTGCACCAACTTGGTAGATAAGTTTGATATTATAGAGATCGAAACGGTAAAAGCAAGAGGAAGAGAACTTCTCCCCAACAAGTTGATCGAGAAGAGGAACCAACTCAAGAACTACCATAGCATAAGGAAAAAAATGTACAAGGGTTAGAGAATGTGGAAGCTATGTAGACCCATGATGACCCTCAAGTGTCACCAACTGAAAAAGGGCAAGGAGGAACTAAAGAAGAAGTAGAAGAAGTGTCTTTTCCTACTCAAGAGGTACAAGCTTCCCCATCTACTCCTAAGAGAAGAAAGATCAAAATTCTAATCAAAAGGAGACAAAAGGTGATTAGAAGAGTTATTCCTTTTCCATCAGTATTGAAGGTTATCCTAGAGGAAGGGGAAGAAGAGGATGATGAGGACAAAGAAGATAACCTTCCTTTGAATCAGAGGACTCGTCTTACTAGAGCCATAGAGTTGGAATGGAGAAGAAGCTCCACATTTACACCACCATCCATTCCTGAGTAGCCTATTCAATCTACCACATCATAAGATGAGTTGTAGAGATGGATTGATAAATAGGATGGCGAAGGAATTGATTTCTTCTAGATGTTAGATTTTGATTTTACGTCAGTTAGCACTACACAGGTAGGAGATAAAACAAGGGATACTCCAAATAATCAACCTTAATAAGAGGATTAGAGTTAATCGCTATCATAGCCACAAGGACCCAAAGCAGCTCCACCATCTCCAAATCAAGCTACATTTTTGGTGGATAAAGGTTTAGCTACTCCTCTCCCTCCAAGCACTAAAGGAGAATAGGTACAAGTCGAATAGGAGGAAGAGCCACAACAAATACCCACCTATGAAGTGTTGGAGGAAAGGAAAATATGTGAGCAACCTCAATAGACTTCCCAAGATACAAAGGTGAGAATAGTGGACTCAATAGATACAAGGACTCTCAATGTGAATCTCTCACAAAAGAAGAAGACTCTGGAGAGGAGTGATAAGGGGAAAAGCATATCAAAGAAAACTCCTTCGTCATCAAAAGGAATATATTTGATGGAGCATGTTCCAAGATGGCTGAGAAAAGAGATTATTAGAAATAAAAGGCAATGATATGATACTGAGGAGGAAGGAATGAGAGAATTGATTTAAGTTCTTAAGAAATCTAAGTCACCACCAATAGCCATTGACCTTCATCATGAGTGATCAAAACTAGGATTTATTTGCTCATGTTGTTATCCCTCCTCTACATGCATATATTGAAGAATTGAATCTGAAAGATTTTAAAATTAGGGAGGTTGTGCTTGGGAAACCCACGTTGGACACTGCCAAGTTGATGGTGAAAAATAAGGCTAAAGAGGTGTTTAGGCACTTAGAGCAAGATGACACAGAATTGATAACACTTCAAAAATAGAATGAGATCTTAAAAGGATATTTGAATGAAGTTGTTGGTCTGCTAGATGATCCTAAATATCCTGAGGAGACTTTGAATGCAACATTGGAGAAAAGGGATAAGGAGAGGATACAACTAGACCCACTTTTGAGAGATTATCAGCAATGGTGAGAGAGTTTTGAAGAAAATGTGTGCAAATTATACAAGGAAATCTTAATTTGCTACACCATATGCAAGATAATGCGGATAAGCTAGTGGCCAATTTGAACTAGGATTTTGGTTTAATGGATGAAGTACATACCTGGGGTAAGGACTTGCAAGCACTACAGTTTATAAAGGTCAAAGGTATCAGATGTTAATGGAGGTATATACAATAGAAAATTTGAATAAAATTGATGATTGGATAGAGAATATTGTAGATGGTAATTAAGTAATGGAAACATTACATGTGGAGAATCATAAGCTCAAGGATCAAACCCAAGAGTAAATTTTAAAGGCAAAGAAACATTATAGTGATGCACACTTAGATATTTTTGAAGATGATTCAAGGGACAAATTGATGACTATGGAAATATTTGTTGAACAATTCCAAAAAAAAATTGAAGAATCTTTTAATGATGATGATATTAGACAAGCATTTAGATCTAAAGAAGCATTATTAGATTTAGATGTGAAACTGGGGGATTTTGTAGAGACTTGCATCAAGGTGGACAACTATAGGTAGAAAGTAAAGGACAAATGTGAAGCCTTAGATTTTCCAGATGTAGCTCAAGTCACTAAGATTATTGAGAAATTCAAGAGCAAATACCCAAACATAGCTCTGGTATGAAGGAGAATAAAACCCAAAAGCTAAAATTTTAGTTTTGACACTTGGTAAAATTTTGCATTTTTTGAACCTACTTTCGAGGTGCGTAGGTGCACTACTTCCAAGGTGTGCTTTTTTAGAAGTGCACTGCAAGTTTTTGAAGAAGTCAGAGGTGTGCTAACAGTTAACTACCAATTCTAAATTTAGAGCTTTCCATGCATCAGAAACTCATTCTGATGGTAGTTTAACTCCTATAGACACCTAGTGAAGATGGAGCTTCTATTTTTGGCACTTCTAGAAACTCCTACATCATCTAAAGGCTTTCTTCTTCTTATTTTCTCATGATTTTTTTGTTATAAAAATGTAAAGATGCATGCATCCATTTAATGATATAAATATGATGGAGTCCTACTAAGCACCAGTTAGAGAGTTAGTTTGTACATAAATAGATTTGTTTTATTAGTTTAGTAGCATATTTTTGCATAAAGAGATCTCTCACTTTCAACACAAATTGAGGAGAAGATTTCTTATAAATTTAGGAATGTAACATGTATTGCAAGCTGGCATTATTTTGATGCAATAATATATGCTATTGGTGCTTTCATTTGGAGTGTAGTGCTTCTTCCCTAAGTGTGTTATATTTTGTGGATATATGTTCATGGAATGCAATTGAGCCAATAGTTTTATTGTGTTATTATAGTTGTGTGGTCTTTTAATTCTAGTGTTTTCTATGGGTCTAAAAATTCTAAAGACGTACTTAGTTTGAGAAGAGATCACCCCTTTTATTCCTACATAGCTTTTCGTCTCGCATGAGTGCACTTTTCGTGGCCTTGCAATTTGATGAAAAGTGAAACATCTTATGGTTACTGAAATCCCATAGACGATTGCATCGGTGGAATTAAGGAAGTGTTGCTCCTATTTTCATTGGTTACCAATTGATATTTTTAAATGCTTAACTTGCAGATGCATTGTTTCTGTGGCTTATGTCCGTTAAGATTTTTACTTTTCATGTTATTTTCTTAAGTTTCTTGTTACACTATCTTCATTATTTTCTTTTCTAACCCTTGGTTAAATTAGGAATTCATATAGTTGCATTGTTATATTGCATTCATCATAAAACAAAAAAATTCAAAAATATATTTCTTTCTATGTGGTTTGTATTTTGAGATAGAAAGTAGATTCAAAATCTTAACTGAGTTGTTTAAACACTAGAAAAGACCTCCTTGTGAACACTCACATTTATCTTCTAATAAGAAAATTCCAGTAGGTCACAAGATCACCCAGAACCTTGGAGTTGATCCTAGATTAACTTTTCAAAAGAGGAGTTTGAAAGGATTCAAGTTGTTAATACAAAATGATAGCTCAACAAGTTTTGGCAAACCTCTAACTCTCTTCATCTTACTAATAATGACCAAGTTATCAAAATTTACATGATAATATTGTGTACCATAGCCACACATCATCAAATTATACAACAAGACAAGTAGCTTCATTCATGTCAAGATAAAATATATTACCTCTAGTCTGATCACTACAACCAATGAGTTCACCATCAGCATCATAAACCTTAGCCTTTCTATTTCCAAATTTAACTTTACATCCTGAACTATTCAACTATGACACAATCAATAGATTATAGTTAACTCCTTCCACATAGTAATCATTGTCACATATGATCTTATCTATCAATTTTGTTGATCCTTTTCCTCTTATTAGATAGGGTGCATCATTTCCAAATCTAACACTATTACCATCATAATACATAAGAGAGTTGAAATTACTTTTGTCTCCAGTCATGTGATTGGAGAAACCACTATCAATGATCCATATGTCACTCTTGTTCACATAAGAAACTAATGAAGTTGCCTCATCTTCATCATAATCATCCTTCATAGCAACATAGACATCTTCATCATCATGATCATCTAATTCTTCATTGGATTCTTCTTCAATAATGTAGAAAGTCTTCTTTCCTTTGTCTTTATAATCTTTGTTATTCTCATCTCTTTTACCTCTATATTTTTATCCACTTTTATTGTTCTTCTTCTTTGGACACCTTGCAACAATATGACCAACCTCATTATAATTGAAACATGTGATAGGTAACTTACATCTATATTTCCCTTTGCCTCTATGAAATCTCCTAGCCAACAATGCTTCAAGCTCTTCTACACGATATTCAACTGTATCATACTCACTAGAAACATATTTGACCTTTTTATTTCTCTTTTCTTTAGGCTCTTTTAGTGACAATTTAGCCTTGAAAGGAGATTCAACATTCTTTGTTTTGAAATTATCAAAATTTGAACGCTCAAAAGTAGTAAGTCTACCAACCAATCCTTCAAGGTTCAGATCATTACCATGAGTGCATCTTAGTTCTTGTATAGTAGAGACTAATAGAATAGATATGCAACAGGGTTCTCAACACTTTGCTAATCAAAGTCTCATCTTCAATTATTCCATTTGATCATCTGATGGCATTAACAATTTCTTTGACTCTAGCACAATACTGAACTATATTCTCACCTTCTTGCATTCTCATTTCATTAAACTTACCTTTGAGACTTTCAGATTTGGCTCTCAACATCCTAAATATTTTTGGAAGTATTACACTCTTTGATGTCATAAAACTCATAATAGCTTAGGAAAAATGCAATCTCCAACATTGCCTAGCTGTGTTCTTTCTTTTGTTTTAGTTCTTTTTGTTGGACCATACCTCTAGTAATTTCTACATACTCAATAGTTATAGTTGATAGTGCAAAGTGTCCAAGTCCTCCTAGATGCAACTTCATCAAACTTTTCCATGTAGAAAAGTTATCCTTGTAAATCTTAGGTACCTTCCTTTTGGGCATTTTGATCTTTAGCTTCTAGTACCTTCAAACTATTTCCTCACAAGCACCAAAGCTCTTATACCAATTTTTGAAATATTTAGAATAACTGATAGGGGGCTGAATTAGTTATCCAAGGTCCAAATGTACAAATAATTTTTTTTAGTACTTTACAAATTCATATCCATATGTTTGTATCATGCATGCATCCAATAATTCCATAACTTAGTAGGTCACTGTCCTAGGTCAAAATAACTTTGCAAAAATGTAAACATTAAACACCACAAACTCATTCACACACTTTGACACAAGGATTTAATATGGAAAACCAATTTGGGAAAAACCACCTATAACATGCTACCAAATTTCACTCTTCTGAAGTGAGCCCTATAAGTAGCCAACCCTACTAAAGGTTACAATGCACATTGTTAAACGTGACCTAGTTAAAGGATTTTGATCACCCTATTAGGAGTGACCCTTGTTAGAGGACTTTATAACATTCCATTAAATTTCACTTGGGTAAAGGATTTAAAAATGACTATTAGGTCAACCTTAATCCAAAGGATTTATCCAAACTGATCCAATGGTTAGAAAGTAATAGGAGGACTTGATTTAATAATAATACACAACTCACTTACATATTACAAATCTTTGGTTCAGTCTTTCATTTTTCTTGGCATTCATACTCTTCATGTATTATTTCTTGTTCACCCTTCAAGCCTTCAATTCCTTAATCCTTCTTTCTCAATATACCAAATGTAGATTCATCCTTTTGGCCACCATATGAAGCAACACCTTCAAACTCTTTACAACACTTTTAAAAACCTCATTTTCTTTTGGCCTTGTATACCCTTATAAAGAGAATTATGACCTTTTGTCACTTAATCAAAATCATCCATCTTAGGGTTAGGTTAGATTCATTGAATCCTCCTTTCCATTAGGTTCCCTCTAGAAACTTCTCTTAAAATCTTCCTTAGATTCACCTCAAAATGTATTATCTTGAATTAGGTGCCTCCAACTCATCAAGATTATCTTCCACATGATTCACACAATTCAAGAAATAAAATTTGTCATCTTATATTCATCAAATCTTCAATTTAACTCTTTTTTTCCGTCACTCGGTATCCACATTGTTCACTCGGCAATAACAGTCTTTTGATGCTCGGCCAACACTGGGTTGCTCAACATCTACTAAGTCTTCCTCATTCAATCACCATTGTTATTTCCCCAATGCTTGAAACTTACTAAATTTAATTAATTCTTGTCATTTACTATATTTTATGACACTCAACACGTATTGAATTGTGATTGGCCTGAACTAAGTTTTCTTAGCTTACACTATTTGCTTGGCAGATACTTTTTATGAAAACACTTCTTCTTGGCTTAGCTAAAGTAACCATTCACTTTAGCCTTAAGTAGATCAACAATACACAATATCATCAATGTCTTACTTGGTCTTATTTCTCCTTTTATACATCATTTAAGTCAACCTTTCTCTAGGTACTATTGTTATGCCATCTTTTCAAATCCACTTCATCAATCAATCAAATGATAAAATTCAAACCAAAAGGAAATTATCTTACCAACAAGTAGCAGGTTTGACATCATTGACAAAATAATGATTATTCCATAGTAATTTCTAAACTTCAAACAATTTTTTTCAACAAGAGCTTCCAACTAGCTTGCACACCAAGAGTTTCAAAAACTAATAACATCCACAAGAAGAGTCTTTAAACCAAGAGCTTCACCAAGAAGAGACTCTCAAGATCTTACACACTATGACATGATGAATACTATCAAGAATACTAGAAGCATGGTTTGGGAATGGTTCAAAAGGACATGGTTGTTAAGCCTAATGGGTTCCAGACCAAAAATGAGTGCAAGATAGATCAATTTATAGCCAAGATGTAAGAGGTTAGACATGAATGAGGAAATTCACATTTGTCATTTAAAGTTTGCAATTTGGCACAATATTCCTTAGAATATCTATGATAAATATGATGTAATATTCAATATGTATGATTCTATGACACATATAAGTCAACACAACTAAAAGTAGAAGATAATATACGACAAGCTTATGACACATCATAGCCATGTTTGTAGACAAGAATCTATGGCAAGTGTGGCGTATTATACTCATTTGTAAGAAAGAATATATGCCAAATATGACACATATTAGTAGTGTGTAGAAAGAGAATCGATGATGTATTACGGCATGTCTTAGTACTGGGTGGAATTTTGAATTAAAAATTCATAATCCCACACAAATGGAAATTAGTAAATTATAAATTATAAATGGGAAAATAGGACTTCAAAATTTGAGAATTCCCATAGTTCGCAAAGATGGACCAATTAATTTATAAATATTAATTAATTGATAACATTGGTTAATAAGAATAATTAGTAAAGTGGGATTAACAAAATGATTGAAATGACAAAGGAATAGATTATGAGTTATCTAATCATATAGGATAAAATAGTAAATGATTGACCAATTTAGTGAAATAAATGCAGGATTATCCTTTCGATGAATTTTGATAATTATAAAATTCAACTAGGATGATGGTGGGTAGAAAAAATCCATGATCAAATTAATTGGATGATTAGAATCGATGACATGTCAAGGATATATGACAAGGATTAAGGAGATGCAACTTTTAACAGACATTGTAAATGCCACAGGATCAAAATTGATTGATAATAGTGATCATAATAACATCAATGAACATCATCAATGTTATTAATTGATTGGATAAGGCCATGATTGGGGACCACATTGAGGGACTTGACAATGTTGATGATTGGATGATAAAAATGACAAGTCAACCTAGCACTGAGGGACATGGTTGTGCTAAGGTCATATTTGATAGGTTTGATATATTAAAAAGGCAATAAGGGATACAAAAAATTCCTAGGTTTGGATACGTGATGGTTGATCAGGAATATTTGACATGTTTTAGATCAATTAGGGTTAACTCAAAATGTTTTAGGGTTGATTTGGGACATTTTTGGGTTTATTAGAAAGGATTATGATGATATTGAAATGGTTTAGGGTTGATCGTATGAGATTATAATGATTTTGAAATGATTTAGAGTCAGTTCTAAAAAGTTTAACTAAAACAAGAACCATTCTAAAATGATCTATAGTTGATTTGAAAGGGGGTACAAATGATGAAGAACATGTCAAAATATTCTTGAATGGTGATCAAGTTGGCCAAAAGATCAGAATTAGTGAAATTAAAAAGTGGGAGGGAAGAAGTGGCCTTGGGTGAAGGGGTTAGTTGGTGCCTCCATTGTAGTGCATAGTCTCTTCTCATAGAGAAGAGGGAAAAAAGCATGGAGTATGGGACCATGCTTCCCATTGATGTTTTGAGACAATTTGGAGGTGATAAGAAGAGAACATGTGTATGGAAGAATGTTGATTAGTGCAAGCCTTTTGAAGATGTGAATTTAATCATGATAAGAGAGGGATGTGTATGGAAGAACTATCATTAGTATGAACCTTGTGAAGGCCTAAATTTGATTATGTTATCATTGTCATATCCTCCTTGGTTGTGGGTAAGAGCATAAACTTGGGTCAAAATTCCACGAAAGTCAATTCTACGGAATGAGACCTTTCTAGAAACAGGTACTTGATTTTTACAAATTGGGTACCCATTACAGTTCAACCACCTGATCCATTTTCAAACAATTGGGTACCCAAATTTTGAATAGGATCGGGTGCCCAAAGTGCTTTTTAAAAATCGGGTACTCAAATTTAAAGAAATCGGGTACATGATTGGTTTAAAATCAGGTACCCAATTCTGAAAAAGCTACAAAACCTGCTTTTTTGGATTTTTTTGCCCATTTTTACTCAGTGCAAAATGGGAGCCTAATTTTAGCATAGAAATAGGAGCCCATTTTAAGATTTCTACAGACCCCCTATTGCTCTTTTTCGACATACCAGGTATTTTACTTTGTTTTCTACTATTTTATTTCATTGTTTTCTATTTTACACTTTATAATTCCATCAATTTATTATATTTTTTCCACTTTCAATATGTAAAATTATAAATTTCCATTGTTAATAGTTTAATCTTTAGATGTTTCAATGTATTTAATAAAAATTACAATGTTGAATGATTAGATAGAAGTAAATCAGATTGTTTAAACATGTAATTACATTGATATTTTATATTTATTTTAACTAAATAGTAATTAATTATAAATTAGTTTGTAAATCATATAACTGTTAGATTGTGGTGACTGATTAGGAAAGTACTGTACATACTTCATAAATAGTGGGGTTCAGGGCATCGCCCCAAAAAAAAAATTTTGGGCAATAGTCGACATGGTAGCTGACATATGGCCAACATGTTATAACCCTAAAGCGGTTTAATACTTGTATAAAAGGGCTTAGGGTTGGGTATTTTTCATAATGTTGTGATACAAAATTGGTTCTTGTGGCAGTATTGAGCTATAAGGGATTACAGATTGTAATCAGGTTGTAATCATTGGATTGTAATAAGATCAGACTTGCTGTTTGGTGGACGTAGCCCAGGGATTGGGTGAACCACGTTAAATCTTGGTACCTTGTGTTCCTTTCTGTGTGTTCTATTATTTTCTGTTATTGGTTATATTTGCATGTAGTTTTTATTTCTGTCTGTGGTTTCTCCTAATAAGTGGTATCAGAGCAAGGTTGTCTTTCAGTTATCCTCTGCAGGAAAGTCTCACGATTAAGTGGTAGTCTCACAGTTGAGTGGGAGCGATGGCAGATGAGGGTAAGTTGAGGGTTGACAGGTTTAATGGGCAGAACTTCCAGTTATGGAAGATGCAAATGGAAGACTATTTATATCAGAAGGATTTATGGAAGCCGTTGGAAGGAAAAGCCAAGAATCAGGGAACTATGTTATAGGCTAAATGGGATCTTTTGGATAGAAAGGCACTCAGAAGTATTCGGTTATGCTTGGCACCATCGGTGGCATTTAATATTAAAAAAGCAAAGATGACAGAAGATTTGATGAAAACCCTAGCAACACTATATGAAAAGCCCTCCGCTTCAAATAAGGTATTTCTCATGAAGCATTTATTTAATATGAAAATGGCAGAAGGTGGATCTGTTGCAGATCATTTAAATGAGTTTAATACTATTACTAGTCAATTATCTTCTGTGCGTATCAATTTTGATGAAGAAATTAGGGCTCTCTTGATTTTGTGTTCTTTGCCTAAAAGCTGGAATGGCTTGGTAACGGCGGTGAGTAATTCTGTTCCTAGATCTTGTACCCTAAAATATGATGATGTGATCGGTGTTATTTTAAGTGAGGAAACTCGTAGAAAATCCTCAGGTGGATCTACATCAAGAAGTGCTTTAAATGCACAAAGCAGGGGCAGAACGACTAAAAGAGGAAGTAACTCTGGAAATCATGGGAAATCAAGAGGAAAGTCAAAGGGGAGGAGGTCTCAATCGAGAGGACCAAATGATTGCTGGTACTGTGGGAAACCAGGGCACAAAAAGAAAGATTGCTGGAATCGAAAGAAAAATGAAGGAGATAAATCAGATGGAGACAAGGAGGCAAATGTTGTAAGTAACAAATCTGAAGAGGATGCTTTGCTTCTATCTTTAGAGAGTGTTGATGATTCATGGGTTTTAGATTCTGGTGCTTCATTTCATGCTACACCTCATAGAGGTTATTTCATTGATTATGTCCAAGGGGATTTTGGACTTGTTTATTTGGGGGATAATGAACCCTATTAGATTGTTGGAAAGGGAAAAATTAAGATTAAGTTGTAGAATGGGAATCATTGGCTACTACATGAGGTAAGACATGTTCCAAAACTAAGTAGAAATTTAATTTCAGCAGGGCAACTCGGTGATGAGGGTTGTGTAGTTACTTTTAATGATAAAAATTGGAAGGTTTCAAAAGGTTCCCTTGTAGTAGAAAAAGGTGTGCAAGTAGGCACCTTATATCTTTGTACAGGTCATATTGTTCCTTCTACTTTGATTGTTTCAGAGAAAAATGAATATTCAGGAACAATTACTACAGTTGAGTAGGGAGAACAAATAGTTGTTGTAGATTCTGATACAGCGTTGTGGCACAATAGACTTGGGCACATGAGTGAGAAAGGTATGAAAGTACTTCATTCAAGGAAAGTTTTACCAGGTCTAAAATGTGTGAATATGGATTTTTGTGAAAGTTGTGTGTATGGAAAACAAAAGAGAGTGAGTTTTGTAAAGACAGGGAAGGAAAACAAAAAGGAGAAATTAGAGCTTGTACATACAAATGTATGGGAACCAGCCCAGGTATCTTCCCTTGGTGGCTCTCATTATTATGTTACATTTATTGATGACACAACTAGAAAATTATGGGTTTATTTCCTTAGACAGAAATTTGATGTATTTCAAACTTTTAAGAAATGGAAATGCTTGGTTGAAAATGAGACTGGTAAGAAATTAAAATGTCTCAGATCTGATAATGGTGGTGAGTATTGCAGTCATGAATTTGAAGATTATTGCTCCACTAATGGTATTCATAGACAAAAAACTGTTCCAAGGACTCCACAGGAAAATGGAGTGGCTGAACGCATGAACAGGACTATAATGGAGCGCGCAAGGAGCATGAGGTTGCATGTTGGGTTGCCCTTACACATGTGGGCGGAGGCTATCAATACTGTAGTATATTTGATTAATAGAGGTCCCTCTACTCCTTTGGGCTGTGGTATTCTAGAGGAAGCATGGACTGGTAAGAAGGTGAGTTATTCTTTTCTCAAGACCTTCGGTTGTGAAGCTTTTGCTCATATAGACTCTGAAAATAGAACCAGGCTAGAAGCTAAATCAAAGAAATGTGTCTTTGTTGGATATGGCATTAATGAATTTGGTTATAGGCTTTGGGATTTTGAAAATTTTAAAATTATTAGAAGTCGAGATGTCATATTCAATGAGAAAGTGTTGTACAAAGATCTGTTGCAGCAACATGAGAAGAAAGAAGATGATTATGTAGTGTTGGATGATACTTCAAAAGCTGATGTTCCAGCCATTCCTCATGATGTGCAACAATTGCAACAACAAATACCACACACACCAATGAATGTTAGACAGTCAACAAGGCAAATTAGACCTCCACAAAGGTTTTCTCCCTCTTTGTATTCTATTTTACTTACTGATGTTGGTGAACCTGAAAGTTATGATGAAGTTGTGCAGGTGGATACTAAGATTCAGTGGGAGTCTGCAATGAAAGATGAAATGGACTCTTTGTTGAAAAATAAGACATGGGATTTGTGCAAGTTTCCTGCAAGTAAAAAGGCTTTACAGAATAAATGGGTTCACAGGTTGAAAGAAGAGGAAGGAGGTAAGAAAAGATTTAAGGCCAGGTTAGTTGTAAAAGGATTTGCACATTAAAAGGGAATTGATTTTGATGAGATATATTCTCCTGTTGTTAAAATGACTTCTATTCGTACTATTTTAAGTCTTGTGGCTACTAAAGATTTGCATTTAGAGCAAATGGATGTTAAAACAACCTTTCTTCATGGTGATTTGGATGAAGAAATATATATGGATCAGCCACAGGGTTTTGAGGTCAAAGGTAAGGAAAACTTAGTGTGCAAATTGAAGAAAAGTTTATATGGCTTGAAGCAAGCACCTCGGCAATGGTATCTAAAATTTGACAGTTTTATGCATGAGCATGGATATAATAGGTGTCATTCAGATTACTGTGTTTATTTTAAGAGGTTGGATGATGATAGCTACATTATTTTATGTTTATATGTTGATGATATGCTTGTATCTGGGTCTAACATGGATCATATTAAGGGGCTGAAATGCCAATTAGCACATGCATTTGCTATGAAGGATTTGGGGGCAGCAAAGCAAATCCTTGGTTTGAAGATTTGCAGAGATAGGAAGAATAGAACATTGACGCTATCTCAAGCTGATTATGTTGAGAAGGTGTTGCAACGTTTCTCTATGGAGAATGCTAAAGCTGTCAGCACACCTTTAGCTGGTCATTTGAAATTGACTAAGGAGATGTGTCCCAAGACACGGGAAGAAGAGGATAAGATGTCCAAGGTACCTTATGCTTCAACTATAGGAAGTTTGATGTATGCTATGGTATGCACTAGGCCAGATATTGCACATGCAGTGGGAGTCGTTAGCAGGTATATGAGTCATCTAGGATTTGAGCATTGGAATGTTGTCAAGTGGATTCTCAGATATTTGAGAGGAACATCCAATAAGTGTTTACACTTTGGGGGCTCTACTACTAATTTATAGGGCTATGTTGACTCAGATTTGGTTGGGGATATTGATACCAGGCGGAGTACTACAGGTTATGTCTTTACTGTTGGTGGGGCAGCCGTGAGCTGGGTTTCTAGGTTACAGAAGATTAATGCTCTCTCCACTACAGAGGTAGAGTATGTTGCTGCTACAGAGGCAGCCAAGGAGATGATATGGCTTCAGTTCTTCTTGGAAGAATTGGGACATCCTCAGAAGGATAATTATTTGTTTACAGATAGTCAGAGTGCCATTCATCTTGCTAAGAATTCAGATCTGCATTCTAAGACCAAACACATACAATTGTGGTACCATTTCATTTGGTCAGTTTTGGAGGATGGAAAGTTAAAGCTGGAGAAGATACATACCAATGACAATCTAGTAGATATGTTGACAAAGGTTGTAACAAGGGAGAAGTTGAACTCCTCTTCAGCTTCAGTTGGTCTTTTAGACTGAACATGAATAAAAGAACAGTAGAGTCCAGGATGGTTTGATCCAGTGGGAGCCCCATGTGGTAGTGGTATTGCTATAGGATCAGTCTCCAAGTGGGAGATTGTTGTTTAGTGTGGAGCCTGATCAATACCCAAGTGGGAGATTGTTAGATTGTGGTGACTGATCAGGAAAGTACTGTACATACTTCATAAATAGTACTGATCATGCCAATGCATCCATATCTGGGGTCTTCTTATTGAAATAGAGTAACTATGCTCTCTCTCCTCCTTAGAACCTCCTTTAGCATTTTATGCTTTCATGCTTGCCTGCCTCATTCTCTCTTTTTTTCATGAACTTATGTCTCCTTAAATAGAAATCTAATTTTTTCCTTTGCCGCTCAATTCTCCTTCTCCAATTGTAGGGTTTCAAAAGGTATTAGGTAGGATACAATGTATCTACCTCATATCTTGTTCTCATCTTGAAACTTTGTCAGTTGTATCCTTAAAACATTTTACATGGTGTTCTGTGCCACCAGCTCATCATTCTTATCTTCCATTTAATTTACAAACTTCTAGATAACAACCTTGTCAGCTTAGATCTGGCGAATCTTCGATTTTCAAAATAATGCAGCAACTCGTCATTATTGTTTTTACTGGTGCTCGGCATCTCTGTGTTACTCAGCACTATTGGTTTTACTGGTGCTCAGCATCTCTGTGTTACTCAACACTATTGGTTTTACTGGTGCTCGGCATCTCTATGTTACTTGGTACTTTTGGTTTACTCGGCTTCAACTAGGAATCTGCTTGGCTCCTACTAGCTTGCTCGGCTCCTACTAGCTTTAATGAACTTTTAGTTAGGCTTTACAGATGTCTTAGCTAAAAGCCTTACATCTTTTGATATATTTCAGTGTGCCCATTCTCTTTGTCTTATAGTATGTCATCAACACACTTTTTCATCAATGTGTCTTATAGTATGTCATCAACACATTTTTTCATCAATGGCTTAGCTGATCCTTGTACTTCATTACAACATCATAACTTTAACCTTTCTCTTGGTGTACTAGTTACATCTTATTGATTGCCTCCTTCTTGTCAATCAACTAATTGATAGTATTTGGATCACTAAAGCAATTATCATTCCTGCAAATAGCAAGTTTGACATCAATGACAAAAAAATGATTGAGAACATTCTTTACCATTTCCATATATCATTCCAACAACTTTCCTCATGATCTTTTCAATCATTTCCAACAATTTAAAAGTAGATGAGCTCTTAAATTCTATTTGTGATTTTCAATAAACTTACTATTCTAGGGTCCAAATCAAATGTAATTTTAAATCCCCTACTCCAAATTATCTAGACCATCATATCAATTTATCATTTCATTATTTAGTTAGATAAATTTTACAACAAAATTTTCAAAAATTTGATGACCATATCTATTTTAATAAAACTACACACTAACCGTAAACATAGTATTAACCTTGATGTAAAATCTCACTCTCACCATAATTCTAAGCCTAACCCTAATAGCTATTTAAATTTTAACCAAATTATATAATTAAAATTGAGAAACCTAACCCTAATCATTAATAAACTTAATCCTAAATGTTAAACCCTATTTCTAATTGTAACTTCAAATCTGAAACCTAAAACTTGATCCCTAGCCAGGTGACCATAATAGTGCTTAGGTCCATAATGGAAAGTAATCTTAATCCTAGGTTTCAAAACATATAACTATCTATTGTAATAGCTAGAGTGTCATAAATTTGACAAAGAACCCAGTCTTCCATAAGAAAGAAAAACACATGGACATCCAGTTACATTTTTCTCACATAAGACATGGTAGAGATAGAAATATAAAATATGAGAAAGTTGATACTTAGGTTAATATTGTATAACTATCTTGAAGAAACCTTTGAGCATACACAAGTTCAAGTGGAATTTAGAGTTGATAGGCCTTATGGACCCTAATAATTGATATCTTGTTATTTTAGTTTACTCTTAAAAGATATTCAATGAGTGAGAGATTCTTAGAAATAACTATCTCAATCTTTGATTATTCTTATTATGATTATTTATATATCTTCTTAGGTAATTATTTATGTGCATTTGATTAATGGTATTTTGTGGACCTCTTTAGTTGATATTAAGAATTAATTCAATGATGTGGTAAAATGTAGAAAGGCTCTATGAAAAGTGTAGGTTGTGCATGTGCTTTACATGTTGAGTTTTTGATGTGCATGTTCCTTCAATATTAAGTTTTGTGTGGACACTAAATCTTTACCACCATGGACACCTCTATTCAGTTCTTGAAACATCATCTAGTTGAGAAGGGAAAAAAATTACCGCCTTTTATTTTCTACATATCACTCAAGTGATAGTTTTTTAACATCTAAACCTCTTGAGAAACCCTTTTGAATAGTTTAATTCATAGAGTACATGTCATTTACTTTAGTTTACTAAGATCTCATAGGAGTATAAAAAATGTGGCAATGACATGTATTGTATGTATTACTAAGTCATGTCCAAAAATCAACCTTTTTAATATAATATTCTCCAAAATCACCCCTAAGAAAAGCATTTTTTTGGTCTTATATGAGTATTCCTAATCAACATATCCATATGATGGACCTTAAGTGTAGAGTGTCACTCCTGGAAAGGAAAGGAAATTTTTTTTTTTTTTATAAAGCCATGTTTTCCATAGCAATAAACAATATGAAATTGTCATTTCCATCTTTACATTACCAATGCATACTACCCTTCCACTTTTGGATATGGCCACTAAGGGAAATAAAATGTCATAATACTTCCCTCTTCCATTTAGTGGTATCACCATATTAACTCCACTTTTGAGTAATGATATTGATCACCATCTAGATTTCTAAATTTGTATGCCATGCTTTCTTAGTCCATGTTGTTTCTTATGACTCTTTTAGCAACCCTTTTTCTAGGACATTTCAACTCCCATTACTTTTTGGTATATATGGAAAATGAAAATATATTTGTAACATTTTATTATTATCTATGTGATTGGTCTTAACCATTTTCTAAAATAATAATTATGTGTGATATTATAAATTACATAGAATTAGTAGTGATAAGGGAATCACATTCAAGATGCACACACTTAGCATTAAGGAAAGTCTTGCATTTTAAACCCAAAAGAGTAGCCCCAATCATAATGCTAATCCTAAATCTTATCTTTTGTGCCTCAATCATAATGGTAATTACTCTACCCATTTGGATAACCCTAAATCCTAACCCAAACCACAATCTTATTTATATACATTCAATCCTAATTGTTTTAATATTGAACCTTAATCATACAAATTTGGTAAGGCATAATCATAAACATATTTATAGAAGATACTTTTAAAATTCATATTTAAGTTGATTTATTAATATAGTCTTTTGGAGTATTAGTTTATGATTAGGCTTAAATTTGGTATAATATTCAATTAGCATTAACATTAAAGTTTACTTACTATTTAACTTTATTTATTTAATTGATATGGTTTTAAAGATCAATGCATTTATATAATTGATATTTTAGATTTATTTTATTAAATAGTAATTTTGTGATTTTTTATGTTGTTTAAACATATATACAGATTATATTTGATGGACCCATCGCCACACCCTCCCTCTCCCCCACCCCCACCTCCATCTCCACCCCTTCCATCTCCACCTCCACCTCCACCCCCACCTAGTCCACCTCCAACACCTACCACACAGGATTTGAGGGAGAGTATGAGGCACAATCTTCATGACCTTATGCACAATATTGAGACCATTAGGCATGAGGCCCACCCCCCCTCACCTACTTCTCCTTGCAAATAATATGCAAGGCGTTGTTCACTCTATCGAGCATTTGGATTATGATATCGATAGCTTTAGATTATGGAGGCAAAACATGCATGCCTTTAATCTGATGGCCTATCCTATAGAGAGGTTCATAAGTGCAAAATAAATAAATGACATTTTACAAGATATTTTATAAACCCTAAGATGGGTCTTGAGATTAGCGAGAAGAAGCCTCACATTTCTATTAGATGGTGCATGCATTTGCATATTTAGCACACTTTTGGGAGTGGTGGTGGATGGTATTTGACCATCCACCACACAAAAATTAAGAGGTGCCCATGTACTTCCTTAGGAAGCTATAGGCTAAATTTAAATTGGGTTTGAAACTCAATTATTTTGATATTAGATCATTTCAAGGAGTTGGTGGAGGGATGCCCTAGGATAGGCCTAGGGCAAAGTTGAGTGATATTATGAGGAACCTCATATGGCCTCAACCTCTTGTACCTCTTCTCACACTAGTTGTCCTAGTGCCACACCATCATCGAGCATTGTCATCTGCTCTTACCTCATTGAGTTTCCTTTCAGTAAATTTAATAGACCAATGGATATGGGCGAGAGATATTCATTGACTTGGACACATTTGTACTAGTTGTGAAGATATATGCAAAGGCCCCCAAAGTGATGTTAATGCAACACATGATGACCATTATGCTGAGGGTGCTAATTTTGATGATGACGCATACACTGCCATGGTGATGTTAGTGATGATATGGATGTGTCATTATTTGTTGACCTTCTACAGGGAGAGCCTAGAGAAAATTAGGAGTAGCAGGTAAAATTTTAATTAAAATTTAAATAAAGTACATAATTATTTACTTTCTACATACATGTGTAATTGTATTAACCATATTAATGTATGTTGATTTTGAAATAATAGAGGATGGATGATATTGTTCCTCCTAGGAGGCAGTATAGTCTTTTTTCAAGACCTACAAATGTTAGCATCCCTTGTACAGTATGTACTTTGAATTACTCTGTAAATAATGTACATTCAAACTCGAATTTAATAACATGTGCTCATATGTTCTTTTTATCTAGTTTTGTAGGGATTGTCATCTACTACACAATTTGATTTTTATATAGATCCTAATCCATTGACCACTGAGGCACAACCTCAAATACCTATGGTATGAACTTTTGACTCAAGACAAATAACTTGTATTGTTTTTGTGTACACATTGTTATTAACTTATAATCTTCAACTTTGATTCATGTATAGTTTTATGTGTTTTGGTTTTATGAATAGGAGATGGATTGTACTTATCCATATAGGCCTCGGTATAGTTAATTTTTGACTCCATCTTTTGACCATGTGAGATATGTTGATGATCATCATAGTAGCATATCTTTAGACACATTTGTGACATTGACTACTACTCAGGTATGATAAATATACATGTTTATATAGTTTATGAAAAATGTAGTGTAAATTATGTACTTTTTAGTTTACATACTTTATAATTCATGTATATATAATTTTGACTCAATGTTTATGTATCCATAATTTTAGGACTATGTCGCCATGAGTGTTGCTGAGAGTATGGAACTAAGCTAGATGGAGGTACCTACATCATCCTTTGAGGTCAGTACCAAGTGATTTATGTACATACATAGTTCATTATGCTCTAAGTTATCAAATTTAAAAAATGTATGTATTGTAAATTATAGAACCTCACCACTACCGCTTTTGATAGCTTTCATAGTGCACCTCCTCCTATTACAAAAGGACACCCATCTCATGTGGTATCATTTTTATTATGTAGCATGAATATTTAATTTATTTGTAAGCTAGATTTTGAAACACATTTCAATTAATCATGTACATGATGAGACACCTCATGTTACACAGGATTATCCATCTGCCTCACAGGGTATCCCACATGATGAGACAACTCATGTTACATAGGATGATCCATCTAAGTCCTCTTCACATGGACTAAAGAGGACTACATATCAGATAGATTGGGTCTTTTTGGCACCTTTAGATTGTGTTTTTATGACACAATGTTTATTTTGATACACTTTGTATGAGGATAATTAACTATATTATATGTATTTTTTGACTTCATAGATCATGTTATGACATGTTAGATCATGTACTATTTTTTTAGAACTTCTTATCATGCTAGTATATGTAGTATAGATTATTATGTTATCATGTTGTAAGTATGAACCATTTTATTTATTAACATATTTTATTCATGTTATGACACATTTTGTAAGTATATAGTACATGAACAATAATTTTAATTATTTTAATTATTTATATAGAAACATTAATTTAAACATGTTTGAATGTAAAAGTAATGGAAAAAAATAGAAGGTCATTACTTGAATTGACAATTAATTTATAATATCAAGTGCACACCTTTAACTTTCAAATAGAAGTAAACTCTTGTTTTTAAATGTTTACAACATGTTTCACAATATATGTAAGACAATGTCAATGACATAAATGGAAGTGAACTCAAAATATAAAATTGGTTCAACACATTTATTCAAATGAGGTCCTACAAAATAAAATTGTAAAACAAAAACACATGTTAATAAAAGCATAAATTAATATGAGCTAAGATCTAAACTATGTAAATATGTGTAATTTGTATGTACTCACTATGTGTAATTGTACAAGATATCGATGTTCAATCCACCTTAACATTTAAATTTTTCATAAATTGTAATTGAGACATGAATAAGAGGTATACATAAGTTCTCTAATTTTCTATTGACATGTAATAGCATAATAAAGAAGAAACTTACATGTGTTTGATTTAAATGTAGTCATGCCACTATACCATCTGCATCCTCTCTCTTTTGCAATGCATCTATGATTGTATCATGCTTGTCCATTGAAATTGTACATAATACCTTATTGGCAGGTGTCCCTTTGTATCTTTCTAATTTGATACTTTTTGCCACAACCAAATGAGAATAGTATAAAATCTTCTTTTTGGATTGGTAATCTTCAAATGCTAGTAAATGATTTCTTCTTGTTAGGTATGTACGTAGCCAGGTGCCAACTACAACGATAGACCCAATTGGATACTCAAAACCATCATCATATACTTGATGACATATCAATTTTTTATTAGGTTCCATAAATCTAGCTAGCCAATACTCAGTTTATTCATCATTATCATTAGGTGCAATAACAACATAAACATGTCCTACAAGATAAGATAAAGTACACAAACACTTTAATCACATGTGTACATATATAAATAATATATTAAAGACATGTACTTAAATTCTATTAATGACATGTATATAAATAAATAATATAAATTGAAGCATGATCACAACAAAATTTAATTAAATTATGTATACCAGGTTGTATGAGGTCTAAAATACAACCATAGTCTTCCAATGCAAAAGTAACATTTTGGCCTTCAATTACTATATCATCTTGAAAATGTGTGTTAGTAGGTGTTAATGATTTTTGTTGCCAATCTTCAACCCATTCTATATTCTCACATTCTTCCCATTCACCTGCAAGACAAAACTAACAAAAACAAGGAAGCTCTTTAGTCCATATAGTCCAATTATTAGAATATGAACTCCTAAATGAATGCCATTTAGTTGACCTGCTAATTGTATCATAGTCATGTCTTGAAAGGATATCCTTCTCTTCAACTAGGTAGAAGAAACATTTGATTGTAGAGTTCTAACTTGTTCCTATGTATAAATATTTGTTACACCATTCGACAATCTCATGTACAATTTTGAATTTGGCTTTTTGCTCAAATTTTAAATTCTCTCTATTAAGGGCTCTCTTCACACACGCACCAGTACCATCATGTTCTCTGTTACTATGTCTAGCCTGAAAAAAACTTCACACATGTTGGATATTAGTTTGCCTATATGTCCTACTTGTACACTCGAAATGTGTCAAACTCTAAACCCTTCTATCCAAATGATTCCATGAGTTTGGAATGTTCGAATGCCGGCTTAGAGCTCCCTATCCACGGAGTGCAAGAGAATATATTTCAAGAATAAGAAGGCTCTTAGATGAGCCTTAGAGATACTCTTCTTGCTAGTAAACCATGCAATGGGAGGTTCCAAAGACAAGATGCAAGAATGCAAATGTCCCAAAGAGTTCCTCAAGAATGCAATGCAACTAAAGATTAAACTAGAATGAATATGAAAAGTGCAGCTATTCTAAGCATGGATGAGAGTGTTACAATCCAAATATTAAGCTATGTGAGATTAAGCTACATGTAAAAATGAAAGCTAAGCTAAGCTAAAATGCCATGATGCCATGGATGAGAGAATATAGACAAGAAATAGAAGTTCTCCACAAAGCTCCAAAGAAACCTGTTAGAAAACCTGCAGCATAACAATATTCAAAATGAGGATTATTGAGGGGGAAAGCTCTCTCCCTTTTAAAGATGTATGGATGGTAGAGATCAAGATGAAGATGGTGGATGATCAACGGTGGAATTCAAAAAGAGGAGTGATCCATGTGCACACACAAGTCAACCAATAGAATATAAGTTGACTTGTCATATAAGACAAAAGTCACAAAGCCTTTTCTTTTATTTGCAAAATAGAAAAAGGACTTTATGTGTGCACTTTAAGTGGGTTAGAAGAATGGGGTGTTTTATTTAATTAAAAGGGGACATGTTCTTTTAATCAAATAATGAACTTAGGATAGCATAGTCAAACTACAGGTTATAATCAAATAAATTGATTATTAGCAATTTGGTCTAGATAAATGATTAAATTAATTCAGCCAAAATGTTGAAAAGGGGGCTAATAGTCTAGATGACCATTTTTAGGTGATTACATTTGCCCCTCTTTGACTAATGTGTGATCAATCAGGGAACACATTATGTCAAAGAAAATCGAAGCCAAGTAGGCGATGATAGATATAGATATCTGATTCCAAAGAATGAAATGCAGAAATAGATAGCAAATTCCTGAATGCATAGCCTGATAGTGGTAGTACTGAACATTAGGAAGATGATGTTAGGATCTAAAAAGAATTCTAACATCTAGCAAAGAAAATAGATCGAGAGAAAGTGAGAAGATGAAACAAATGCTCCTAAGAAATAGATAGCTGTAACAATCAGCAATAGAGTATTTCTGCCCCCTCGGGATCGAAATCGAAATGAGGTAAGAGGAAGTAGAAACTAGATAGACATGAGAAAATTAGAATAGAGAAATGTCCAAGCTGACAGATAGATGATTAGAACCCAAGAATGACTATAAGAAAAAATTGATAAAATGCCCCAGTTTGACTAGAGTTGACCTTGAAGGATATAGCATAAAAATAAGGTCAAAATGAGTAGAAAGGTGATTTTAGACATGAAATAGTAAATTTAAGTAGATATGAAGTATGGAAATGATGAAGACATGAAGAAATGAAGATTCCCTAGTGATGATTCAGAGATTAGACCTCAAAAGGTCAGCTAACTACTCAGAAGAAAGTAGAATTTTAAAAGACAATTTTGACCATCAAGATGAACTCAAATTTGGATTTCGATCCCGAAAATGAATCTAGGACGTCAAAATTATTTAAGAGGTCAAAACTTTATATAATGTGATGACAAGATAGAAAAGAGATGAAGCGAAAGATTAAGAGGGTGAAAAGACATGAACAAGAAGAAAGTAAAGAAATATATGAAAGGGGTTAGCTGATATGTCCACAAAAAGATGAAGAGAGAGCTCTCCTCATATGCAAGAATGCAAGACTAAGCTAGAAAATGAACCTAAAATGCAAGCTAATATGCAAAGTGGTTTACCAGCAAGAAGCGCATAACATTTAGACTCTTAATTTCATCATTGAGCATTTATTAGGGACATCATGAGATCATACAACCATCACTAGTATAACTATGAGGATATGAATATGATCAATATTAGATAGGTATGTGGAAATCCAATCTAAGCATCAGAGACATGTAAGTCAAGATAACTACACGATTAGATTCCCTAAGTTTAATTTAGCAAGATTACACTTGTATCAAGGCATAAGTGCCAGGATAAACCCTGAGTGCGGTCTTGCAAAGCAGTCAAGGATGATACATTTGTAAGTCAACGTGTTGAATAGGACCAGCATAAATGCTTACAACACTGTAGACAAACAAAGTATACCCACAAGCAGAAATCAAGAAGACATGCCCCATGCCCCCAGTCTTCTAGTCAATGACATCCTCGAAAGACTATTAGTGAGGGAACACATGGCAAAGAAATCATCATAGATAGCACACAAAGTAGATAAATGTCAGCATAGCTCAGTCATTTCAGTGTTAAAGTGCATGTGTGTAAGTCACTTGGCCATTTCTTCCAGACTTGATTCTGATAGTGAGAAATATTGTGACATCGAAGACCGTAGGTAAACTATCTGTAAAGTGTTGAAAAACACTTGATGTCAAAGTGGGGGAAGTGTTGAGAAACACTATTTTGTGAGTTGTCAAAGAAACCCTAATGCACAAGAATACCTCAATAGGCTAAGTAGCTATGCCCCCAAGATGAGGACAAGAAACAATTCCAAGCTAGGAAATGTGCAGCGAAGTGGATGATTGAGACTGATAGACATAGGTGCAAGGATTTCAAGTAGCGCCTGTTTCCAAGTTTTCACCACTTGACAGATTTTTTCAGGACTTTTTTTTTTTTTTTTTTTTTTTTGGGTGATACATCAAAGTGCCTATTGCGAAGTTTTCACTAAGATGATCTTTTTTTCAGGACATTTTTTCTAGTTTTTAGGATTTTTTCAGCATCATATATGATTTTTTGGATTTTTTAGAATAATTTAGAGATTACTAGTTCTCAAGCAAGATCATATCATTTTCTCCCAATGTCTAGCAAGGTGTAGGACATGATGGAGTAGAAAGTTGATGGATAAGAAAAGATGCATAGAAAAAGAGTATGAAGCAAGTGAAAGTGATCCTCAAGGACTGACTCCTCAAGAGTACCCAAGCTAAGGAAAGATAGCATTGTAAAGTAGGTTTTGGATAAGAAATGGAACTAATGAGAAAGATAGCATGTAGGATAAGTGGTGAAGCCAACAAGTGTAATAGCATATAAGATAAGAGATGGAAGCCAATAAGAGAGATAGGATGAAAGCGTGCAATCCAAGAGAGTAGGCATGTCAAGAGGCCTATGAGAACCATGTTTCATTTATTATGATCAAGATCAAGGGGTCAACTAGATAGGATAGCAATGGGATAGAGCAATAAAAATAAAGCTCAAGCTGGAGGCTATGAGTGAATGGGAGAGCACAATAGAAAATCTTGTGGATAAGATAGCCAATATGCAAAGATAGCTCAACATTGTCAAGATCAAAGAGAGAAGAAGGGATAGATGGATGATGGAAGAATTACGCATGATGCTTATTTGCTAGGTTTTCATCATGGTACCTATCTAAGGTGCCACAAGAAGTAGTTTTCACCATAGGATAAATTTATTTCTCTTTACTTTTGCTACCAAGGTGCCACAAGAAGTGGTTTTCATCAAGGCACATTTTCATTTTTTTCATTTTTTCTATTTTTTCTATTTTTTTTCAATTTTTAGAAAGAGCTCAAGTTTTTTGAATGTAGATAGTGCTTCTATAGGAAAGATAAGTCATGATAAGACAAGACCATAGAAAGGTATGCTCAAAGATGTTGATAGGGTGATGAAAGGGAAATGGTAGTAGGAAGAATATATGGAGGATAAGAGTTCATGTATAGAAAGGAGGTGTAAGTTTTAGAGGATTTCATGTGGGTAGCTAAAATATTGGACAAGATCAATATTGACACACACCTTGAAGGGTATTGGAACAATGGAGGAATCATGGATGAAATAGCTTGAGGTTTAGATGTATGAGGTGGTAGAAGAGATTTGGAAAAAAGTGGAGTGGAAGGCTTTGGAATATTTTTAGAAAGATTTTTGAAAGAAGATGGAATGGAAGCCTTTGGAAGCTTGAATGTCAACTTTGAAGTATTTTCAATATTCAAGTCTTTTAAAAGAGACTTGGGAATCCATATAGCTTTAGATTTTCCTTTGGATACTTCAAAACACATTTCTTCAATAATGGGTTTAGGAACCCATATTTTCTTTGATTTAGCTTTTTTAATAGTTGACCTTTGCTGTCTCTTTTGTGCATTCTCCTTCTTAGAATTCAAATGTCGATTAGATGGGACATAGTGATCTTCATTTTTCAATGGATTCTTATGTTTATTCTCACTTCCAAAGGACTTGGGATTTCTGGATGAATAAGGATGATATGACTGGTTTATATTTATAGATGGGTGAAAAGTCATCAAGGATGAGTATCTTTGTTGATCTTGAGGTATGATGGGAGAGCTAGGAGTGGAAAGTGTAGGAGATGAAGGAACATAAGGTCTCAATATGGATGGAAGGTTTGAATCCTTTAGCTTAGATGGATGAGGACCAAGGATAGATTTAGAAGATGCAAAGGGATAGTGAAAAGGGATATCAACATCTTTAGAGTGAGAAACATGGTCAAAGCCATCAATAGAATCATAAGTACCTTTGATAGGAACAAAATTTTTAATAGAAGCACTTGAAGCTTGAGCACAATTTTGAAGTGGATGTGGAGAAGTAGAACATGAGGGGATGCTTTGATCTTGACAAGTAGCTTTGGATAGCATATGAAGAGAACTTTTCTCATAATTTTCAGTAAGCTCAAGGGAGATCATGGAAGTGGTATCTTCATCATACTTAGGAGGTGGACAAGTTATATGATATGGAGGGAAAATTTTTTGAAAGAGATGAAAGGGTGCTTGATCTTGATCTTTCTTGACATTTATAGCTTTTTCTTTTTGAGAGTCCTCTTGACATTGAGCCACTTCTAAGGACAAGGGAGAATGAAGAGTGAATGGAGTAGTGCTTGGATTAGGCATAGTGGTGCATGAAGGTTGAGGATGTTTAGGATTAGTAACATGGAAAAGGTTTGCAGCCAAGTGAAGGTTAGCTTGAGTTTCTTTTAGAGGTAGCCCTTGAGGATACACATAGTCGATGTGGAAAGTATTAGGTTCTTTATTTGATAGAGGCATGTTGGAAAGCTTTGAAATGTTGGGAGATGCACGAGTGTTGGAAGAAGTGGAAGATGTAATGGATCCACTACTAGACATAGGTTCATCAATGTAATCTTGCTCAAGAGAAGTATCCTCATCGCATGAATCATTAGAGGTATCAATAATTCCATTATCAATAAGATATTGGATTTTATGTTTTAGCTCAATGCAATCTGAAGTACTATGCTCATTATGTTGATGATAAGAACAATAGATATCCAAGAATGGGTTTCCATATGAGCTAGACTTAGGTAACATGATGATCTTATAGCCAAGAAGTTTTTGCAAAGTGTCATCATAAGAATCTTCCAATGGAGCAAAAGTTCTATCAAAATTATGTCTAGAGTCCTTTTGTTGTTTCTCATGTGAATGGTATGCATCCATGTCTTCATCATTTTCTTGGTCAAAGATAGGTTTATCATGATATTTTGGCTTAGGCTCAAAGGAGGTATCACTTGCTTGTTCTCTAAAGAGGTCTTTAGATCTAGAAGATGAAGACATTTGATGTCTTGAAGTAGAGCATGTAGACCTAGAAGAAGAGGATGACCTCAAAGAAGGTGACTCACATGCATGTAAAGACCTTAAGGAAGATTCATGTAGTGATGCAATATTTTCCTCTAACCTTTTCTCAAGTTTAGACTTCATGTCTCTCATGCGCTTAGAGAGATGAAGGTAAGAAAGATCATTTGTCTCTTCTAGTTCTTTGTATTGTGCATATAGATCTTGAAACTCTTTACTGACATGGAGGATATTATGATCATCTAGATTTGGTTGAATTTTGGTAGCACAAGGTTTGAATTCCATAGTGGTAGATAGATAATCAAGCATGAAGGAGACTAGAGGAAGCTAATAAGGTGACACAAGATAACTTGATGTCCAAATTAGAGAGGTAGAGTGTTCACTTGCCAAGATAGTAGAGAGAGATTAAAGAAACTTGTCAAACAATATGTCCAAGAAACTTACGACATGAATAAATCAAGTCAATAGCTAGGCAAGATGCCAAAATAGCCAAATAGATAGAGCAAGTAGGGTGACAAGTGAACAACTTTCCCAACCCAAGAGTGTAGTCAAGAAATCAAGGTAACCATTTTAGCAAAAGGATAACTAGCAAGCATGCATAGACCATGAAGACAAAAAGACCAAGAGCACTAAGACCAAAGAGCCACTTTAAGCATGTTCAAGCACTAGGAGACATATAAAAAAAAATTCAAATGATGAGACTCCGCTTAGCAAGCAACACAAGAAAATGTTTTCACTTGATGTTTTGACTTGGTTGACAAAGTTTGACAATAGTTGATAGCATAGCAAGTTTGATGTTCAAAAGCAATTTCTTTCCAAGCAAGATAGTGACACATGAAGTAGTCTTCAAACAATCAAGCAAGGGACAAAGAAACCTTGCATGATACAAGCATATGTGACGTCTCAAAAGAATTCCCTAGAATTATCATCATGTGTATGTTCAAAACATTTTCACTGGTATAGCACATTCGAGAACACATCAAGCAATATCTACCTAGAAGTCATGGTTCATTACTCAACAACTTGACCCATGCTTGATGCTCCTTTGCCTCACACCAAGTGGTTTCCCACAAGAGATATTGGCTTTGTCATGGAAGTGCCATAAGCACAACCAAGGGAACACATATGGTGAGTGTAAATCTTGGGGTGATCCGGGTAGTCCACTAGGATCGATCCTTGCACCAAGAAGTTGAGCGGCTAAAAAAAAGGTAGTTACTAACTTAGAGTTTTTAGATCAGGCTTCTGTTCATAGTGTTCTTCTTGCTCCCAATTACGGGACACCTCACCTTGCGATGAGTAACCGATCTTGCGATCACAAGAGTACCTTAAACATTCTTGCCTAGTGATCTCCCTATGGTCGAAATTCCATAAGCAATCACACTAGGCAAAGACAAACACTATGTCTACCAAAGTTTTGTGTCCTTGGTAGCCTTGAGTTTATAGTGGGTTGGAAGAGCCAAGTAATTGGCTTGTCCCCACTTGGGTCGTTCCTCTCAGGTTGTCCGAGAGCAGGCCCTCTAAAAGATTCTAACTACACAAAGTGGATCAAATTTTGGAAGTCAAGATTTCTGGTTCACCACAAGGGTGAAAAGCATACTCTCCTATTCCAATAATTTTCTCCCAAACATGCCAAGAAGATTCAGTTACCCCTTGCTTTTGAAACCAAATGGCAAGTCAAGATTTTTGATTCACCACAAGGGTGAAGAGCATACTCTCCTATTACCAAAAGACTCCAATCACAAGTTTTATGTGCCTATGAAAAATGAACAATTAGTCAATGCCACACATGAAAACAAAAAAGAAAGAAATTTTGAGTTTTTATGCTTTGGGCAGCCCTGCAAACAATGTTAGTAGCCCTTGCGCATTTGAAGCTTTGACATGCGTTCTTTTTATGCAATGTTTCAAATTTTTTTTCATAAGGATGGCAACCTGTAATCACAACTTGTTAGCACCAAAAGTTAGTATGAAATAACATAAAAATCTGCAATAAAAAGTGGTGAGTTTCCTCAAAAATCCAATTTATCTTCCAACCAAGTGCATGCAAAGAAAGTGCAAGTTAATCACAAATGCTCTCATTTTCACTCTTTGATTTTGACCTAGTCAACAAGATTGGACTTGTTTACTATGATTTTGTATGCAAAAATGAAAATGAAAAGAAGAGACCCCTATTAAAAATCAGAGAGCTTTCCAAAAATGCAAAAAAAATTTAAAAATTTCTTCATTTGCGCTCTAGAGATCAATTTTGTCAAAGCAGGCCAAATTTATCAAATCGAGTTTTTTGATCTTTAATATGACCTCAAAATTCAAAACACAAAGAAAGAACCCCCATTAGAACTGAAAACCCTTTCTGAAAATGTAAGTTTTAAAAAAAAATTCACTGATTTACGATCAAAAATGGCTTTTTATGAAAAAAAAACAAAAAACTCATAACTCTCGAAAATCATGTCAAAATGCTCTATAAATCGGACTAAGACATTTTGAACATATGCCCAACTTGAAAAAAAAATTTCAAAACCAAAATCTAAGCGGTTTAAAAGATATGATCAAATCTTTAAACCAACTATGTTTTTGGCCTTCAAACCTATTTACTTATGGGTTGGCCTTAAAACCAAAGTGATAATTCTACAAAAGCATTTGATTAGATCCAATATGCTGCTGTAAAAAACCAAAGGTGAAAAATAAAAGCAAATGGAGCTAGAAACTTGATTCAAGCCCCACGGTGGGTGCCAAAAATGTACACTCGAAATGTGTCACACTCTAAACCCTTCTATCCAAACGATTCCATGAGTTTGGAATGTTCGAATGCCAGCTTAGAGCTCCCTATCCACGGAGTGCAAGAGAGTATATTTCAAGAATAAGAAGGCTCTTAGATGAGCCTTAGAGATACTCTTCTTGCTAGTAAACCATGCAATGAGAGGTTCCAAAGACAAGATGCAAGAATGCAAATGTCCCAAAGAGTTCCTCAAGAATGCAATGCAACTAAAGATTAAACTAGAATGAATATGAAAAGTGCAGCTATTCTAAGCATGGATGAGAGTGTTACAATCCAAATATTAAGCTATGTGAGATTAAGCTACATGTAAAAATGAAAGCTAAGCTAAGCTAAAATGCAATGATGCCATGGATGAGAGAATATAGACAAGAAATAGAAGTTCTCCACAAAGCTCCAAAGAAACCTATTAGAAAACCTGCAGCATAACAATATTCAAAATGAAGATTATTGAGGGGGAAAGCTCTCTCCCTTTTAAAGATGTATGGATGGTAGAGATCAAGATGAAGATGGTGGATGATCAACGGTGGAATTCAAAAAGAGGAGTGATCCATGTGCACACACAAGTCAACCAATAGAATATAAGTTGACTTGTCATATAAGACAAAAGTCACAAAGCCTTTTCTTTTATTTGCAAAATAGAAAAAGGACTTAATGTGTGCACTTTAAGTGGGTTAGAAGAATGGGGTGTTTTATTTAATTAAAAGGGGACATGTTCTTTTAATCAAATAATGAACTTAGGATAGTATAGTCAAACTATAGGTTATAATCAAATAAATTAATTATTAGCAATTTGATCTAGATAAATGATTAAATTAATTTAGCCAAAATGTTGAAAAGGGGGCTAATAGTCTAGATGACCATTTTTAGGTGATTACACTACTCAACCAATAGAACATTCTAGCATTCTTGAATTGTTTTGAACAATTATCTAACATATCCAATATTGTGTCATTTGAATTTGTCTCTTTTTTAAATTATCATAAAAGAACTTGAAATAGTATTAGAAAAACTCAGATGAATGAAGTTTATTATCACTCATATAGAAATGGTACTCTCTCAATATTTTTTGATCCTCCTCTGTACTATCAAGTGCATGCCTATAAACTATATGAACATACATGTTTACTTGCACTAAATTGTAATATTGTGGTTGTACCTCATCTTGCGGTGCAAGTGTGTAGTTCTCTGAAAGTCAACAACTTAAATTATAGTAACAATTGGAAATGTATTCTTACATATGCAAAATTATCTATCAAGAAATCTAGCATATTGGGAGTGTTTAACATATTTTGGTATGATTACACTCTTAAACTCATCCATAAATGCATGACAACTAACTTTATCTGTAACTAGATCACAGCTTCTTCCAATCTTCCCATCCTTCAATGGATATTCAATAGTTTCGAATTTTTTAACATCAACTAATTATTGTCCAAAAGTAGTTAAAGCATTTTCGTGCAAATGTTGATCTAACAAAGAAATATTGGTACAAATATCACATGTACTAGAAAGACATGCATTGAAAAGAAAGTATTGATCATTAGGTGGCTTACAAATAAAACCTTATATGAAATCCTTTATAGTTTGAGGTGGTATTTTTATACCACATTCCTACAACATTTCTTTACTATGCATCATACCACGTATAGATCAAAATACATCATAATGGTAATAGAATTGAACATGAGTTTTACAACAACATGTGATTTTTTTCTTGTTAATCCTTACATACCATGGTTTATACTTTTCAAAAGATCTTTGACTAATGGTAATAGTTAACACCTTACCATGTACAAATTTTCTGAACAATTCAGTTTGAGTCATGTCCAAAAGGTGTTTAAGATGTGGATCACATATTTTTGAGCCAACTCTCAATTTAAGAACATCTCTTGAATTAGGTGAAATTCTTGTATTATCATGCCAAAAATTTTGAACCAAACTTTTGACTTCACTAGTAAGTTTCATATCACATCTCAAGAGTCTACCACTATAAGTCCACAAAATATTTGTTGGACCACATTCAAAGTTAACTCTTCTCTTTACAACTCTTTCTAAAGTATTATGATTCACAATAAGATATCCATTTATGTTACTAATTGATCTTTTTTTAGTTGTTGATTTGTTAACTAAAGTTGTTGTTAATGCTCATTGTGTTGTATTCTTATCTTTAGAGTGACTTCTCTTTCCGATAACATCAAAGGCACTAGCAACAGTGGATACAAATTATTTTAAAAACTCAATTTTATTCTTAGTTTTACATACATTCCTAACCTTTTCATTACATTTTTCATTTTAGATATTTTAATTAGTTAAAACATCAACTAACATTGAAAACCAAATTTCTTATTTTATATTATATATATATATATAATCTATTAGCATGTGTCCTAATTTGTCTCCATGAAACCAATCCCTCAAGATTATCTAGCACATCATTAGGAAAATGAAAATTATGTTTGGGCATTTTAGTATCATTCTAACATGTTTGTTAAGTAATTGGTGTTTCTATGTTTACATTCATACAATTGTTATTTTCAATTGGCATTTCATTTTCACTATTTTTTAGAATTTGAACATTATTTTCAATTTTTCTTGGTACTTCTTTCGGGGCATGCATTTACATTTGAGTTTGTTATGCATGATCATTTGGTAATTTATTCTCATGAAGAAAATCTAAATCATTTAAATCATAACCTGCATCTAAAAAATCATCAATTTCATCATGAGAAAAAAAATTGAGGGTTTAGAGACACGCATGTATTGAATGTTTGATTAGAATGTGCACTTGAATCTCCTTGTATTGAGTTCTTTTCTTCAGCCTCTTCATCCATTGTGGTATCCTCAATGTCTTTCTCCTTTGAAACATTGCTCAACTCTCTAATTCTTTGTCTTCTCTCTCGTTGATGTTGTGCTTCATTCTCTTTATTTTCTACAATCTCCTTACTTTTTAGAATTTTTATTTTCTTCTTTCTTTTTTGTTTTGATCCCATGTTTGCACCAATTTTGAATTTGAATCAACAACTTACAAATTGTAGAAGAAGACAAGAAAATAGAATAACTATGATAGAAATTTGTTGTTAGAGTTTGAAATTGTCATTCAATATTGCGATCATTGAAAAATGGTTTGTGGGGTAGCTTTTGGATCCCAACAGGTAGATTAGAATGGGTAGTCAATTATTTAAAAATCGGCAGGTGCCCAATTTGGTTAACAAGTAAATCTAAATCGAGCACCTAATTTTTGAATTACGAATCGAGTGCCCAATTCTAGAGACATGGGCGGGAATTTGGAATGGGCACGAATTTGCATGAGGTTTTGCCTTGGGAAAGGCATGGCATAGGCTTGGTCCCACCAAGCCTATGCTTTTATGAGCCAATTTTTTACTAAGGCATTTAATCAATAATTTCAGGGATTGTTGTAATTTTTATATGGTCACCCCCATTGAATTTTTTTACAAAATAAAAACCCATTATAGGTCTTACTATTCTAATTTCAAGAATGTGAATTTTATAGTGTTATGAGTTCATTTTCTATTTTTCCATTATTTATTAATCAAAACTATCTCTTAAATGTTAAATAGTGACATTCACTAAAACTTTAATAACCTTTTAAATTTTTCATATTTTTCAAATTAAATTACATTTCATTAATCCTCACACAATTCTTTTAAAAAAATTTTAAGAAAAAATATATTTTGATTGAATTATGGCATCCATACATGAGAGGTTTTAGAAATTAGCTTAATCGTCATCAAAAATTAATAATAATAAAAATATTCATTAAAAAATTCAATAAAATTATTCTCATCAATCTTTGGTGTGTCAGGTAACTTCATTTAAAAGGATTCAAAAAAATTCATTTAGTTTTGTCAAATTATGGTGTTCGTACATGAGTGTGGTATGTTCCAGAAATAGGCATTTTGAAAAAGTGGTTTTTAAAGATCCAT
This sequence comes from Cupressus sempervirens, assembly GCA_028749045.1. NCBI lineage: Eukaryota > Viridiplantae > Streptophyta > Pinopsida > Cupressales > Cupressaceae > Cupressus > Cupressus sempervirens. The sequence goes on along the minus strand of CM053793.1, from coordinate 443,988,938 downwards.
ACCAAAAAAATCTATCATATGGGTATACAAATAAATTGCATATTAAAAAAGAAGATCCCAGGCACTACAATTTTTATTTATGAAATTTTTTTAATATTTAATCTCTAAATGGCTCAAATTTTGGCATCAATTGAGAATATATTTCAAAAATATGAAAAAAACTTCCACTTTTTGGCCAAAAGTGTGACCCAACTTCTTGCATTGACCCTTGTCCCACCTTCATCCTTGTTCATGAGTCCATTTGTGATCCATTGTGAACCTCATGGTTAAGGGTATTAAATGTCTTAATTGTGATGTTTATAAATTTGTGAGTTTTTGTGTGTGTATGTATCAAGTTTAGCCTTGGTTCTCCAAGCTCGAGGGTGTTCTCATAAGAGACCTTGGTTAGGAGGTCAGCTCTCCATGATTATGCTCAAGTGTTTATTATAGGTTTGTGGATTCAAATGAGAGAAATCTTGGAAATTTTGGTCTCTTATTCAAGTTTTGTGAAAGGAAGAGTTCATGTTGTTATGTGATCAAAAAAATTTATTGGAGAGTTGTCTCTTTTTCTATCACTATATCAATGTTTTTGTTGTAAGTTTAGTGATGTAAACCCACTCCAAATGTTCAACCCCTTTTTATTGTATGTATCTTGAAGGTTGAATTAAAGAAGCATTCTTGTTGAAATCATTTGGCTGGGAACATCAGGTAAATATTTATATTGATATAGTAGTATTGATGAAAATGGAGTAATGGTTTATTATAAAATTTGAAAGATAGTGTAATGAAGTTTCAAGGATTTATTTTCATCGTAAACTAGAGTTCTTGATGAAGAATGAGAATGTATTTGAAATGTATTCTAATTTTTGTATGGATTTAAAATGTTATGAAATGGTACTCAAATGTACTTGAAATAGTTGGTTGACCCCATATTTGGATTGGAGAAATATGTGAGTGTAATCCTAGTTTAATTGCAATTATGAAGGAAAGGGACAATTTGATTTCATAAATAACCATGTTAATTGGTAAACATAGGATAGATTTTTTAGTCTTCAAGTAAGTAGCACACTTATTCCTTAAGGTAAATCTCCTTGTCTCAATAGATTCCATAAGCTATTCAATTAAATTCATGTTCATAATTGATATTAATAAAAGTAGACAATATAATAATGAGACTATAAAATAATTTCGTGAAGACAATAAAGTGGATATTAAAGAATAAAATGGATAACAAGGGAAAAAGTTCAAACAAAATAGAGAAACACTGCCTACATTATTCTTAGTTTTGTATGGAAAAACAATTTAAGCCCACTATGAAAAAGTTTATATAGAAACCTATTAAAATATCCACAATAGAATATTCCTAGACTTAGTTGGATAAAAACAACAACAAAAAAAAGATAAGAACCATAAAGCCTTGTCCTATAGAAAGTCATGTACCCTTGTACTTACACAACAAAATAAATAGATTTGACTTCACATAGTACTTATAAAAAATAGATTATCTTTCAAATAAATCAAAAATTATAATATTTATATTAGGTGACCTTTAATAGAGTGTAGGATTCTTAATCTAAGGCAGGTAAATTAAGTTTTAAAAATATATATTATAGGGGTCATTGGAGGGTGTGACCCACCCACTCCCCTAGGATATCTTATCTCATTGTACGGTGTACAAAAGATGGAGGGAACCTCATTCCTTGGTGGACCCCTCCCAATTAAAAGTAGGAGCTAACTAATCTCCAGAAAAATTGCACTAAAGATTTAAAAAAGTCAAACATATATAGTTTTTTTTAGATTGACAAAAGCATAGTGATTTTTTCTCAATTTTTTTTTTGTTTCCGATCACAAAATATACAGATCATGAAGATCAAATGCTCAAATTTTTTTTTAAAAATTCATTGTGTTTTTTATTTTTTAAAATTTTGCTAACGATGCATTTTGTAGGGCAGATAGTCATGTTCCTAAAAGTGTCGCCCTCCCCTTACATTTTGCATGACATGGGTCAGGAGGGAGAAAAGTAGGTAAGGGGGACAAGAAAGATTAAGGAGGGGTGGGTTATGTTAGTTAGGTTAGGTTTAAATGTTTTCTTACTTGTTTATATTAGTACTTATTTTTATATACTTTATTAGATATATTAAATAATACATAAATCATGTGTTATATATATATATATGGTATTCGATGGAAATATATATATATATATATATATATATATATATATATATATATATATAATACTTAATAGATAATGGTAATATATATAATATTTTGATTGATTTAATATTTAATATATTATTTTATTATATATAAATTTGTTGTGTGTAATATTTTTATATACATATAGAATTCATTTTAAAGGTATCATCTAATAACAATTAAATGACTCATTGTCTATAAGCAATACATGTACTCATCTAATTAATAACATAAGTTATTTAATAGGTCTGTCAAAATTATCAAGGCAAAGTTAGAGAGATAATGAAGATTTCATCTAATTAGATATTGAGTTAATTAGGGACCTAAACCATTGTGGGAGTTTTGTAAATATAATTGCAATGTAGATAATTGTGAGGTGGTTGACTTAATACCTTAATGAGGAGTGTCATTGTTCCAACATGAGATATAAAGTGTGTTTCACCCTTTTGATACTGTTGATTTTGAAGTAAGTTAAAAATCTGAAGCATGATATGCAAATTTAGAAACAAACAAAAACTCTTCAACCACGAATTGGTGCAAGCAATAAAATCACACAATTTAGTTAGTAATGCTAATTAAACCTAAATCTAGTCACATTTTTACTTAGACATTTACTCCCAAAACATGTAAACATTCATTATTTGTTAACACAATTGCAAACTCAATCAAGTATAAGTGTATAGTTAATTCAATTTTAACCTTTTTTATAAAGAAAAATAGTTGGTGTTTTTTTATCTTGAATTTCTAGGCATGACAAAAGTAGCCCCCCATTTATCTTTGTGACCATCCTAGATTTTTGTTTATAATGTTGGGCTAATATTTTAATAAGATCAACATCAAGAAATATATTTGGTACTAGAACCTTAGCTAAGTCAAGATTCCATTAGGTATTTTAACCTTAGCTAAGTCGAGATTGCATGAGTTAGACTAGGGAAACCTTTCATTCTCATTATTATAAAAATACTATAAGATACCTACTAGTACATGTGGTATATTAGTATCTCTACATTCACCCCACATCTAAAAACATCATTTTAGTCCTAGTATCACTAGACCTAGGAAATGCATCTAAAAGAGATTTCTACAAAATAACCTTAGGTGATTAATCCTTTCCTAAATACTAATTTAGTTTACTTTTAGGCATTTTGAAAGTTAATTTACCCTAGGAGAGAATATTTCAACTTACAAATCAATTATATTTCATAGGCTTCAAGCTGTTTGCAACTATTTGTAAACTCCTTCTAAGCTCTTCAATAGCTTTGCTTCCACCTCAAAAGATCAAAAATATTTGTCTTAATTAAATCTATGCACCTTATTTTATAATTCCTATCTCATCATTAGTTAATTAGCTTCATATTCCCTCATGTGTGTTCTATTAACCTAGTGAAGTGACATTCACCTTGCCTTAATTACTTCTTTGCCAAATAACATGTATTCTTTTTTGTCTTTGCAAAATGGTGAAAATATCACCATTTAACAAGTGGTCATATCATATTTTATGAAATAGTCATGAGTTTTCCTATTTTCAACTCATTAAATTAAGCCCTATAAAATAGTGGCCTTGTGAAATAGAAATGGGGTCACTATTTTGCGTACCCTCTTTTTATCTTTTTATAAATAGTGAAATGCATTTATTAAAGTGTTATGCCATTTTAAGTTTACAAAAATTTCAATAACATCATTCCTTAGGACTTATTAGTGGACATTTCTTACCAACCTATTGAACATTCTAATATGATTTTCCACTTCCTGTTAGTTGAAATTTCTCAACAAAAATTTGGTAGCTTCCTCCTTTGTGAAGATGAAATAAAAAATCTTGGTGGTCACCTATGAAGGGTGACAAAGGGAATGGATAATTTACAAAAAATACAATTCTTTTCGAGTCAAATCACATAAATCTCATGATGACCTATGTCAAAAGTTTCAATAAAAGTTTTGACCACTTGTGGGTTAAAATTTAGAAGAAAAATTTTCTAGCTTCATCTTTTGTAAAGGTATCTCCCTATCTAATAATATACAAAAGCTTAGTGATGACCTATGAGGGGTGATAAAGGGAATGACAACTCAAGATACTTCAAATTTAAAATTTTCTCAAGCTCCAATAGGATTAAAAATGCTTTGAATGGATAACAATGATTTGAATATAGATAGAAATATAAAGAGGTACAAAAAATGATAAGGAAAAATATTGATACATATAATATCTAGCCAAAATTAGGGGGCTTTAATTTGGGTTGTGTTTTGGGAGACATTGACAAGAAAGGAGTATAGGGCAATATCTTTTCAACATAGGGGGATTATTTAGTATGCCACAAGCATAGGTGTTATAAACCATGTTCACTTAACAAAGCCCCAATGGTTTTTGTGTATATGCCCTCTTGAACTATATAAGTGAAGTTGATAGTTTATGGTGGGTAGGTTGTTTCAAGGTGATGGGATTTTGTGGGAAAATGTACATATCATCAAAAAATCTAGAAAATCATATGTTGTACCTCTTATTATACTATAATAATAAAATCATCTTTTAACTAGAAAAATTCAATAAATCCAAAGTTATAAATAACATCATATCTATCTCCTATACAACTAAACAATGCATAAAGTTATCAAAACATCAGCTCAAAAAAGTCATATATTAAAAAGGCCTGATTAATTTTACATATGACCACTCTATCAAATTTTACAATGAACCTTTTTTTAATCGATAAAAGGTTGAAGCCAAAAAAAAAAAATTAACTTTTTATAGGTAGTGGGCTGAAGCCTAGATTATTTATTATTCATTTATTGTTATTGTTAAGATTAATTATATTATGTGTTAGTTTTGAGTAGATTCAAACCAAGACCTCCCCAATTACCGATGCATTGTAGGCTTTTACCTAAACACAAAACTTTTTATTATTAATTAATAAAGTTTATACATTGTTCCTCCATTCAAACAAGCTTTGAAAAGAAAGAAAGGATTCAAGAGAAACTCTAGTCTCACCCAATGACTTATGTCCGTTAAAGATACACAAATTAATAAAGAGAAATTCCCCTCTTTACAAAATTTATAAGGATTATTCCTCCATTCACTCACTTTGAGCTTTTCCTTATTTGTTTTTCTCTATAGTTTTCTTTTTAGTAGCTAGACTTTTGTTGCATTGACTTTGTATTTGATTGTCCTTTGTTTTCCTATATACACTTTCCTCTTAACCAAGATCATTGTTAGAAGAAATTGATAAAATTCTTATAATATTAATTTAAGTTATCCATATGGCATGTGAATCTTAGTCTAAATGATATAAGACATTTAGTCTAAATTCATAGAAAGGTTAACCTTTTGGTTTACTTCAAAGAGAAGCCTCTTGTATATTTCCACTATGATGGCTAAGTATTTTTATCTTGACCTTACCCTTATAACCAAGTTGTAATTTTTACATTGTATTAGATAAACCCATTGTATTCACATGTATAGTTCATAACATATCATCACCATTTATTTTTCTTAATTAAAGATTCTAATGATTAATCATATTGCTAATTTACATTCAAGCTAATATATAGAATTTATAGAATCAATTTGAAATATATTATATATACTTAGTGTTGTTCTTTGTATTCATAGCTTGCTCAATAATATGTGACATCTCATTTTTCTCAATTACATTTTGTCCTACCTAATTACCATGATATAATTTGTAATTGTTCCTTTATTATTATAATGAATAGAACTGATTTAATGTTTAACACCATTTTAGCCATTGATGGATTATTTGTGCATTAGATAATACCTTCAAGTTCTATTAATGATCATATTGAATCCTAATCCATGTGTTAATATGACCCAATGATTTGTATGCCTATATTATAATAAGATTATTAATCTTTGATTATTACTTTAAGGTTATAATTTTATGATAAGATGACTTAATTATTATTTATCAAAGAATCCTTACCATCTCATTTAGTTCAAGTATACTGGGGGCCTTCTAGACCAAGTAGGAGTGGAAGCAATGCTAATGTCGAAACTTTTATGAAATAGGGATACCACATTGAATAAGTATTTATATGGAGCCTAATATCTTTCATTGAAGCAATAGGTTAATAGGCCAGCCTGCTCCTTTGTTGGCTAAAGTACCTGATTCTTTATTTACTTCTCAATATATATGCTTAATATTTATTTCGTCAAATTTATTGATCATCTTTAATGGGTATTCAAGTTTAGAGTTTAACGTACAATTAGGAGTACTTATTTTCCTTAATGTGTTTAGAATAATTTGTAGATCCCCTTCAATTCCCATTTCCAAGCTAAGGTTTAGATCTTCGATCAAGGCCTCTAATTTTGTTTTACAATGAACATTTTAAAGATGAATTTCATACAAACATTTTAATATCAGAAAACCATGATAGAATAAAAAAACCATTTTGCAAGGTTTAAAATTGAGAAATAGAAGGGCAGTAGTGTTTTTTGTAGTACCTACCCTAAGTTACATATTTGTTATCATTGCCAAACACTTTTAGGTCAATTTTATGCTTGATTACTAGTAGTATTATTTTGAGATCATCAGATATTGTTTTACATTCAGTTGATTATATGATGAGATTATTTGGTACTCTATACTCCATGTATGCATGATGATTATTATAGTGTTTTTCAGTTATTGATGATGATTAGCTAGGAGGATTATCATATGTGTTTTCTTATGGATACTTACCCCATACTACATGTGTATTATGTACGTGTATGTTTTCTTTATGTATGGCATTTCTAATTTGGTTAAGGAAGGGAGTCGTAGTCACCTACTAGTTGGGATCTACAAGATGCACCAATTCCTACCATTGCCTATTTAGCTTAGAACATTGTGTTTGTACATGTGTGGATTTTATGCAGGTTGTAGGTACCAAGTATCGACTTCCCTGAATTGCTAGGATGAGCGTACCCTATTGCATTATCTTAATGGTAAGAGAGGGGAGATAAATTCTTAAGTCCAAATCCTAAACCTTTAAGCCATTTGTCCTAGATAATTAGGACAAGTATCTAAGTTGAGTACCCTCTGAATGCATCAAATGACGTTAATTCATGATTATAACCCTTTAGTTTGATTTTGCATGTGTTTTTCTATGATGGGTTTTCGTATTTTGTTTTTTGAGTCTTTAGTGAATTTGCTATTAATTAAGTCTAATGAAAAGACTAAATAAATGATTTAATTTAATGGAAAATTATTATGATATTTTAATATTTAATTAATTGGAAAATTAATTAAATAAAAAGAATTAATTTTGAAGATAAAAGTTATAAGAATAAATTTGGAATGTGATAATATTTATTTAATTTAATAATAATATATTTAGAGTTCATTTTTAAATAAATGCTAAATAATATTATTATTTAAGTTAATAAATATTTTATCAATTAAACATTCGAAAATAAATTAAGAAGTGGAAAAAGATATTAATTTATTAGATCGCATGATGTATGCATGAGGTTAAAATATAAGAAATTAAATAAAAAAGAAGTCAAGTAAAAAGTAAATAAAGTAATTTAATAATTTAATAAACATGCATGGAAAAGATAAAAGAAAGATAAAGAAAAGTGAATTTAGAGTTGAAGTCTGGTGAGCAAGGAATTCTCTCGGGTGAACGCACAATTAGTGCCTCGATTTTAGGAGAGAACTTCATATCACAACTTCGGAGTCCATTTTCGAGGTACTGCGAATTTTGGAGAAGGAATTTTCGGAAAGGAGGAGGTTACGAGAGGAGGAATTTCTCTACAATTTTCTTGGATGTAGCGATTAACATTAGTGTCCAAGTAGGCGCTCGTGATTATTCTCTAAATTTATTACGCTCTTTCCTTCCTATCTTCATCGTGTCTATTGAATGTGTTTTTGAAGAATTCTGGTGATGAATGTTTTAGTAGCGTGTATTTCTTGTATGTATGTAATCCTCTATATATGGGAAAATAAAAAGATCAATATAACCCTTTTTCAATAGATTTTAAGAAACGAAATTAATTTGAGAAGGGTTGAATTTAAATAGAAAATCTTCTTTAAAAATAAATTGAAGGTTTCACTAAATTTTCCCAACATAATTAATACCAGGTCTGTGAAAAGAAATATATATATATTGGAAAAGGGGTTTTTTTTAATTTTTATTTTTTATTTTAAAAAAATTAATTAAACAAAATTATTATTATGAAATGGATTGTTTAAAATAAAATTAATTAATAAATATATATATATATATTATAAAGGATGGGTGGGGGCCACCACCCCCCACCCACCTTTTTCACCTTGGTGTCCATTGTTTAATAGTGGCCTTAGTCGATGTCACAACAGGAACTGATGCGGCAGCAGTCTGCTACGGTAGAGCTGCCACAGGTTGTAATGGCTGCAACCAGCTCTAAAAGCCAATGGGCTTTAAACGCTTCCAATAAGTGTTTTTTCTTAAAATTTTAATTTTATTAAAATTAGCTTTATTTAAAGATTTAAATATTATTTATTATAAATTTATATATATATATATATAATTTATTAATAAAATTTATTAATAGTATTAAATTATAATAATTAATTAAATTTTATTAAATGGTTATTAGTTTAATTTAATTTAATTTAATTTAAATTATAATGAAGATTAGTTACTAAGGTTGGGGAAATTATTTAAATTTGATGGAGACTCATTTAATTTTGACTTCAATAAAATCACAAATTATTTTACTGGAAATCAATGAGGATTATTTTAGTAAATTTAAAATAAATACATAAATTATCCTTAGAGTATATTAGGAAATTGACTTAATATAAATGGGGTAAATTTATATTTTATTTAAAGAGACAAATGGTTTAACGTGTAGGGTAAACTGTGAAACTTATTTACTTGAAAACATACATTAAACTAGAAACTGAAACATTATACTTAACTCGACTGAATGTTTTTAAATCAAACCAAACTGTGAGACTATTATGTTTCTATGTGTTGTCTATGTTTTGGGGTTTCTTGGGTTTGACCTATCTTTGACTAGTCTTAGGTTGTTACCAGAGGCTTGGGGGATTATGTGATTGTGATATCATGATGTCTAATCTTGATCATTAAAACCCAACCATGGTAATGTGATGGTATGCTCTATGATATGTTTGTATTTACTATTCGTTATTACTTTCTAGTGTTCTTGTGTGATGTTGAGGTGAATGTATGACCTTCTTGACTTAACCATTTTTAGTCCTCGATCAATTATATTTGGTTTTCTTTCCAGTCACTTTGATAGGGCAGAAGTGTTTTCTTTGTTCTTAGTGATGCCATACTATGACGTATTAACTTAACAATTTTGAGTCATCGATCAATATTTTTGGGATGCTTTCCAATTTCTTGTAGAGAACTGATGTGATTATTGTGATTTAACTTTTGATGCTTTCTAGTCACTTGTATAGGGTTGTGGTGATTTTATATGATTCCTTGATTTATAATTTTATGAGCCTAGGGTAGGTTATCTACTTGTAATGTTAGGAAGTGGCTTGCAATGGGGGTTAGGGCCCTAAGTGGTTCCTAGCGTAACCCATTGTAAGTTGTTTAATAAGTGAAAACATCAACATTTTGGATCATACTACATGATCCACCATCAGGATGCTAGAGACAAAAGAACATGATGGATCATGTTCTTTTCTCTCTAACATCCTGATGGTGGATCATGTAGTATGATCCGAAATGTTGATGTAAAAAAACTATACGCAATCAAAACTAGAAATTTGAAAGTATTTGCATGGATTGTGGAAATCTAATAGATCTCAAGTGAAAACACTACACTAAATGGGAATAAAATGAATTTAATAAGAGTCTTTGTATGTTCTCGCCCATGCCTCAAGTGCTAATACAGAGTAGGATGGGAGGAGAGAGAACACTTGGTTGCAACCTTGCATCTGTAGTATGCCTTGTTAGTACGAGAGGATACTAGTGGCTGCATAGGGATCACTAGGGGGGCAAAGTTTTTAGAGACTGCAAAGGTAACTCTAGCATGATTCATGTGATGACACTTGCCCACTTATGTAGTAGGTTTCCTACATGTCTTGTGTGCCTCTAGGTATAGATTTTGATCTATCTTAGAACCCTTGAGTTAGAATATCTTTAGGGATTCCCAGACTTAGAAAATACTTTTGATATTTGGTTTGATATCCTATTTAGGACTTGAGACTATCTCCTCAACACGGTGGAAGTGGGCCATTTAGGTTCCACGCGGTCAAGTGGTAGTGCTTTTTATTCTTATGATTGAGATCCGTCCGTAGTCATCATGGCTAGAGCATTCTTTGTCTATATTTCTCTTCATTCTTTCTATGTATCATTATGATGGATGGTTATATTTCATGATGGATGTTTATATCTTTTATGATGGATGGATACATCATGTATGGTGGATGGTTTCATTTATTTTCTTGTACCTTGTATCATGGATCCAAGGAGGAGGATGTATTTCTATTTTTACATATGTTTTTTTTTTTTCCTTCCATACCCTGTGACATGTATAGTGGATGATTGAAGATTTTGAATTTAATTTACCAAGAGGCATTCAAAACAAATGTATATTATTTAAATGGACATTGGACTTTTTAAATTATTCTTTCATATGGAGGTGGTATTTGATGGACTTAGTATTAATTAAATTTAAATGTGATTCAACGTCATGGGATCCTTAAGGAATGTAATCTATTATGTATGCTCTTAGTTGATTGTATATTATTGCTTCCACTACTATGTGTTTGATGTGTATGTTTTATCTTTCTTGTTTTAAAAAAAAAAGTTGGCAAACTTAGTAAAAGTATAGGTTAATTTTTTTGGATCCCTTAGCGAGGCATTACATCTGGTATTAGAGCTTGAGTTTCTACATTGGAAGCTCTTGGTATATTAAAACACCACTAGTGTTAACTAGTTGAACAAAAACAAAAACAAAAAAAAATTGTTATATGTACCTATATCAAATTGAAACTTGAACTTTTTGAATTGAAACTTAAACATAAAATTTTAATTGTATATTTTCAAACTTGAACACTTAGACTTCAAAACTAAAATTATACATAAACCTAAATATAGGCAAAATAGAAAATTGAAACCTATTCTGCTTTCAAAACATGTGTCTTTTATCTATGCTTTATAGTAGTCTATTTTATGGTTATTATGGTATCTTGTATCTTGTTGTAGGATGGTATCTGGGATGAGATCTTCAATTAGAGTTCGTAGCCTAGGCCATGGTAGAGGTTGTGGATGAGGCAGAAACATCACTGTACATGAGTCTGTCCATGAATGCCTTAATCAGGAAGAGGGTAGGGAAGAGCATGTTAGTGAGCATTAGGAAGAGAACCATAGAGAGTAGCAGGCCGACTCAAAGGAAGTTGACTTGAGGTAAATGATGAAGACCGTCATTGATCGCCTACCCCCTCTTAAGGGTGTTGGTTAGGATGGGGCTCATCAGGTAGGACATGAGCATAGACCTAGGTCTAGGAGCCCTTAGAGGGATCGATAGAGATCAATTGTATCTACTCAGATGAAGGACCTTATGAGGTCCAAGGCTAAGCCATTTAATGGGTTAGGTTTGATTTATATAGTTGAGTAGTGGTTTATTAATCTTGACAAGGCTTTCGCTATGTAGGACTTTGATAGTAATGTCAAAGCAAAGTTTGCTATTACCAACCAGAAAACTTTGGAGCCACTTGGTGGACTATCGAAGAAAATAAGTTGGGCATAGACATGAACAGTATCACATGGGAGTTATTCTTGGAGAACTTCTGTGAGCGATTCCTACCAGAGGAATGGAAGTAGCATAGAGCAGATGAGTTCCATAATCTAAGACAATTCACTATGACAGTACTAGAGTATGAGCACAAGTTCTATGAGCTCATGCCCTTTTCAAGAATCAATGATAACCTAGCATAGTTGGCACTACAATTCATCAGAGTCTTGAACAACCATCTAGATGGGGGTGTTAAGGTGTTTGAACCTAAAACCCTCAAGGATGCAGTACATCGAGCCGTTCTTGTAGAGTAGAGTGTTAACCTAGGACATGGGGGTTTTGTAGGAGCACCTTCAGCATCAAGATCTAAGGGTAATCAAGGAGTAGGTGGTAATAGGAAACCTCCTTCTAGGGGTAATCAGTAGTAGGGAGGAGCTTATCCTCCAACACAGATTGGTGGTAATGGTTCCAATGCTAGGAGCTATCATAATGCTCAACGCATTAAACACAACTAGTATGATTGACCATCTCAGAGTATTTAGTCTTATCCTAGTGGGGGTAGTGTTCAATAGTCTAGTGCACCTAGAGTTCAAAGGAGCTTTGATGGAGAGTATTTCTCATGCAGACAATGTGGACACAAGTCATCTCATTGCCCTCAAGGGAAACCATAGTTCTTAGGCTAGAGACACGTAGCTTCAGAACCTACGGTTGGAGATATGGGTAGATCCCAGAGAGTGTACTTAGTAGAGTCATATCCTCCTACTGCGGGAAAGGGTCTAATGGGACCTACAAAGTGAAGTTCTTCAGTTTTATTTTTCTTGTAGGCTTCTAGGAGTAAGCCTAAGTCTAGGGGGGTGGATGTAGTGTCTGCCCTAAGTTACATTTTTGCTACCATTACTGAACTCTTTTAGGCCAGTTTTATGCTTGATTACTAGTAGTATTGTTTTGAGATCATTAGATATTGTTTTACATTAAGTTGATTATATGATGAGATTACTTGGTACTCTATACTCCATGTATGCATGATGATTATTACAGTGTTTTTTAGTTATTGATGATGATTAGTTAGATGGATTATCATACATGTTTTCTTATGGATACTTACCCCATACTACTTGTGTATGGTGTGCATGTATGTTTTCTTTATGTATGGCATTATTAATGTGGTAAAGGAAGGGAGTCATAGTCACCTGCTAGTCAGGATCTACATGATGCACCACTTCCTACCATTGCCTATTTAGCTTAGAACATTGTGTTTGTGCATGCGTGAATTTTATGCAAGTTGCAAGTACCAAATATCAACTTCTTTGAATTTCTAGGATGAGCATACCCTATCACATTATCTCAATAGTAAGAGAGGGGAGATAAATTCTTAAGTCCAAATCCTAAAACTTTAAGCCATTTGTCCTAGATAATTAGGACAAGTATCTGAGTTGAGTACCCTCTTAATGTGTCAAATGATGTTAATTCATGATTATAACCCTTTAGTTTGATTTTGCATGTGTTTTGCTATGATCGATTTTCGTATTTTGTTTTATGAGTCTTTGGTGAATTTACTATTAATTAAGTCTAATTAAAAGATTTAATTTAATGGAAAATTATTATGATATTTTAATATTTAATTATGTTTAATTAATTAGAAAATTAATTAAATAAAAAGAATTAAATTTGAAGGTAAAAGTCAGAAGAATAAATTTAGAATGTGATAATATTTATTTTATTTAATAATAATATATTTAGAGTTCATTTTTAAATAAATGCTAAATAATATTATTATTTAAGTTAATAAATATTTTATCAATTAAACATTCAAAAATAAATTAAGAAGTGGAAAAAGATATTAATTTATTAGATCGCATGATGTATGCATGAGGTTAAAATATAAGAAATTAATTAAAAAGATAAAACAAGTGAATTTAATAAAGATATTTTAATTGCATAAAGTGCATGTACGAGATTAAATTAAATATAAAAGAAGTCAAGTAACAAGTAAATAAAGTAATTTAATAAACGTGCATGGAAAAGATAAAGAAAATTTAAGTTAGAGTTGAAGTCTGGTGAGTAAGGAGTTCTCTCGGGTGAACACACAATTAGTGCCCCGATTTTGGGAGAGAACATCATATCTCAACTTGGGGGTTCATTTTTGAGGGACCACAAATTTTGGAGAAGGAAGGAATTTTCATAAATGAGGAGGTTTTGAGAGGAGGAATTTCCCTAGAATTTTCTTAGGTGTAGCAATTAGCATCAGTGTCTAGGTAGACGCTTGTGATTATTTGCTAAATTTATTACACTCTTTCCTTCTTGTCTTCATCATGTTTGTTGAATGTGTTTTTGAAGAATTCTGGTGATGAATGTTTTAGTAGCCTGTATTTCTTGTATGTATGCAATCCTCTATATACGAGAAAATTAAAAGATCAGTATAACCCTCTTTCAATACATTTTAAGAAAGGAAATTAATCTGGGAAGGGTTGAATTTAAATAGAAAATCTTCTTTAAAAATAAATTGAAGGGTTCACTGAATTTTCCCAATAGAATTAATACCAGGGCTGTGAAAAGAAATACACACACACACACACACACACACTTTCATATATTGGAAAAGGGGTTTATGTTTATTTCAATTTTTTATTAAAAAAATTAATTAAACAAATTATTATTATGAAACGGATTTTTTATTTTTTTAATTAATTAATAAAATATATATATATTATAAAGAATGGGCGAGGGCCACCACCACCCCCACCCACCTTTTCCCCCTGGTGTCCATTGTTTTACGATGGCCTTAGCTATTGCCGCAGCAGCAACAGTACAAGGTACTACTACTGTGGCAACAGTCTACTACGACAGAGTCACCACAGGTTGTAATGGTTGTGGCCAGCTTCAAAAGCCGATTGGCTTTAAACACTTCCAATATGGGTTGTTTTTTTTTAATTTTAATTTTATTAAAATTAGTTTTATTTAAAGATTTAAATATTATTTATTATAAATTATATATATTATTTTTATTAATTAAATTTATTGATAGTAAAATTATAATAATTAATTAAATGTTATTAAATGGTTATTAGTTTAATTTAATTTAAATTATAATAAAGATTAGTTACCAAGGTTGGGGAAATTATTTAAATTTGATGGAGACTCATTTAATTTCGACTTTAATAAAATCACAAATTATTTTACTAGAAATCAATGAGGATTATTTAATAAATTTAAAATAAATACATAAATTATCCTTAGAGTATATTAGGGAATTGATTTAATATAAATGGGGTAAATTTATATTTTATTTAAAGAGAAGAATGGGTTAATGTGTAGGGTAATCTGTGAAACTTATTTACTTGAGAACATACATTAAACTAGAAACTGAAACATTACACTTAACTCGACTACATGTTTTCAAATCAAACCAAACTATGAGACTATTTTGTTTCTATGTGTTGTCTATGTTTTGGGGTTTTTAGGGTTTTACCTAGCTTTGACCAGTCTTAGGTTGTTACTAGAGGCTTGGAGGATTATTTGATTGTGATATTATGATGTCTGATCTCAATCTTTTAAACCCAACCATGGTAATGTGATGGTATGCTCTATGATATGTTTGTATTTACTGTTTGTTATTGCTTTCCAGTGTTCTTATGTGATGCTGAGGTGAATGTATGACCTTCTTGACATAACCACTTTTGGTCCTCAATCAATTATATTTAGTTTTCTTTCCAGTCACTTTGATAGGACTGAAGTGTTTTCTTTGTTCTTGGTGATGTCATGCTATGACGTATTGACTTAACCATTTTGAGTCATCGATCAGTATTTTTGGGATGCTTTCCAGTTGCTCGTAGAGAACTGATGTGATTATTGTGATTTAACTTTAGATGCTTTCCAGTCACTTGTATAGGGCTGAGGTGATTTTATATGATTCCTTGATTTATAATTTTATGAGCCTAGAATAGGTTATCTACTTGTAATGTCGGGAAGTGGCTTGCAATGGGGGTCAGGGCCCTAAGTGGTTCATAGGGCAACCCATTGTAAGTTGTTTAATAAGTGAAAACACTACACTAAATGGGAATAAAATGAACCTAATAAGAGCCTTTGTATGTTCTCACCCATGCTTCGAGTGCTAATATAGACTAGGATGGGAGTAGAGAGAATGCTTGGTTGTGACCTTGTTTCAGTAGTATGCCTTGTCAGTACGAGAGGATACTAGTGGCCGCATAAGAATCACTAGGGGGTGGAGGTCCTGAGAGACTGCCAAGGTAACTCTAGCATGATTCATGTAATGACACTTGCGTACTTACATAGTAGGTTTCCTACGTGTCTTGTGTGCCTCTGGGTATAGATGTCAATCTATCCTAAAACCCTTGAGTTAGAATACCTTTAGGGATTCCAAAACTTAGAAAATAGTTTTGATATTTGGTTTGATATCTTGTTTGGGACTTGAGACTATTTCCTCAGCACAGTGGGAGTGGGTCATTTAGGTTCCATGTAGTTGAGTGGTAGTGCTTTTTACTCTTACCATTGAGATTTTTTCGTAGCCACCGTGGTTGGAGCATTCTTTGTTTGCATTTTCCTTCATTCTTTCTATGTATCATTATGATGGATGGTTATATTTCATGATGGATGTTTATATCTTTTATGATGGATGGATACATCATGTATGGTGGATAGTTTCATTTATTTTATTGTACCTTGTATCATGGATTTGAGGAGGATGATGTAATTCTATTTTACATACGTATTTTTTTTTGCCTTTCATACCATGTGACATGTACAGTGGATGATTGAGCATTCTGAATTTCATTTGGGAAGAGGCATTCGAAACAAATGTATATTATTTAGATGGACATTGGACTTTTTAAATTATTCTTTCATATGGATGTGGTATTTGATGGACTTAGTATTAATTAAATTTAAATGTGATTCAATGACATGGATCCTTAAGGAATGTAATCTATTATGTATGCTTTTAGTTGACATATGTTATTGCTTCCGCTACTATGTGTTTGATGTGTATGTTTTATCTTTCTTGTTCAGAAAAAATGAAGTTGGCAAACTTAGTAAAAATTTAGGTTAATTATTTTGGATCCCTTGGTGGGGCCTTACATTTTTTTATATTTAATTGAGAGAATCAATTTTTCAATACCTCTTTACACCTTTAGTTTTGATAGGCGATAATAGCTCAAACTTTGAAGATTATGTTCAATCGACTATAATATTTTTTTAGCTTTAAGATTTCACAAAATTTAATCTTTATAATTCATTATTGAAAAATTGTAATTCATTATTTTTCAACAACCAAGGAGAGAAATAGGTTGGGGAAAATTGGCCATTCCTATTTTAATCCTCACTCCATTTCCAAAACTTGGAGATTTGTGATGTTTGTTGTGATTGGATACCTAACCCTCGATGGTCAGTTTACCAAGAATTTTGGGCACCATTTTATGTTGGCAAATCATTTTAGGCACAAGGTTAGAATTAGTTTCCCTTTCTACCTAAGGTAGTTGTTGGATAATATTGTTCTTTCTATTCAGAATGACTTAGAGGGGGATCATGCTTGCCATGAGGGTTTGATGGTGCTTATCATGAATCTTCTTAAAGCCAAAAAAGTGGATAGGCCACGTATCAGTAAAAAAACTTGGAATGTGATATTAAGGGGAGTGATGAAGAAGAGGGTTATGAAGATGAAACAAAGGATGAACATGAGGAGATGGTCAACAAGAAGAGGAAAAGCCTCTCAGCTGGGATCTTTTCTTTTAAAAAAAGTAAGAGTAAGGAGGTGGATTATGAGATGGAAACAGATTCTGAGGAGGATTTTGAGAAGGTTAAAGGGAAGAAAATCAAAGACAAATCTATTGTTACCAAAGGGAAGAAGACTAACAGAGCCTTGAACATTTCCTCTAATGATGAGCCTCTTATTCATAAGATGGTGTTGATAGGTAAGAAAGTGCATTCTCAAGGGAAGACTAATGACATTGGCATCAAGGAGGAGGATACTGAAAGAAACACTATGGACTTGGATGAGGAAAACTTTAAATAGAGCAATAACTACGATGATCAGGGGTATGTGAAGGGGATCATTGGAAACCCAAGTATGATGAAAAATGATATTACCAGTTTGAAAGATCAGATGTAGATATCAAGAGGGACTTCAAGTAGCTAAGTAAGACTACTAGAGGGGAGAGGACTCTCAGTCAACATATAGACAGACTCTCTAAGGTTATTGGTAATGCTGAGGAAGTCAAAAATTAAAAGAAGAGAGTCTCACCTCTGGATGTGAAGAACAAAGCTAATGAACAAATGATTAAGGATATGCAAAAAAAGATGGAGGCCATGGGAAACAAAGTTGACAACATGGAAAAAGTTGTTAAAAAACTTGTTCACTAGAGTTGCTCCATTTTGAAGAATGTCGCAAACAACATCAAAATTCTGTTGGATAAACTAGATCAAGGGAGAATTCATGGGTCTAAGGATAGGACAGAGGATCATGGCCCCAGTAAATGCACTAGAGAAAATTCAAAGAAATCAGAGGTTGTGAAAGATAAAGAAATTGATGACCTGAAGACCTCTATGATGAACATAAATATCCAGGCAGATCAGGCTATTGATTTACTAAAGACCCTGTAGCTATCCTGGTGTTGTCTTTTTGTTGTTTTTTTGTTGTTTTGTCTTGTTTCTTGTATTAAGGCTTTTAGTCTTAGTTTGTTTTTTTTCTTTGGTGTTGATGCGCAGTTCCTCATGAGCTTTCTTAGCTATTTATGTTTGATATTTTGTAAAAGGTTTCAAGTCCTTTAAAACCTATTTTTACTTAATCAAAATATTTATATTTTCCAAATACCTAAGTTATAATTTTCCTAAAATTAGATTCAAGATTGAGAAATAATGTTTAAAAAAATACATTATATTGTACAAATATTTTACAAAGAAATCAACATTACATGCAACTCCTTCAAAGTCAATACTATACATAACTATAAAAAAAATGGCATTGCTCCATAAAACACCCACATGCCTAGTTAGTCATGAGCTACATTCTTTTCTTGTAGATTATATAATAAAGATGTGGTAAGAGGGAAAAACAAAAATATATATAGAGGAAAAAATATCTAATGGAACATAAAATTAGTTCTAAATTTTAATAAATATTGAAGCTAAAATCTCGAAAGAATCACAGTGTTTTAATGAGTAGTAAACATTCACTTTCTTATAAAAATGTTGTATGTTTGAAATATCAGTGCAACAAAATAACATCATTGAAGATAGTAGAAATATCAACTAAAGGAGAAGACAAGTAAGGGAAAACTGTATGGTCATACACTTATTGATCTTGTCAAATAAAGCATCAATAGACCTATCTAGTGATCTCATTATGCCTTTTGTCACAATCACATTAGACAAATCAAATTTCTCATCTAAAATAGTTCAAGAAACCAGATCCAAACAATTATATATATATATATATATATATATATATATATATATATATATATATATATATATATATATATATATATATATATATATATATATATATATATATATATATATATATATATATATATATATATATATATATATATATATATATATATATATATATATATATATATATATATAGAAAAAGAAAGAAACATGTTGATAATCCACAAACATAGTATGATTAAACTTAATCAAAACAGTAGTATTACAAACTTAGAAAATAACAAGTTGAATTCTAAATACAAATATTTGACAACCAAATAATGTTACTTATCATTTTTTATGTGATTTAAATTACATTATTAATTTTTTTAAACAAAAGCTATGTTCTTAAAACAATATTTTCATTTCAAATTTATTTGTACTAATTCACTCCAAATTTGACATTATTCTTTAATTTTTATTTTTTTAAATTATGTTCTTTAAACAATATTTTAATTTCTAATTTGTACTGGATTCATCCTAAATTTGATATTTGAAATAATAATATTTTTCTAATTGTTCTAATATCTTCCAATGTAAATTTAAGTACAAGCAAATAAAATTGAACTTAAAGTGTTTCATATAGATTTAACAAGATATCGCCAAATCTACTTTCTAAGGGAAACGAGCTAGTTGCCGACCATGTACGCAATGCCACCATGTTAACCATTACTTTCCCCCCTCCCAATTGCCACCCAAAAAAACCTCTGGTACTTGCATACAAACATGCCAAAACAAATCACCATGAACACCAACGGCCATTTGCTTTTTGTTCATTCTTAGTTTTCTTGGTTGTTGATCGGTCCATTTGTGCAAAAAGTACTATTTTTCGAGTGAGTGGCTATTGGGGGGTCTTAGTGGCAGGTTTTGGGTGAATGTTTTATAATGACACTTTTAGACCACCTTGCACTCTACGAGTTCTACAGAGAGCTCCGTAAAGGCGGGAAAGCTGAGAGGTTAGTTTTAATCTCTTCACTCGCCTATGGAGTTTCACCAAAAGAATCAGTAAATTTCAACATAAAGATTAGAAAGTATAAATACGTGAAGTTAGCCTAAACAAATACTAAATCATTTCGTCTATTATGAATCATCCCCTCACATGCATACTAATACTAATGTAAACTTATAAAAAATCTTCACCATGGATACTATAATTTAATCACATTCTTCTTCACGGAAACACCAATGACGAATCACTTGTAGACTCGACCATCATGTGAACCTCATGACCATGCGTAACTTTTAAAAAATTACGAGTTTACCAGATTTTAGCAATTTCCACCACTCCTAACTTTCAGCCTTGATGAAGAAGAGAATAAAAACACTCCTAAAACATTCAATACTGCTGCTACTCGTGAACTGAAGTTGCAACCCCAAAAAAATAATAATAATGGAACAGTAGAGCCTTATGATATGGTAACATGAAAAAGAATCATGGACTATTCAAAAAGGAAGGACATGATTTAAGAGCTTTGATTTTTCATGTGCAAATCCCATAGATATAAGCCCATCTGGCCAACAAAAACATGGCACCTACAAAGACAGGAAAGAGGGAAGGTAGTTTGATATGATTTCACGTCTTACGCAGCGCCATGTCTTTGTTGGCCAAACTGGCTTCTACCCATTTCAATCATATCTCTGTCATTTGAAAACGGCATATTTATAAGCTGTTCACTCTGTCTACGCAAATGTCGACAGATGTGGTCATACTATACACATTTTCAACTCATTATATTCTCTCTTTCATTTCACATTTTCCCCTCGTATTCGAATCCCATTTGTCTTTCACCTTTTCTCAAAGTTATCAGATGAGTAGAGTGAACATTTTCAGATATCTTGACTCCTTTATTAGATTCTAAAACACGTCTGAGACTATAATAAAGGCTTCTTGCACATAGCTGTTTATTGTTGAATAAATGGTGCAGGTATGTACCAGTGAAGTTGCTACAATACAACAATCTTTGTGGGGGAGCACAGGATTGAATTTAAAGGGTTTGGAAGTTCGTGGATCATAAGGAATGAAATCTAACAATAATCCATTTAGTGTACCATTGATAAACGGGTTGTTGAACAAGATATTTATTACACAACTAGTCAACTGATCTAAGTTCAAGCATAGTGGTTTTTATATGGTTATTCAAGCATACATGCATTTCATTATATCAGTTGGGTATTAAATTAATTAATTTTTTTAATGAAATAGTCATTTTCTATTAATAAATAATATACTAGTTACAATTCACAAAAAAGGGCTGGAGGATACAAGATCGCCTCGCGAGAGTTCACACAGCCGAAGGCGGAATCAACAACTATTCATTAAAAAAAAAGACCATTAAGCAACCCTAAAGCTACCAAAGTAGTGCCAGTTGAGGGGGGTGGTTCACCATGATCATGGAAACCTCAATCATCCCTAGGATTGGCAGGCGAGCTGGGAACAGTCCAGCCATCAACAGCAACATCAAGGGCCTAGTCACCATCCTTTGTATCAACTTGTGAGGGTGAAGTAGCCAACTTTAGGCAAAAAGGCCATTTGCCAAAAACCACACAAGGAGCACCAAGAAGGGTAGCCGCTGGACTTGGGGACCAATTGGAGCCACGATGAAGCGGAGAAGCTGAGTGGTGATGCCAACCACCATCACCACCACTAGGAGAGTGATGGTGGGAAGCTTGCGAGCATGGCGTCTGAGAGTGGCAGGCAGATGGGATGTGCCCCCAACGACCTAGGGGGAGTGTGATGTGCCAAGACATCAGGAGACACTCTAGCAACCATACAAGGAGCATTATCCCAATGATTGAGTAGCTCTTAAAGATGGGCCACCTCCAGAGCCACCTTATTGGCTTGGACTTGAATCTACATCATTACACTCTTACAAATGCATGCTTTAGTGTACATAGCAACATTTATGTCAAAAAAATTGTGAGTGAAAAGAACAACATTCCTATCTTTCCACAAAGTAAACAAAATCTCCATCCTGAAAGTATACCAAATCTAGGTAAATTTCTTAGAGAACCTGGGGGAGTCACCCAATAGAACCATATGCTAGGAAAAAGGTTCAAGCCAAAACGACTTAAAGAAATCACAAATCCAGTGCCAATAATTTTGAGCACGTCTACAGAACCAAAAAAAATGCAAAAAAGACTCTAGCTACCCGCAAAATGGACATCAGGGATCTGGAACCTCAATATGCTTGAGCTGAGGCCCAAGGGGAAGACCTTGAAAAACTAGGCACCAAACAAAATATGCAATCGTGGGCTCTATAATGGCACTTCAAATAGTGTCAAAATGCTTTCTCCACTAAGAAAAGGAAGACTGCAAATGCCAACGCTGGTTGAGGGTATCCACCATCAGCAAATGAGGAGAAAGCCATCTATACCCCAAACTTGATCTATAGCTAGTAAAGGGAGTGGCAAGATATCACTTCCAATCTGTCCACCAAGGTCGAACAAACTAAATACTCACCTTATGAATTAAGTGATCTAGAATTGCAAAAAACATCATATCAAAAATTTGTTGATCTGAACGGGCAAGACAAAATTAGACTTGCATATCTTCCCAGGCTTTGAGACTCAATAGAGACACTAGAAAAGAGGTCCTTAGGTGTCTTGATGCCACATTTGAAAAAACACAAAGCACTAGCACATTGAGTCTTGGCCAGAGGAACACGCTAGATGGCAAACAACAGAGACCACCAAATGTTCTATTGATTCAAAGAGAGCCCATCACAGAACCCATCTCCAAACAAGTGAAGCCAAGGCTTGACAGCTTCCCAAGCTTTCCATATGCTCTTGATAACAAAAGAGCCCTGTATGTGCATAGGATCACACATGATGAGAAGGGTTTGAAAGACAATCCCCTTCCATGCAGGTCTATTAACAGGAAACCCAGAAGAAATGCAATGTCGAACCAAAACTTTCCAAGCTATTTGGCACAAAGAGTGAGGCCTTGGTTTTGTGTGGAAAGAAGGCCAAGGCCTCCAGACTCTTTGTGGAGACAACAAAAATCCTAAGCCACTCTGTGAAAGCCATTATAGTTAGAACCAGAAGCCCAAAGAAGCCCAAAGAAATCGCTCTAATTCCATATAAGAGGCTTTGGAAGGAGCCCAACAGGAAGAATAATAAACATGCATAGCCACTAGGACCATTGAACAAATTTGAAATTTCCCCGCAAGAGCAAGGGGTTTAGTAAGCCAAAAGTCAAGCTTCTTTTCAATCTCGACAAGCATAGCATTCCACAAATCAACTGGCAAAGCTTGAAAGGCAAATGGAATGCCCAAAAAGTGAAAGATCTCCCTATGCGCGACCCATTATTAAATCTCACTCAAACAAAATAGTCTAAGTTCTGATTTGTTTAATTGAGATTAATATAAATTTTTATTAATTTTTTCAATAAGATTTATTTATTTTTATGATGAACAATTTAAACAAACCAAAGTTTATAGTGTGATATTTCAACTAAACTTATGTGTCTTAATTGAAATCATAAATAAGTATTTTTAAATAAAATAAATCAATATATATCTTAATAATAGAAATATAAGGTGGTGGCTAACACAAAAATATTACTATGTAATCTTTCAACTTTACTAAAAGAAAAGAATTAATAATTGTCTCAACAAACCAATGTATATCTTACATATAGCAATATTAAGAGGTGGATGTCACAATACTTTTATGTAAGCTTCTTGTAATTTACCATATTTCTCATCAACTATGTTTTGCTTTTCCTTAAATATTTTGTTGTTGAACAGTTTAAATAAACAGTGTCAAAACCTCACCTTTA
This sequence comes from Cupressus sempervirens, assembly GCA_028749045.1. Lineage (NCBI taxonomy): Eukaryota > Viridiplantae > Streptophyta > Pinopsida > Cupressales > Cupressaceae > Cupressus > Cupressus sempervirens. The sequence continues at coordinate 443,964,837 of CM053793.1, read as the reverse complement.
TTCGGTATTCTTTTCGATGAGACTACTCAAATAAACAAGCGACACGTAGTGTCATAGTTCCTGCCATATGTGTGATAGTTGTATTGTTATGGAGGATGGAGGGAAGGGTTTGGGATTAGGTAATAGTCAATTAATTATAAATCGAACATGAAGAAATTAGTATTAATCTATAAATTGATGGAGAAATGTTAACATTTAGTAAAACACTACCATATTTTGACAAGTTTAAAACAAATCAAATATAACAAAACCCACAATTCACAATGAACTAAGATTGAAACTAGTTAATAACTAAATTGCAGAAGTTATATTGACTAGGTATTTTTTCAAAATACAAGGCTTATTTGTACATACACATGTGGTTACTTTAGAAGCAATATATATACATATAATTGAGTGAAGTATTCTGACTGTACAAAACTTTGATGTAGTGGAAGATATATACAAGAAACTATTACATTGAATGTAATAAGGAGATGTACTTTTTTAGCTGCCCAAATGTGATACCTGCAAAATTGGTAACATTATTAGTGCATTGTAAATAATACTTAATAGGGAAGAAGTAGTTGATTTTTATAGTTAAAATTTAGTGTTTGCCCCTAGGTCGCATTTTTGTTATCATTGTCAAACTCTTTTAGGGCTAGTTTTATGTTGATGATTATTAGTAACATTATTTTGAGATTATCAAATATTGTTTCAGATTTAGTTTATTATATGATGAGATTACTTGGTACTTTATAGTTCATGTATGCATGATGATTATTCAAGTGATTTCAGTTATTGATGATGATTAGTTAAATGATTTATTATCATAAGTGTTTTCTCATGGATACTTACCCCATACTTGCATGTGTATGGTGTGCATGTTTGTTTCCTTTTTGTATGGCATTTTTAATGTGGTTAAGGAAGGGAGTCGTAGTCACCTGCTAGTCGGGATCTACACGATGCACCACTTCATGCCATTGCCTGTTTAGCTTAGTATATATTGTGCTTGTACATGCATAAATTTTATGCAAGTTGTAGGTACCAGGTATCGACTTCCCTGAATTGCCAGGATGAACGTACCCTATCGCATTATCTTAATGGTAAGAGAGGGCGGATAAAATTCTCAAGTCCAAATCCCAACCCTTTAAGTCATTTGTCCTAATTGAAAATTAGGACAAGTATCTGAGTCGGGTACCCTCCGAATATGTCAAATGACGTAATTTGTGATATTAACCCCTTAGTCTGATTTTGTATGTGTTTTTCTTTGATGGGTTTTTGTATTTTACTTTATGAGTCTTTAGTGTATTTTCTATTAATTAAGCTTAATTAAAAGATTTAATTAATGGTTTAATTTAATGAAAAATTAATATGATATTTTTTTTATTTAATTAATTGGAAAATTAATTAAATAAAATAATTAAATTTGAAGATAAAAGTTATAAGTTTAAATTTAGAATGTGAAAATATTTATTAATTTAATAATAATATATTTAGAGTTCATTTTCAATAAATGCTAAATAATATTATTATATGTTTTAGCAATTAAGTTTAAAAAATGAATTTAAAAGTGGAAAATATATTAAAATTATTAAAAGATTCTAGATTACATGATGCATGCATGTGATTAAAATATATTAAGATAAAATAAGTGGATTTATTAAAGTAAGTGCATGAGATTTAAAATTAATAAATTAATTTAAAAAGGAGTCAAGTGAATATTAAATAAATTAATGTCATTATTTTAATATTTATTCACATAGGAGTATGCGAGCTCTTGGGAGTTGTCATGTTGACAACACAAGAGTTTGCACTCTAATTATGCACGTGTTGTCTACACTTAGGAGTTAGCACATTATTTGAGCACATGGTGTCTACAACATTCTAGAGACCTCATCATGTCTATCTTCTTATCATGAAAGTTACGTGCTTAGTTGTCATGCTTATTTCCTAGTTCTTTCTAGACACATTCTAGATGCATCTTAGAGGGCTTTAAATAGAGGCTCTCCTAGTGTGTATGGACAAGCTTACATGCATTCGAGAAGCTCATATGCTTCTACATGCTCATATGCTTCTACAAGCACTTCTAGTCACTTGGGGGTTTCAGTTGGTTTGATTCTTGGAGGAATGGCAAATGTTGGAGAAGGAAGGGATTTTTCTATGAACTTCTGAGGCATACCAAATTAGCATCTGTATCCAGGTGCACTCATGATTTTCACATATTCCATTTGCACTCTTTCTCCTCCTATCTTCATCGTGTCTGTTATATGTGTCTAAATATACTCCATGAAAAAATCTTCAATCTTGAAATTGGAATCTAGATATGTATATTAACTTTTATTTGTTGCAAAGAAAACATTAGGAAACGCTAGTTTATTTATGAATGAAATTCATCACAAACTGCCCTGTCACTGTCCCTTACATAAACCCGAACTCAAAAATTCATAACTTTTTATCTAGACAAAATTTATTTGATTGCTCAAGTCAGATTTGGCATAACTTGGCCCTCTCCAACATATTTCAAATTCGGCTCAATCCAATGGTTCATTAGGGAGATATGGCCCCCAAACTGGGATTGTTTTATTCAATGATAGTCATTCCTCCATTTGCTATAACCAGGAGTTCTTTGTGCTTAAACTTCACAAAAATAATCTATCAAAGCATGGAATGAATCAAAAACTAAAATAACATGGATCCAAGACATTTATACTCAAAATTTTATCCAAATTAGAAGTCTTTTCAATACAAAAAGCAGATTGTGCCCTTACGGCAGCAAGCTAGGACTTTGCAGAGAATTTAATTTGGTATTGTATGAAACTTTGATAGCCTTACATCATTATGCATTTTATTAATATTCCCAAAGTATTTTCAAGAGTTTTATCCCAACTTTAAATCCTCAAACCACTCTTAAAATTCCATAAACCCTTTACGAGCCTTCTAGGCTTCATTTTGCCGATTTTTGGCAATTTACATTTTTAGGCACTTCAAGTGCATTTGACACCATATAATGGTTCTACTTTCTATATTAAAATTAATTGGACCTTTAAGGTCTTTAAATAACTCATCTACCGTAGAATCCCGAAGTGAACCCTAGGTACACTAACTCTCAAAATGCCATTAAGGCTACATCATTGATCCTTTTACAAAGTGATCAATCAAAACATTTAAAACATAAACAAAATATTATTAAGTGACCATTGTGGACTTATTACAATCAAATGACCTTCAAAGTCATGTTCATCCTTTGATCCCCCTAGGACCTATTTAGTGACCCTAGTTCCTCTAGGCCTTTTGTCCTTGGCCCTGGTACCCCTGCACCAGTTAATAGTAGATGAAGTGTAATTAATTATTAGTCAATTTAAGTAAATAGATTTTTAAATGAGAGAAAATTAAAAGAGATCTTAACAAGTGTTTAGTAGAATTGAATAATTGAATTATTAATGAGATTGATTTTACTTAAAATAAATGAGGATTATTTTAAATAAATGATTGGCCTTGAAGTGTTTTAAGGAAATTGTAAAGTAATTATTTGAAAGTTGATAAGTATTATTCTAACGTTTTGAATAATGTGGATGATTTTATCTAAAAGTCAATGGGAACTAGTTCAATGATTTAAATAAGTAAATAGTCATCTTATAATTATTTTAGGAAATTGTTTTAAAATAATCGAGGGATAATTCTATGTTTTATTCAAAAAAATTAATGGGTTGAGTTGTAGATTAAATGAAGAATCTTATACACTTGAAATGTACTTGAAAAAAAAAACTAAAACCTAATATTTGGCTTAACCCTGTGATTGTGAAAGCAAACTAAAATATGTGTTTGTATCTTGTTCTTTATGCTATCCATGTTTGGGGTTTGGGTGGTCCTAGAGTGTTGACCAGTTAGGATGTCTACCAGAGGCTTGGGAGTTACGCAAATTTGATGGCATGTTGATGTTATTTGGTCTCAATCTTTTAAAACCCAACCATGGTAATGTGATGGTATGCTCTATGAGATGTTTGTATTCACTATTCGTTGATGCTCATCAGTCTTCTTGTATGAAGCTGAGATGTATGTGTATGAGACACTTGACCTAATCATTTTTGAGTTGTCGATCAGTTATACTTGGATTACTTTCTACTCGTCTTGATGGGACTGAAGTGTTTATTTTGATCTTGATGATGTCATGTTGTGACATGTTTGACTTGACCATTTTGGAGTCTTCGATTAGTATTACCTTGAGATACTTTTGGTTTCTTGTTGAGAACCAATAGATATTGTGATTATCATTGATACCTTCAGTTTCCAATAGAGAGTTGTTGTGGTCATGATTATTAATGGATGCTTTTTAGTTGCTCATGGAGATTTGATATTCTTATTGTGGATTATCTTTTGGTATTTTTCCAGTCACTTGTATAGGACTAAGGTGATTTTGTAATTTATGATTCTATAAGCCTAGGGTAGGTTATCTACTTGTAGTGTCGAGAAGTGGCTTGCAATGGGGTTCGGGGCCCTAAGTGGCTGCCAAGGTAACTCATTGTAAGTTTTATTAATAAGTGAAAACATTTACACTAAATGGAGATTAAAATGAACCTAACAAGATAATTATTTGTTCTCGCCCATGCCTCGAGTGCTAGTACAGACCAGGATGGGAGTAGAGAGAATGCTTGGTTGTGACCTTGCATTCTGTAGTATGCCTTGTCAGTACGAGAGGATACTAGTGGCCGCATAGGGATCACTAGGGGGCTGGGGTCTATTGAGAGACTACCAGGGTAACTCTAGCATGATTCATACGATGACACTTTCCTGCTTACATAGTAGGTTTCCTACATGTCTTTGTTGTGCCTCTGGGTGTAGATGTCAATCTGTGTGTTGGAACCTTTGAGTTAGTATAATTTTAGGATTCCTAGACTTAGAGAGTACTTGTGTTATGTGGTTTTTTATCTTGTGTTATGTGATTTGATATCCTGTTTGGGACTTGAGACTATCTCCTCAGCATGGTGGGAGTGGGCCATTTAGGTTCCACACAGTCGGGTGGTAGTGCTTTTTCACTCTTACCATTTGAGATCCGTTCGTAGACACCATGGTTGGAGCATTCTTGGTTGGTATGTATCTTCATTCTGTTCTTGGATCTTATGATGGATGTTATTTATTGACATGTTTCTTTATATTGATGATTAGCATGTGATAGATAATGTTATCTACTTTGTAGGATCATCTTATGCTTTATTCTTGCATGTTAGATTTCCTTCTGCATATATTGTAGTATGTTTTAGGAGTGACATTCCTACTGTGATAATCCCGATGATCTCTTTGATGACTTGGGATGTTACACGTGGAGAGATGGCTAGGGCCCATGATGGTCTAATGATACTATTGACGGTTGAGAGGAACCACGCACTTAGTTAGTTGTGTTTATGATGTATGGTTATCTTTTATGATGGATGTTTATATCTGTAATCACCTAAAAATGGTCATCTGGACTATTAGCCCCCTTTTCAACATTTTGGCTAAATTAATTTAATCACTTACCTAAGCCAAATTGTTAATAATCAATTTATTTGATTATAACCTATAGTTTGACTATGCTATCCTAAGTTCATTATTTGATTAAAAGAACATGTCCCCTTTTAATTAAATAAAAGACCCCATTCTTCTAACCCACTTAAAGTGCACACATAAAGTCTTTTTTCTATTTTACAATTAAAATAAAAAGCTTGTGAGACTTTTGTCTTATGTGACAAGTCAACTTATATTCTATTGGTTGACTTGTGTGTGCACATGGATCACTCCTCTTTTCGAATTCTACCGTTGATCATCCACCATCTTCATCTTGATCTCTACGGTCCATACGACTTTAAAAGGGAGAGAGCTTTCCCCCTCAAAGGATCCATCCATCTTTTAAATATGGTTATGCTGCAAGTTTTCTAACAGGTTTCTTTGGAGTTTTGTGGAGAACTTCTCATTTCCTGTCTCATTCTCTCATTCCATAATATTAGCATAAGATCATATGGTATTCTTAGCATAGTTGCATGTTAGTTTAGCTTTGATTTCTTGCAATCATCTCACATAGTTTAAATAATGGTATTGTAACACTATTATACATGCTTAGCATAGATGCACTTTGCATTATCATCTTAGCTTAGTTTCCATACTTGCATTGCATTTTTGAGGGATTCCTTGAAGATATTTGCACTCTTGCTCTTGTCTCAAAGAACCTCCCGTTGCATGGTTTACTAGCAAGAAGAGTATCTCTAAGGCTCATCTGAGAGCCCTTGAACTTGAAATACACTCTCTTGCACTCCGTGGATAGGGAGCTCTAAGCCAGCATCCAAGCATTCCGAACTCATGGAATCGTTTGGATAAAACGGTTTAGAGTGTGACACAATTTGAGTGTACATTTTTGGCGCCCACCGTGGGGCTTGAATCAAGTTTCTAGCTCCATTTGCTTTCATTTCTTCTCTCTAGTTTTTTATAGCAGCATATTGGATCTAATCAAGTGCTTTTGTAAAATTATCACTTTGGTTTTAAGGCCAACCCATAAGTAGATTGGTTTGAAGGCCAAAAACTTAGTTGGTTTAAAGATTTGATCATATCTTTTAAAACGCTTGGAATTTGGTTCTGAATTTTGTTTACAGGTTAGGTATGTGTTCAAAATGTCTCAGTCCAATTTTTAAAGCATTTTGACGTGATTTGCGGGAGTTATAATTTTTTGTTTTTTTTTCATAAAAAGTTGTTTTTGATTGCAAATCAGCACATTTTTTAGAAAAATTTACATTTTCAAAAAGGTTTTTGAATTCTAAGAGGGGTACATTCTTTGTGTTTTGACTTTTGAGGTCATATTAGGGATCAAAAACCCGATTTGATAAATCTAGCCTATTTTGACAAAATGGGTCCCTAGGGCACAAATGAAGAGGTTTTTTTGAATTTCATGCATTTTTGGAAAGCTCTCTAATTTTTATTTGGGGTCACTTCTTTTCATTTCTATTTTTGAATCCAAAATAATAGCAAAAAAGTCTAATCTTGTTGACTAGGTCAAAAGCAAAGAGTAAAAATGAGAGCAGTTGTGATTAGTTTGCACTTTCTTTGCATACACTTGATTGGAAGATAACTTGGATATTTGAGGAAACTAACCACTTTTTATTGCAGTATTTTATGTTATTTCACACTAACTTGTGGTGCTAACAAGTTGTGATTGCAAGTTTCCATCCTTGTGAAAAAAAATCAAAACATTGCATAAAAAGAATGCATGTCAAAGCTTCAAATGCACAAGGGCTACTAATGATTGTTAGCAGGGTTGCCCAATGCATAAAAATCCAATTTTTCTTGTTCTTTACTTTTACATGTGCGGCATATACTAGTTTTTTATTTTTAGGCACATTAAAACTTACAATTGGAATCTTTTGGTGATAGGAGAGTATGCTCTTCACCCTTGTGGTGAATCAGAAATCTTGACTTACCATTTGGTTTCAAGAGTAAGAGGCAACTGAATCTTCCTGGCGTGTTTGGAAGAAAATTATTGGAATAGGAGAGTATGCTCTTCACCCTTGTGGTGAATCAAAAATCTTGAGTTCTAAAAGTTTATCCACTCTTTGTGTAGTTAGAATCCTTTAGAGGGCCTGCTCTTGGACAACCTGAGAGGAACGACCCAAGTGGGGACAAGCAGATTACCTAGCTCTTCCAACCCACTATAAACTCAAGGCTATCAAGGACACAAAACCTTGGTAGACATAGTGTTTTTCTTTGCCTAGTGTGATTGCTTATGGGATTTTGACCATAGGGAGATCACTAGGAAAGAATACTTAAGGTACTCTTGTGGTCGCGAGATCGGTTACTCATTACAAGGTGAGGTGTCCTGTAATTGAGAGCAAGAGGAACACTATGAATGGAAGCCCTATCTAAACACCCTAAGTTAGTAACTACCCTTTTTTAGCTGATCAACTTCTTGGTGCAAGGATCGATCCTAGTGGACTACCCGGATCACCCCAAGATTTTACACTCACCATATGTGTTCCCTTGGTTGTGCTTATGGCACTTCCATGACAAAGCCAATATCTCTTGTGGGAAACCACTTACTGTGAGGCGAAGGAGCATCAAGTGTGGGCCAAGTTGTTGAGTAATAAACCATGTCCATTAGGTAGATATTGCTTGATGTGTTCTTGAATGTGCTAGACCTGTGAAAATCTTTTGAGCATACACATAACGATAGTTCTAGGGATTTCTTTTAAGACCTCACATATGCTTGTATCATGCAAGGTTGCTTTGTCCCTTTCTTGATTGTTTGAAGACTACTTCATGTGTCACTATCTTGCTTGGAAATAAATTATTTTTGAACATCAAACTTGCTATGCTATCAACTATTGTCAAACTTTGTCAACCAAGTTAAAGCATCAAGTCTTAACATTTTTCTTGTGTTGCTTGCTAAGGGGAGTCTCATCATTTGACTTTGATTTGTTTTGTCTCTAGTTTTTGAACATGCTTAAAGTGACTCTTTGGTCTTGGTGCTCTTGGTCTTTTTGTCTTCATGGTCTATGTCCGCTTGCTAGTCATTCTTTTGCTGAAATGATTACCTTGATTTCTTGACTGCACTCTTAGGTTGGGAAAGTTGTTCACTTGTCACCCCACTTGCTCTATCTACTTAGCTATTGGCTTCTTTCCTAGCTCTTGACTTGAGTCACTAGTGTCATAAGTAACTTGGACACTTTCTTGACAAGTCACTTTACTCTGTCATTACTATATTGGCAAGTGAATAATCTACCTCTCTAGTTTGGAGATCAAGTTATCTTGTGTCACCTTATTAGCTTCCTCTAGTCTCTTTCATGCTTGATTATCTATCTATCACTATAGAATTCAAAGCTTGTGCTACCAAATCTAGATGATCATGATATCCTCCATGTCACTAAAGAGTTTCAAGATCTATATGCACAATACAATGAACTAGAAGAGACAAATGATCTTTCTTACCTTCATCTCTCTAAGCGCATGACAGAAATGAAGTCTAAACTTGAGAAAAGGTTGGAGGAGAAGATTGCATCATTACATGAATCTTCCTTAAGGTCTTTACATGCATGTGAGTCACCTTCTTTGAGGTCATCCTCTTCTTCTAGGTCTACATTCTCTACTTCAAGACATCAAATGTCTTCATCTTATAGATCTAAAGACCTCTTTATAGGACAAGCAAGTGATACCTACTTTGAGCCTATTCCAAAATTTCATGATCGAACTATCTTTGACCAAGATAATGATGAAGACGTGAATGCATTCTATTCACTTGAGAAACAACAAGAAGATCCTAGACATACTTCTAATAGAACTTTTGCTCCCTTGGAAGATTCTTATGATGACACTTTGCAAAAACTTCTTGGCAATAAGATCATCATGTTACCTAAGTCTAGCTCATATTGAAACCCATTCTTTGATATCTATTGTGCTTATCATCAACATAATGAGCATAGTATTTCAGATTGCATTGAGCTAAAACATAAAATCCAAGATCTTATGGATAATGGAATTATTGGAACCTCTAGTGACTCATGTGCTGAGGATACTTTTCTTGAGCAAGATTACGTTGATGAACCTATGTCTAGTAGTGGCTCCATTACATCTTCCACTTCTTCCAACACTCATGCATCTCCCAACACTTCAAATCTTTCCAACATGCCTCCATCAAATAAAGAACCTAATGCTTTCCACATTGACTACGTGTATCCTCAAGGGCTACCTCTAAAAGAAACTCAAGCTAACCTTCACTTGGCTGCAAACCTTTTCCATGCTACTAATCCTAAACATCCTCAACATTCATGCACTACTATGCCTAATCCAAGCACTACTCCATTCACTTTTCATTCTCCCTTGTCCTTAGAAGTGGCTCCATGTCAAGACGACTCTCAAAAAGAAAAAGCTATAAATTTCAAGAAAGATCAAGATCAAGCACCCTTTCATCTCTTTCAAGATTTTTCTCCTCCATATCCTATATCTTTTCCACCTCCTAAGTATGATGAAGATACCACTTCCATAATCTCCCTTGAGCTTACTAAAAATTATGAGAAAAGTTCTCTTCATATGCTATCCAAAGCTACTTGTCAAGATCAAAGCATCCCCTCATGTTCTACTTCTCCACATCCACTTCAAAATTGTGCTCAAGCTTCAAGTGCTTCTATTAAAAATGTTGTTCCTATCAAAGGTACTCATGAGTCTATTGATGGATTTGACCATGTTGCTCACTCTAAAGATGTTGATATCCCTTCCCACTATCCGTTTGCATCTTTTAAATCTATCCTTGGTCCTTATCCATCTAAGCTAAAGCATTCAAACCTTCCATCCATATTGGGGCCTTATGTTCCTCCATCTCCTACATTCACTCCTAGCTCATTCCCTAGCTCTCCTATAATACCTCAAGATCAACAAAGAAACTCATCCTTGATGAATTTTCACCCATCTATACATCTAAACCAGTCATATCATCCTTATTCATCCACAAATCCCAATTCCTTTGGAAGTGAGAATAAACATAAGAATCCATTGAAAAATGAAGATCACTATGTCCCATCTAATCAACATGTGAATGCTAAGAAGGAAAATGCACAAAAGAGACTACAAAGGTCCACTATTAAGAGAGTTAAATCAAAGAAAATGTGGGTTCCTAAATCCATCATTGAAGAAATGCACTCTCAAGCACCCAAAGAATGAGGAAAAACTAAAGCTATGTGGATTCCCAAGTCTCTTTTAAAAGACTTGAATATTGAAAATACTTCAAAGTTGACATTCAAGCTTCCAAAGGCTTCCATTCCATCTTCTTCCAAAAATATTCCAAAGCCTTCCACTCCACTTTTTTCCAAATCTTTTCTACCACCTCATACATCTAAATCTCAAGCTATTTCATCCATGATTCCTCCATTGTTCCAATACCCTTCAAGGTGTGTGTCAATGTTGACCTTGTCCAATATTTTAGCTACTCACATGAAATCCCCTAAAGCTTACACCTCCTTTCTATACATGAACTCTTATCCTCCATATATTCTTCCTACTACCATTTTCGTTTCATCACCCTATCAACATATTTGAGCATACCTTTCTATGGTCTTGGCTTATCATGGCTTATCTTTCCTATAGGAGCACTATCTAAATTCAAAAAGTTTGAGCTCTTTCTAAAAATTCAAAAAAAAAAAAAGTGAAAATGTGCCTTGGTGAAAACTACTTCTTGTGGCACCTTGGTAGCAAAAGTAAAGAGAAATAAATGTATCCTATGGTGAAAACTACTTCTTGTGGCACCTTGTATAAGTACCATGATGAAAACCTGGCAAACAAGCATCATGCATAATTCTTCCATCATCCATCTATCCCCTCTTCTCTCTTTGATCTTGACAATGTTGAGCTATCTTTACATATTGGCTATCTTATCCATGAGATTCTCTATTTGTGCTTTCTCATTCCCTCATAGCCTCCATCTTGAGCTTTATTTTTATTGCTCTATCCCATCGCTGTCCTATCTAGTTGACCCCATGAGTCTTGATCACAATATATAAAACATGGTTCTCATAGGCCTCTTGACATATCTACTCTCTTGGATTGCACGCTTTCATGCTATCTTACTCATTGGCTTCCATCGCTTATCTTATATGCTATCACACTTGTTGGCTTCACTACTTATCCTACATGCTATCTTGCTCATTACTTCCATTGCTTATCCAAAACATGCTTCATATGAATATTTCACCTCTTTCCCTAGCTTGGGTACTCTTGAGGAGTCAGTCCTTGAGGATCACCTTCACTTGCTTCATAGTCCTTTTTCATCCATCTTTGCTTATCCACTAGCTTTTTTCTCCATCATTTCCTATACCTTGCTAAACATTGGGAGAAAATGATGCGATCTTGCTTGAGAACTAGTGATCTCTAAATTATTCTAAAAAATCCAAAATATCATATATGATCCTAAAAAAATCCTAAAAATTAGAAAATGTCTTGAGAAAATGATTATCTTAGTGAAAACCTAGAAATAGGTGCTTTTATGTATCACCAAAAAAAATCAAAAATACAAAAATACAAAAAAATTGAAAAAAGTCCTAAAAAAATCAGTCAACTGGTAAAAACCTGGAAACAGGTGCTACTTGAAACCCTTGCACCTATGTCTATCAGTCTCAATCATCCACTCTGCTACACATTTCCTAGCTTGGAATTGTTTCTTGTCCATGTCTTTGGGGCACAACTGCTTAGCCTATTGAGGTATTCTTGTGCATTAGGGTTTCTTTGACAACTCACAAAACAGTGTTTCTCAACACTTTTTAGATAGTTTACCTATAGTCTTTGATGTCGCAATATTACTCACTATCAGAATCAAGTCTTTAAGAAATGGCCAAGTGACTTACACATACGCACTTTAAACACTTAAACAATTGAGTTATACTGACCTTTATCTACTTTTGTGTGCTGTCTATGATGATTTCTTTGCCATGTGTTCCCTCCCTAATAGTCTTTTGAGGATGTCATTGACTAGAAGACTGGGGGCATCGGACATATTTTCTTGATTTCTCCTTGTGGGTATACTTTGTTTGTCTATAGTGTTGTAAGCATTTATGCTTGTCCTATTCAACATTTTGACTTACAAATGTATCATCCTTGATTGTTTTGCAAGATCGCACTCAGGGTTTATCCTAGCACTTATGCCTTAATACAAGTGTAATCTTGCTAAATTAAACTTAGGGAATCTAATTGCGTAGTTATCTTGACTTACATGTCTCTGATGCTTAGATTGGATTTTCGCATACCTATCTGATATCGATCATATTCATATCCTCATAGTTATACTAGTGATGGTTGTATGATCTCATGATGTCCCTAATAAATGCTCAATGATGAAATTAAGAGTCTAAATGTTATGCACTTCTTGCTGGTAAACCATTTTTCATATTAGGTTGCATTTTAGGTTCATTTTCTAGCTTAGTCTTGCATTCTTGCATATGGGGAGAGCTCTCTCTTCATCTTTTCATAGATATATCGGCTAACTCCTTTCATATATTTCTTTACTTTCTTCTTGTTCATGTCTTTTCACCTTCTTAATCTTTCGCTTCATCTCTTTTCTATCTTATCATCACATTATATAAAGTTTTGACCTCTTAAATAATTTTGACGTCCTGGATTCATTTTTGAGATCGAAATCCAAATTCGAGATCATCTTGATGGTCAAAATTATCTTTTCAAATTCTACTTTCTTCTTAGCAGTTAGCTGACCTTTTGAGGTCTAATCTCTGAATCATCACTAGGGCATTTTATCACTTTCTTATAGTCATTCTTGGGTTCTAATCATTTATTTTTCATATTGAACATTGCTATATCTCAATTTTCTCATGCCTAGCTAGTTTCTGCTTCCTCTTACCTCATTTCGATTTCGATCCTGAGGGGGCAGAAATACTCTATTGCTAATTGTTACAACTATCTATTTCTTAGGAGCATTTGTTTGACCTTATCACTTGCTCTCGATCTATTCGCTTTGCTAGATGTTAGAATTCTTTTCAGATCCTAACATCATCTTCCTAGTGTTCAGTACTACTGCTATCAGGATGTGCATTCAGGACTTGCTATCTATTTCTGCATTTCATTCTTTGAAATTAGATATCTATATCTATCACCGCCTACTTGGCTTTCTATTTTCTTTGACATAATGTGTTCCTAGATCGATCACGCATTAGTCAAAGAGGGGCAAAATGTAATCACCTAAAAATGGTCATCTAGACTATTAGCCCCCTTTTTAACATTTTGGCTAAATTAATTTAATCACTTACCTAAGCCAAATTGCTAGTAATCAATTTATTTGATTATAACCTATAGTTTGACTATGCTATCCTAAGTTCATTATTTGATTAAAAGAACATGTCCCCTTTTAATTAAATAAAAGACCCCATTCTTCTAACCCACTTAAAGTGCACACATAAAGTCCTTTTTCTATTTTACAATTAAAAGAAAAGGCTTGTGAGACTTTTGTCTTATGTGACAAGTCAACTTATATTCTATTAGTTGACTTGTGTGTGCACATGGATCACTCCTCTTTTCAAATTCCACCATCGATCATCCACCATCTTCATCTTGATCTCTACCGTCTGTATGACTTTAACAGGGAGAGAGATTTCCCCCTCAAAGGATCCATCCATCTTTTGAATATGGTTATGTTGCAGGTTTTCTAACAGGTTTCTTTGGAGTTTTGTGGAGAACTTCTCATTTCTTGTCTCATTCTCTCATTCCATCATAGTAGCATAAGATCATATGGAATTCTTAGCATAGTTGCATGTTAGTTTAGCTTTGATTTCTTGCAATAATCTCACATAGTTTAAATAATGGTATTGTAACACTCTTATACATGCTTAGCATAGCTGCATTTTGCATTATCATCTTAGCTTAGTTTCCATACTTGCATTGCATTTTTGAGGGATTCCTTGAAGATATTTGCAATCTTGCTCTTGTCTCAAAGAACCTCTCGTTGCATGGTTTACTAGCAAAAAGTACATTTCTAAGGCTTGGTTGAGAGCCTTCATGCTTGAATACTAACTTCTTACACTTCATGGATAGGGAGCTCTAAGCTGGCATCCAAGCATTCCAACTCATGGAATCATTTGGATAGAATGGTTTAGAGTGTGACACAAATCAAGTGTACAATATCATCTATGATGATGTATTGTGTTTGGATTATAGTTTCATTTACTTTATTGCTCTTGCATCATGGATTAGAATAGGATGATGTACTTTATTTTCACACATGTGTATTCTTTTATGTCTTTCATACACTGTGATATGTATAGTGGATGATTGAGCATTCTGAATTTCATTTTCCAAAGGGGCATTTAGAACAAATGTATATCATGGACTGTGGACTTTTAACTATTCTTTCATGTGGATGTGGTAGTTGTTAGACTTAGTATTAATTAAACTTAAATGTGACTCAATGTCTTGGGATCGTTAAGGAGTGTAACCTGTTATGTATACTTTCAGTTGAATGTTGTTATTACTTCTGCTACTATGTGTTTAATATGAATGGTTTATCTTTCATGTTTAAAAAAAAAAAATTGTTTGAAAAACTTAGTAAAATTTTAGGTTAACTCTTTTGGATCCCTTGGCGGGGTGTTACATAAAAACAAGCAAGTATTAAGAGTAAGTACCTTTGTTGTTTGATGCCCAGTCTATCTATTTATAAAAACTACATGTGTGATGGTATTGTACTGGTTGAGAGTGTATGTGTCAGTTGCTAAAAAGTCTCAGAGCATAAATATTACTTCTGATTTGTTATCAATGTATTGCTAATAATTTATGTTTGTAAGAGCAGGAAGTAACTATTGTACAATATTGTTTTTAGTGGAGCAATGAATTGGTTGTTGGCTATCATTTTTTATAATTTCTTTTAGGTACAATGAATATTTGTATGACACATGTTCATTACATCGGTTACAATATCCTTTTTCTCCATTCAATGCTCCATAGCTTTCAAATCTCTAGTTGCATTTTGAGCAAAAAGTATCGAATGGACTTGAATATGCATTTTCTATAGTCAAATTTCCCATGACCTGTTTACATGAAAGATAAAAAAAATAAAGTGAAATGACAAAGGAGCTGAAATCACTTACCTCGATATAAGTTTGCAGCAGTCCATGGAGTGCATCTTATGTTCTTTTGTTATGTAGTTTGAGATAAATGTTGTTGGAGTTGTTTGTAGAGTTGGGTTTTGATCAATTTTTTTAGCTATGTTTCTAAAAAGTAGTGATGGTATTTCATTTCTTTCAAGTTGGTGGTGTATCTAAATATATTGAGGCATGAAAGTTGGATGCATGTATAGCTGAATACAAGTAGTAGAGTTAGTTTTTAAGTTTTAGAAGTTGATATAGTAGCTTGTGTATTTGCAATCAACTGCTCTGGATGATTTGAAATCTATTGCAAGGATAAACAATATCAACTGTCATCTTTGTACAGTATTAAATATTTAATCAACAACATAAAATATTTGTATTAGTAACAAGTCATATCAAATAGTCAAAATTAAACATCAGTGTAGAACTAATAATAAATATATTTAAAATAAGAAACTAGAAATATTTAAGTCTATATTTGAACTCGGTAAGAAGAAATAGTATTTTTGTTGAAGAAATTCAATTTTCTCCCCCACCGAAAAATAGTATGGAACCTAGCATTTTAGTTTTTCTGAAGTAATGTTGAATATTTTTTTGTCAATTTAGAATATTTATATTTTTTAAAAACAACATCAAATTGAATATTTCTTAAGATCGATTTTAAAAGTTTTTAATTCTTATGAATAGGATTATTTGGATATGAACCTTAAAAGTACTAGTTGTTATTTATTGTTATGGCTATTAAAAAATATTTAGTATGAATAGAAATTTATATTTATAATTATCAAGAAATTGAAAGAAATTGTTACAATAGAAATATCAAAATTAATATGGCATATAGATCTATATGTGCACATAAGGTTCTTATAGAATATGTTTTAGATTATGGTAAAAACAGGTTTTGAAGGGACCTCGAAACCCTTTCACATCCTCAAAAAAGGAAAAAATAAGCCATCCATTAGGAAAGAGTCCTTAAACCTACTAGAAGCAGTACCAAAAACAGGTTTTACAGGGACATGAAACCACTAACAAAGTCCAAATAAAGTACCCAAGTTTTACAAAGACCTAGAACCATCAGTACAATTTAAAAACAAAAGCCAAAAAATAGGACCAAACATAGGAACTAGAAGTAACAACCAGCAAACAGGACCTAAACAGGAATCCAACCAAAAAAGAAGACCCAGGAAACTATTGTAGTTTCGTAATCATCTTAACTGCCTCCTTACCAATCTTAGCCATGTCCTAGATGGAGTTAGCAGCCGAAGAAGCAGCAACAATCAAAGCTTTCTTCCTCGAACTCTGTCTTGTCCTCTTGCTAGGGCCCTCTGAAGAACTCTATCTTGTTCTTATAGAATATGTTAGTTATTGTATAAATATTAGAAAAAATGACAAGAAAAATATGTTAAAGTTTTTTGATTAAATATTTTTATATTACATTTTATATCTTTATTAAAAAGAAAATATTTAATAATATTAAAATAGAAATTAATCAAATAATTTGATATTTTTATGTGTAATTCTTTTTGTAAGTACTATGATAAGATATTCTAACTTATATAAACCTTAACTTCTTATTTTCAATATATTAAAATAATATCATCATTTTGATCTATTAGCACATTGAAATTGAAATTTAAATAATTTTTATTAAATTGCTTAGCATTATCTATTTTAATGTAGTCAAGTTGTTTGCTTTTTGTAAGTATTATGATAAGATATTTTGACTTATATAAACTTTAACTTCTTATTTTCAATAAATTAAAATAATATCATCATTTTGATCTATTAGCACTTTGAAATTAAAATTTAAGTAATTAATATTAAATTACTTAACATTATATATTTTAATGTAGTCAAGTTGTTTGACACCTTAATAAAATATAAAAGTAATAAAAAAAAATGACAAGTGCAATATGTTAAATTTTTTAAATTAAATATATTTATATTATATTTTATATCTTTATTAAAATTCAAATATTTAATAATACTAAAATAGAAATTAATCAAATAATTTGATATTATTATTTGTAATTCTTTTTGTAAGTATTATGATAAGATATTCTAACTTATATAAACTTTAACTTCTTATTTTTAATAAATTAAAATAATATCATCAGTTTGATCTATTAGCACTTTGAAATTAAAATTTAAGTAATTAATATTAAATTACTTAACATTATCTATTTTAACATAGTCAAGTTGTCTGCTTTTTGTAAGTATTATGATAAGATATTCTAACTTATATAAACTTTAACTTCTTATTTTTAATAAATTAAAATAATATCATC
Source organism: Cupressus sempervirens (assembly GCA_028749045.1). NCBI lineage: Eukaryota > Viridiplantae > Streptophyta > Pinopsida > Cupressales > Cupressaceae > Cupressus > Cupressus sempervirens. The sequence continues at coordinate 443,946,977 of CM053793.1, read as the reverse complement.
ATTTTGATCTATTAGCACTTTGAAATTAATATTTAAGTAATTAATATTAAATTACTTAACGTTATCTATTTTAACGTAGTCAAGTTGTTTGACACCTTAATAAAAAATAAAAGTAATAAAAAAAATGACAACAATATGTTAATGTTTTTAAATGAAACTAATAAAAAATAGAAAAAAATATTTCCAGCAAGCAAAATAGAACAGTAAAAGATCAAAAACAACACAAGAGAAAAACAATGAGTGTGGCCCATATGATATAAGTATTGGGAAGGATATCTTGTATTCAAAATATTAAGCATATGACTAGGAAAAATAGTAATATCAAGCTATGTCTGAAAGCCAATCACAACCTCCAACTCTACACCCTACAGGTTATTAAAAAAATTTGCAAAACAAATGACCAATACAATTCTGTTCTAGTAAATCCAGTACATAGAATCACCATAGCTATTAGGTGAGCGACTCTTAATTGAGAAAAAAACCAATATTGGAAGGATTGGAAGTCGGTCTGACTTGACGACACAATTCTGCATTAAATAACGTCACTGTATTAAGAACATTAGATTTTCACAGTGCTTGATTTATAATTAAAAGAAAGAAAAATTGCCTTTGTTTTCAACATTAACATTTGGGATCACCTATTACCAAAATGTGTGTGTACAGGGATATGTTTCTCATTTCTACGTATACGAATTTATATGAATAAAGCAAACATATTGCCTTACAAGGGTAAGACAAATATGAGATTGTTTTCTGGACACTTGCTTTGTGTTCCAGGGTGATGTGTTCCTTACATAAGATAACTAATTTGGGGAATGTGGATGTCCCTCGGATTTGGGGATAGGAATGAAACCTAGCCACTGCATGCAAAGACAATTTCTCTCAGATGCTCCTGCCAAAGCTAGGGGAGCTCTCAGTGGCATCCCCACCTGCAGGGGAGGTTGGGTGGGGCTCACAGTTTTACAGGAAAAATAGACTATAAAATTAAATACAGCTTTCATTGTTCTCATTTAATTGGATAAAGATTAACAAAAAAAAAAAAAGTTCAATCCAATAGAATTTGTTACAAATTCTTAAATTGTTCAACGCACAGGTAAACAAATCAATCGAATGATTTTGATTTCCCATCAAAATTGTAATAGCCTATCTATAAAACACGATTCAATCTCAAATGTTTGCCAACATTTAAAGATAGTCCATTGCATTAATTAAACAATGATTCACAAACTTTACCTATTTTTGTAGCCGCTCGCACAGAAGCCAGCCTGCGAGTGATGAGTACCTGTTCCATCTTTCAAGCCAAATGCACCAAAACACCCAACGAATGAAATAGAAACAACATACAAGTAAATGGGAAATTGTTCTTCTTCGCTATCTGCTCGAGATCTCAATGCCAACCGCAGAAGAAAATCCTAAGGTCCCAAGTTTAATATATCATATGACACCGACTTGAAGCATTAATGGATCATTTATCATTTCGGGCAAGCATTAACAAGGCTCTAATCACTTCCACCGACCCAATACAAATGAAAATTTTTAAGTGGTCCAGGTATCCAATAGTATTTATGTCAAGAGATATGTATGTTAGGTAATAATTATTTTTTGTTCATATCTATCAACTTGCCTTTTATTTTTATCCTACTTTTTTTTGGGAAAAATAATTTATCTTTCCTAAATTCTATATAGCCAATAAAACATGAAATAAATAGCATTTTCTTCATTTTAAAAATAGTTTTAAAAAAATAAACATTTCATTAGATTATAGAAGTGGTAAAATATTTTGATTTCATTGGTCTGATTGAAAAATTAAAAGCACTTGCATGAATGCAATAGTATTCTTGCCATAGGCAGGAACTAATAACGAATCTATAACTCTAAACAATATTGTATCTATCTCTCATATAAAACAACCATTGTCTACATTGGAGGTTTAAGACAAATTGCCACGTATCCAATGGTTGAGTAATTCATGTAGAATCATTACATCAAAGTTGTAACTTACATTTAAAGTTACAATTCAAGTGCTATTATTTTACGATTTGTACAAATACTATTGTTAAGAAAATAAAAAAATAACAACCCATATTGTCAGGAAAAGATAAGTTTTCTAGTCATCTAAAAGTAAATAGATAAGAAAGTTTGTCTTACTTGAATTCAAATTTTTTTTTTAAATTATATTATGCTAAATTATGCTTCTATTTTTTTATACCTAATGATACATAGTTCAACCCACTTTTCTTAACACATATTAGGGTGTTTTCTTTATACTTCTAAGATACACAAAAATCCAACTTTTATGATGCAATTAATTTATAAAACTTGTTTTGTTTCAAGAAAAGGAAAAAAGAAAATTCATTTAATTGTTTATTTTCTTTTAATTCTTGATGTAGGAGAATCCTAGGTGTAAGAGAAATCTTGTGTCACCCAAAAATATTTTCTTTTTGTTTCTTGAATAAGGTTTGTCTTAGTGCAAAGTTATTTGTGGAAGCTTGCTACTTAGTAAGTCAGTCATACAAGCTTAGAACATCCTAGTTTTAGACATGGAGGTTCATCTTGAATTAACTAGTCTTTCAATCAAGGTTTATTTCTATATCATGAGTATTTGCAAAGTTATTGCAGATTTTTGGTGTGCAATTTTAGTACAAAAGCTCCAGTTTCAGTTTTGAAGGCCTTAGAGGCTCCAAATGGGCTCTGAAACTAGGCAAGTTGGAGCTTGTGTGCTAAGTTTGGGCACGAGTCAAGCTCTAAAGATCAAAAGGTAAGGATTCCATAATAGGGTCATAATAGCCAATCGGCTCAATAGTTTGCAAGTTATGGCATTCCAAAGTTGGGCCAACCTAAAATTCTAAAATAAATGTCATAATTATTTTGGGCAAACTCTACATGTGATTTTAGGGTTGATCAGCATCAAGCATTAGGGTTTGATGTCTAAAACCTTCCTAGGCAATGTAAAATTACCCATTCAAGGAAGGCCCATAGGTTATTTATGACAATTCTAGGCGATAGTTTGCAACTCTATCTCATAGATTATTGTAAGGAAGGAGCTCATGTGGGTTTGCATTAGTATTTCAAAATTTTACAATTTTGCATTTGCAATAATAATAAGAAGTCCAATTTTTTTCTTGCAAATTGTTGTTATTTCTTTATTTTTGTTATGTGTTTGTGGTATTAATGGGAGCACCATTCATCAAGTGGTGTTAGAGAGAGTTTTTGTGCGTGTAGATAGATCATTGATTGTGAGGCAATTCATGCCAAGATCATGATTTGGGTTGCATGTGCAAACATGTCATTGATTGTAAGACAATTTGCATTAGGGTTTCAATGATAAGTGTGGGAATGCCTCTATGAATTGAGTGTGGTGGAAGAGTCAAAGGTGATACACCTGAGGGTTTTAGATCCCTTTAGAGATAACTACAAGCACTGTAAGAACAAGTGTACAAAGGGACGAACCTTGTTGTAAGAGATGAAAGCAAGGATGAAAGAGAAGAAGGAAACATTGATCAAGAAGTAGAAGATGAAGTTTTGAACCTAGAAGAGGAAAGGCTTTTTAGGGCCATCTCCAAGATTGGAAAAAGACCTAAGTTTGAGGCTCCCACATTTTTGGAAAACCTTAACTTGAAGCAATTGATCCATTGGATCAATGAATTAGAAGAATATTTTGAGTACGAAGATATTAAGGATCCTAATAAGGTCAAATTTTCAAAGGAAAAACTAAAGGGCCATGCAAAGATTTGGTGGTTGAAAATCCAATTAGATTTTCTTTTTGATATCACAATTTCTTGTGTTGACAAGGTTGCTTTATCCCTTGTTCAACTATTTGAGACATATACTCATTTCCCCTACTATTCTCAAAACACTGTGTTTATTGTTGCAAACTAAATTTTTATTTTGTCACCACTCCATTCTAGTTGAAACACCCAAAAGGTCAAACTAAAACATAGGCATTCTAGGCATAAAGTTTCATTTTACACAGTCCACTAGCCCTTTATCTCATGGCCTGCTAAGAGATATTGTGCAATACTTCGAACCTGAGAAAGTATCACCTATCAATACAAAACTCAATTGCACAATAGTTATAAGTTGTATTGCACCCTTTGTTAGAAAGTATCATATATCCAAGTAGTATCACCTAACTATTGAGAGAAATATCATACAACATTATTTTCTAAACAAGTATCACATGCTTTACTGTAAATAGTGCATGGTTCTTGCTGTTGTCAAAATTGAGTTCAAATTGCATTTAGTTGAATTAAGGGTGTTATCACCTAGTCCATCCTCACTCTAGTCTAAAATATCTATGTCTGGTATGTTCTAAAGCCAAAAATATGGTTTAGTCTCTTATATGAAAACATAAAATCACTCTCCTTCACTTGTCAAGAATTTGGTTATCATGTTCTCCTAGCTACTTTCTATCAAGCTTATTTCCCTATTCTCGGCTAGAATCATAAAGTGTTGTAAATTCTTGAGAAGTTTTGATAAGCCTCTTTCTCTGCATTATCTTTTTCACATTGTGATCATTGTAAAAATACAGATTTTTGCCTATAAGGCTCTATTCTTCTTGCTATTCTAAAGACTAACCCTTCCATGTCAGTTGTGACTTAGCTCCAAGTCAGTCAAGAAAGTCATCCCTCATTCACTTTTGAACAATTAACAACTCCACCTAGATGTCCTTGTAGGCCAACCTAGGAGGAAGAACCCATCCTTAATAGGAAAGGGGAGGTTAACACTTGGCACAATCCTCTTTACAGATTTGATAACTTCTTTGATACCCCCTTTGACACCCCTAGAGCTGCAGACATTGTTTCACTCACCATGCATCCTAAAGAGAGAAATTTTCACCTAGAGGCACTCTTTGCAAAAAAGGAGGAACACACACATTTATATAGATAAAGATTAGAAGGGACTAGACACATGGATTCTAGAGACATGTCTTATCAACATGCCAAGACTAGTACTCATGCACATAACTTTGATAATGGACATGCTCATGGTCGCTACAACAATCCCTTCATGGACAACCCATCTAGTGACAATAATGGAAATAATACACCACTGAAGTCTCCAAGAATATACACAAAAGTGTGTCCCTCACCACCTAGACACTCACAATCACATCATGAAAGTGAGGTGGATGACAAAGTTACTAGTGAAGACCTTGTGAGGTTCCAACTATTGAAAATTTAAGAGGAGTAACTGAGAGGGGAGGGGTGAATCAATTACCACAAAAATAAATCCCAAATCCCCTAAGATGTTAGTACAAAACAAAATCAAACTCTACTGAATAAATTGTTGTAGCTCGATTAACATAGTAACTCAGTTTACACTAACAATGACTATCACTCAATAAACACCTAGTTAATACTGAATATATGCACTATTACTGATTAACATTGAATATGTAGATCTTATGATATTAAGTGTGATTAACCTTAATTAACTTAGTTGCAAAATCATAAAGCAAATAACATGAACACAAGAGACACCAGGATTTAACATTGAAATGCAATTTGAGAAAAACCACCAATTGCAACTAGTTATTATTTTTCACTCTTCTAAAGTGAGCCCTATTAGGGGCCAACCCTATTAAAGGTTACAAAACACACTATGAGGTGTGACCCTATTAAATTATTTAGTTCATCCTATTAGGAGTGACCCTCTTAGAGGTCTTTAGACACTTCAATCTAGAAATTCCACCTTGTTAGAGGATTTGGCAAATAGTTGTTAAGCTAACTCTATTAGGAAATTTGATTCAATGCCACAATTATTAGAGAGTAACAATGATATGACCTGATTGCTAATGCAAACTATATTTGTTGATTTTAGATCTCTGTTCTAGCTTGAATACTTGATCCTCCTTGATCAAAATTTCCTTTGTGACTCGACCAACTCCAAATTTGCTTCCTTGATTTACCTTTTCGATCCCATGCTTCTTCTTCTTTTGAACACTATTCAATCCTCAACTTGACCTTATATGTTTTACCTTGTCAAGTTGGCTTAAATACAATATCAAATAAATGAAATTCATCCCATGAGTTGGCTAGAACTAGCCAACAAAATTGATACAAGAAAATCCTTCGTTAGCTGGCCCAACTTGTTCAACACTAACTCAGAAATGATTTTCCTTTAGACTTCCTTTGGTAACCAACTAAGCTCAATTAACACTGATTTCATGAAAACTTTTCTTTGGCTGCCGAGTGAACTTGGTAGACACTATCTTCCTAGAAACTCCCTTTGCTAGCTGAGTGAGCTCGGTTAACACTTTCTCTGAAGATGGTAAACATTGAGGCACTCATCATACACTACAACATCCTTTGACTCCTAAGTGAGCTTAGCATACATTAATTTCTTGGTATATACTTGACATTTGTTTAACATCAAGGACAATATACAATTGAATTATTGTATCCAATAATCTCCCTCTTTGGCATTGATAACAACATAATATGTCATGATACATAGAAATTTTAGAGAAAAATATAAGTAAGGATAATATCCTTGGTTTCATTCTAATTCTCATCTATGAGAACTCCCTCTATCAGTGTGAACTCTCTCTGTCATCTCTCCAATTGCAATGACTATAATATCAAACTCTCCCTCTTTGATATCAACTCAAGTTCTTTCTCCCTCTTTGATATCAACTCAAGTCCATTCTCCCTCTTTGACATCTCTAATATATATAAAACTTTTCTCTAATATATAATAGAAAAATCTCCATATTAGACATAACATTTCTCTTATGTATGACAAAAAGCTCTCCCTCTTTGACATCGCATGCCAAATACAACAATCAATGTAGTTTCCATGTACCTTAATGTACAAATTCATATGCAATCTATTATAATAATACTGCATCAACTTGTTTGATCTTCAACATGCTTGGTTGATGCATCACTAAAATCTTAATTAGTGAGCTTCAGATAGGGGAATGACCCCTAGCTTACCTCTTAGATACAAAAAATGCATCCTTAGGCAATGGCTTGGTGAATATGTCTGCAAGCTATTCTTTAGTATTCACATAGTCCAACCTCAACTCTTTGTCTTGTACCATTTCTCTTAAGAAATGATGTTTTATTGCAATATGTTTGGTCTTGGTATGCATCACTAGATTCTTGGATATGTTGATTACACTAGCGTTATCACAAAAGATAACAACTCGGTCCTTGATCTCCTCCTTCATACCTAACAATAGTTGCTTGAACCATACAATGTTGGAATAATTGACTATTGTAGCAACATATTCTACTTCTACTATAGACTGAGGAATATAGTTTTGCTTCTTTCTTGTCCAAGATACTAGCCTCCTTCCAAGAAAAAGTACTCCTCAACTATTTCTCTTCCTATCACCAAAAATTCCTGCCCAATTTACATCAGTGAATGCCTTCAAATCAAAGTTTTATCCTTTATTATACGACAAACCACATTCTTCAGTACCTTTCAAATACCACATGATTCTTTTGTTTTCTATCATATGATTTTCTTTAGGATTAGTAGAGAATCTAGCTACCATACCAATTGCTAATGCGATATCTGATCTTGTGTGTACCACATATTGAATTTTTCCAATCGTTGATCCATATGTAGTCTAATCTACCTCTTTGGAATCATCATCTTTTGAAAGCTTATGTCCAGTAGACATAGGTATTCCAAATGGTCTAGAATCCTATGTTCCAAATTTCTTTAGTGTCTCCTTGATGTATTTTGACTAATTAATATAGATACCATCCTTCATCTATTGAATTTTCAAGCCAACAAAGAATTTGATCTCTCTAAATGTTGACATTTTAAATTCCTTACTCATTTCCATAGAAAAATATTTATACAAATTATCATTTCTAGTAAATAATGTATCATCCACAAAGATTTTTGCCAACACAATCTTCTTATCTAGTCCTTCTTTGATGTATAGGCTATTTTTATCATTAGTTTTTTGAAAACCAATATTTATGAGATAATTATGTAACCTTCCATACCATGCTCTAGGGGCTTGTTTGAGACCATAGAGAGCTTTGTGTAGTCTGCAAACCATGTCCCTTTTGCTAGGATCAATGAAACCTTCTGGTTTCTCTATGTAGGCTTCCTCTTCTAAGATTTCATTCAAGAATGATGGTTTCACATCCATGTGATATAATTTGAATCCTTTGTGTGTTGCATATGTAAGTAGTCTTCTAACACCTTCAATTCTAGCAATAGGAGCAAAAGTTTCTCCATAGTCAATACCTTCCTCTTGAGCATAACCCTTGAAAACTAATCTTTCCTTGTTTCTTGAAACTTCTCCATTATCATTTAGCTTATTTTTGAATACCCATTTTGTGCCATTTGCATTCTTGTCCTTGAGTCTAGGAACAAGAGTCCAAGTTTTATTCCTTTCTATCTGATCAATCTCTTCATTCATTGTTTCTATCCATCTTTCATTCTCTATTGCATCTTTGATAGATCTAGGCTAAAATTCAATAAGAAAACATGTAACTTTTAATTTTTTCCTTGTCATTGTACCAATCGATTGATCTCCAATGATTTTCTCAGGTGCATGATGTCTTCTGACATATCCAACAAGTCTGGGATCCTTCTTTCTGAATTTACTATGTTCACCATGAACTTTTGAATTAGGCTCACATCCCATTGTCTGTGACTCGGGTCCTCAGATGGCTTAGTTTGCACTGGCTAAAACTCAGGTGCTTCTGACTGTAACTTGGGTCCTTCAGATTGTGACTTGGGTTTCACTAGCTACAACTCAAGTTGAACTAAGGTTTTGGGGACTTAGGTGGTGAAGACTGATTTTTCCCAATTTCATTCAGTAAGGTTTCAGGCTCATAGTAAAAAAAAATTATGTAGTCTTTAGGTTCTTTCTTGCTTTGTTCTTTAGACTCTTTTGCAAACTCATCAATCTTCACATGTGCACTTTCTATAACTTTGTGAGTAGATAGATTTAGACATTTGTATGCTTTACTCTTGTTGGAATATCCAAAGAATATGCCTTCATCACTTTTCAAATCAAATTTCCCTTTTCATAACTCCTTCAGAATATAACATTTTCTTCCAAATACCTTGAAATAACACACATTAGGTTCATAGCTAGACCATAATTCAAAAGGTGTTTGATTAGAATCCTTCTTCAACTAAACTCGTTTCAAGGTATGAACTGCAATTTTGATTGCTTCCTTCCAGTATTTGATAGCAATGATCTTCTATATCATCAGGGTCCTTGCACAATCCATGATTGACCTATTCCTTCTTTTAACAATACCATTCTGTTGAGGTATACCAAGTGCAAATACATGTCTTTTATTTCCTATTTCATTGCAGAATTCATTGAATTCATTAGAGATGAATTCACCTCCTCTGTCTAATCTTAAACATTTCATTTTGTCCTATTTCCTTCTCAACTCTAGCTAGATACCATTTGAATTTTTGAAATTTTTTAGATTTATCCTTTAAATACATAACTGTCATCATCTTATAATAATCATCAACAAAAAAAAATAAAGTACTTATCTCCAGTATAGCTTTGTATGCCAATAGGTCCACAAAGATCTATATGAACCAGCTCTAGTACCTCTTCAGAGTGATAGTTTTTTCTTTTAAAACCCGTCTTTCCCATCTTTCCAATTTGACAACACTTACAGATGCCCATATCAGGTTTCTACAAGCTTGGAATGCCTCTAACCCTTTTGTTCTTGCTTATATTTACTAGGTTATCAAAGTTCACAATGCACATGACACAACCTTTTATGCCATAACTAGCTTTCTTCTACTTGAGCTATGAAACATGAATTTATAGTTAGATCTAGGTAGAATAGATTGCCTCTTGTTTGATTACTAGTCCCAACTAGATTTCCATCTCCATCTGGCCGCTTGGCTTTTCTATTCATGAATTCTACCTTGAATCTAAAATTATTCAATTGTGCCACACTAAGAAGATTATGCTCTAGTCCTTCAATCCAATAAGCATTATCACATATGAGATCATTGGTTAGTGCAATACAACCTTTCCCTTCACATGCCATGATTCATCATTACCAAATCTAACACTTCCACCATCATAGTGTTCCAAGTGCTCAAATTTAGACTTATCACTAGTCATGTGGTGAGAAAAAACACTATCAATAATCCATGTATCATTATTACTAACATGTAAGATAAGGGCCATCTTATCATTCTCATCATCTAATTCATCTTTAATAACAATGTATACCATTTCATCTTCTTCACTACATTCAAAATATTTAGCAATGTAACAAGATTTCTTATTGTCCTTGTAGCTTTTGAAATCCTTCTTTCCTTTGTACTTTTCATGTTTCTTTTCTTCTTTTCCTTCTCTATTTTGATACCTTGCAACAATGTGACCAACTTCTTCACAAGAAAAGAAGATCAAAGAAATTTTCCCTTTGTACTTTCCTTTCCCCTTGGGAAATCTTCTTGCAAGTAATGCTTCAATGGCTTCAAGATCATCATCAGAACCATCTTCATCTTCATCGTCAAACTTTGTGCTTTTAGACTTTGCAGCTTTCTTCTTGAGTGATAGCTTGGCTTGGAATGCAGACTCAAGGTTATTGGAGTTAGGAACATAATTATCAAAATCATCTAACTCAAATGCACTCGATCTTCCCACTAGTGCATCCAAGGTTATATCATTCTTAGGATCACATCTCATTTCTTGAATAACAAACAATCTAATTGCATAAATTGGAAGAAAGGTTCTAAGTACCTTGTGTACCACTGTTACATCATAAATTTTCCCACCTAAGAATCTAATTGCATGCACATCAGCTTTGATTCTTTCATTGTATTGTGCAATGTTCTCATCTTCATCTGATCAAATTGACCTTTGAGACTTTATGCCTTAGCTCTCCTCACATTATCATCACCTTCATAGAAAGCTTTTAGTTTGATCCACATCTCATAAACAGTACCATAGTCTTTGACTTCATCAAATTCAACATAGTTGAAATTTGAAGCAATATCAATCAACATAATGTTATGATTCTTCTTTTCTATAATTTCTTCAAGAGTCATAGTTCTAGTAGGTGCCACATACTTAGTGTCTAGGTACTTTAGGCTTGAGTCTCCAATGGTTTCCACATGCAGTCTCATGAGTTCCTGCCATGCCTTAAAGTTATCTATGTTTAGCTTAGGGATCTACTTTTTGTAAGATATCTTTATCTTTAGCTTAGGTCCTTGAAACCTTATCTGTAAGCACCAAAAGCTTTGATACCAATTGTTGAAAATTTAAGAGGAGTAACTGAGAGGGGAGGGGTGAATAATTTACATCAAAAATAAATCCTATAAATGCTTAAGATGTTAGTACAAAACAAAATCAAACTTTATTGAATATATTGTTTTAACTTAGTTGGCACTAAAATACAGTAACTTAGTTTATACTAACAATCACTATCATTCAGTAAACACTTGGTTAATACTAAATATATGCATTGTTACTTATTAACACTAAATATGTAGATCTTATGATATAAAGTGTGATTAACCTTAATTAACTTAGTTGTAGAATCATAAAGAAAATAACATGAACATAACAGACACCGGGATTTAATATGAAAACCCAATTTGGGGAAAACAACCAATTGCAACTAGTTACCATTTTTCACTCTTCTGAACTAAACCTTATTAGGAGCCAACCCTGTTAAAAATTACAAAACACACTATTTGGTGTGACCCTATTAAAGGATTTAGTTCACCTTGTTAGGAGTGGCCTTGTTAGAGGTCTTTAGACACTTCAATCTAGAAATGCCACCTTGTTAGAGGATTTGGAAAATAGTTGTTAAGCTAACTTTGTTAGGAGATTTGATTCACTACTACAATTATTAGAGAGTAATAATGATATGACTTGATTTCTTATGCAAACTATATTTTTTGATTTCAAATCTCTATTCTAGCTTGAATACTTGATCCTCCTTGATCAAAATGTTCTTTGCAACTTAGTCAACTCCAAATTCACTTCCTTGATTTATCTTTTCAATCCCATGCTTCTTCTTCTGTTACAAACTATCAAATCCTCAGCTTGACCTTATAATTATATGTTTTACCTTGTCAAGTCAGCTTGAATATAATTTCAAATAAATAAAATTCATCACATGAGTCGACTAGAACTAACCAACAAAACTGATATAGTAAAATCCTTTGTTAGCTGATCCAACTCAGTCAACACTAACTGAAAAATGATTTCCCTTCGGAATTATTTTGGTAATAGAGTGAGATTGGCTAAAACTGGTTCCATGCCAACTTTTCTTTGTATTCCGAGTGAACTTAGAAAACACTTTCTTCCTACAAACTCCCTTTGGTAGCCGAGTCAGCTCAGTTAACACTCGCTTTGAACTTGGTAAACACTGAAACACTTGTCATACACTACAACATCCTTTGAATCCCAAGTGAGCTTGGTATACACTGATTGCTCATTATATACTTGAAATTTTTGTAACATAAAAGACAATATACAATTGAATGATTGTATCCAACACCAACAAGATAAAAAAATTCAAAAACTCATGCTCCTGGTTTTAGAACAAAACAATGACCAATATTTCCAATACATGACCTCTAGGGGATGTAAAATCCCCCATGATTATGATTTTTAGAGGATCATTAAAAAAAAGAGAACCCACTAAGGCTAAAATATTGAGAAAAGAGATGCAAGAGTTAAGAAGCCAACTCGCACAATTACAAACAATGAAAGAGCAACCTAAAATATCTTTTGTTGAATCTATATGCACTCTACTGTTTGATAGGAGTCTCTACATGGTACCATTTCCAAGGGATATTAAGGTTCCCAAATATGATAAATATGATGGAAATGGTGATCCATGTGACCATGTACATCACCTCTATGCTCTTAAAATAGTTCTTATATATGAAGATACATATCTCATGAGGTTGTTTCCTAGACGCTTGAGGGGAAAAGCTATGGAGTGGTTCACTAAATTGTTATCCCCTCTCAAAACATTTGATAAACTTTCACAACATTGTATTCAATAGTACTCTTACAATATATAAAATTCCATCACTATGTTGTATTTGTGCAATACAACCAAAAACAAGGTGATCCCTTTACTATATACCTACAACATTGGAGGTCCTTACACTCAAGGTACCCTTAGAAAATACCTAAAACTGAGAAAATTGACATCTTTGTTAACATTCTTGTGTCTAAGATATATTATAATCTTTGGAAATAATTATTTATGTCCTTCAATGACATGATTGAGAGCACTTACCACATTGAGAATGTTTTCATCAAGATGGGTGACATCATGCTCAACAAAGACAAAAATGACAATAAAAATGGAAAAGGCAATGGAAAACCTTGGAACAAAAACAAATACATGGTCAATGATGGAGTCGTAAACACTCCTAAGACTAAGGAATCAACCTTTAATCTTGCCAATGCCATATACACTGCAAAACATCAAGAGACCACACAACCAAAACCTTTTGACAAGGCTAAGAGGTTCTTTAAGCCAAAACACACATATACACCAATGGTGGAACCCTATGGCATGGTCTTGAAGACATTTCTTAGTAACAAGCTCATTATGCTACCCAATAACTCCTAACCCTATGACCCACCTATGAAGCCTACTTGGTGGAAGGAGGATCATTATTGCAATTATCATATAAATAAAGGTCATAACACTAAAAGTTGCTTCAAGCTCAAAGTTGTTATCCAAGATCCTACTAATGAAGGAAAAGTTGTCACTGATGATCTAGTCAAAAACTTTGATCACAAAGCTTTCAAGAAACCCTTACCTAAATATGAGAAAGGAGAATCCTCCAAGATAAACAAAAAGGGGAATGACACTAAGGTTAGCTATGTCTATACCAACATGGACAATGTGATTAACATGATAGAGCCCCTAAGTGAACACATTTACATGATGGGCCCCAAGTTTGATGAGGAACCTAACTATGATACTGATGATGAGAAGCTTAAGGTAGTCTTGCAAACACTCAACTCCAACAACAACTATAGAGACTCTAAGCCTAGGTGACTCTTAAGGTGGTAGATTCTTCCTCTTCACATGGTGATACTAGGGGGAAATCTAAAGTTCTTCTCAAAGTAGAAAATGATCCTAAGAATTCTTCTTCCTCCAAATAAGTGTCTCCACTGATCATATCTAGTTATGACCTTTCTAGTCAATTACAACGAACCCCTGCATAGATCTCTATTTTTGAGTTGCTAGAGTTGTCTCCTTTGCACAAGGAGATCCTAGAAAAGCCTTTGCGCACAACTAATATCCCTATAGAAATTGATGATGATTGATTCCAAGTGATGGTTAACCATATCTCTTCACCCCATTACCTCAAATTTTCTAAAGGGGATGATAAATCTCTTAGTTATCCCCGTAATCTTTCTCTTCATATTGAAGTCCAAATCTATCGTACCCAATTCCAAAGAGTCCTAATAGACAATGGTGTGGGGTTAAACATCATTTCCTTTAGCAGGATACAACAACTGGGGATGTTAGAGTTCAAAATTGACCCTAGAAAGAATAACACTATCAAGGCAAATGATGAGGTTGAAAGGTCTTCCAAAGGTTTAACCATCCTTCCTATATGTGTGTGTCTAGTTGAGAAGGATGTGGTCTTTCAAGAGCTAGATATTCCACTTGCATATAATATTTTTTTGGATTGACTATGGATCCATGAAATTAAAGCTATACCATCCATGTATCATCAATGCATCAAATTTCCATTCACTAGTGTAGAAACACTAATTCCAAGGGACAATCCTATGTCCATCAACATGCTTACAGCTACCAAGTCACTAGTACCCCATTATCGGCCCTCTAGTGACATTAAACCATCTCTTATAGAATATGAAATGAAATTGAAAATGATGAGAAATGAGATGGGAGAGTACACTTTAGATTCCATTGTAGCTTTATCAATTTCTTCATGGTCCTATGGGAAACCCTTTGAATTAATGAAGCCTTTAGCTTCTGCCATGACTATTTTTGGCACATGTCTTCAATCCTCCACTCCTTTAGAAGATGAAATAGAAGACCAAGCTATTAGATATTGGATTTATAGAGAGGAAAAGGATAATTCTAAAGTCATCATAACTACACCCATTTCTCCTAAGCAATATGGAAAGGGCTATAAATTTTTGACAAAAATGGGCTATCGATGTCAAGGACCTTCAAAATAACAACAAAAGTGCTATTGTTGAAACTCTAAGTTATATTGAAGGATGAAAAAGTAAAGATACTATAGGCTTAGGATACATTGTTGAAAATGACCTGCCACAATTTGATAGGGAAGTTTCTTATGATAGTAATTCATAAGATGACACTCAATATGATGCTACTACTTTGACACATGAAGAGGATCTCACTCTTTCTACTTCCCTTATTTGGGGAGAAGACATGTTATTTCATGATGATACTACTGAAGCTTCCATGTTTAGACAACATGGCTTCGATTATTAAGATCCTTATACATAGAGAGTTAGAATAAACATAGCTTGACTAATAGATTGTGATCAAAGAACTAATTCACAAGAATATGAGTGGGATTCTATTTCTGATGCTTCTTGTGAATTGGGTGTGGATGCAGTACATGCTTATGTTACCCAACAAAATTCAATTGATCATTCTCATGCAGTGTTATATGAGTTGGATTCACAACTTTCTTTAGTAGATCACATTGATGTCTCTAGGCCTCCTCCTGATTTAGACTCTTTTTAGGATTTCCCTATAAGTTTGACCTCTTTCATCACCAAATATGACTCCTGTCATGTTAACAACCTTGAAGCTTCCACCTCACTTTCCATCATGCACATAGATCTCATAGATTGGTCAATTCAAAATCAAAGACCAGAGCCACCATCATTCCAAAATGATTATGAGATCGCACGTTACCTCAACACCATCGAACTTGTAGTTTCTTCCACCAGTAAATTGACTATCAACATGATTGAATGGAAATCTAATACCTCAGTCATAAACTAAAGAGAAAAATGAAAAAGAAGTGTTCATATGGAAAAAACCACTTTGTGGCAGTATTTGAACCAAGAAAAAGTAAAAATAAAGACATATTGGAGGGTAAAAATCTCTTCAAGGCACCCAAGGATGAGGTATTGTGTAGTCTCCAAAGCTACTTCTAGGATTGATGTCTAGTCCTAATAGAACCGACACAACCAATCAATCTTAGTACCACTGAATCTCCTAAAATCATACACATGGCTCAATCCTTATCAACAAAGGAGAAATAATAGTTCACTCAAATTTTCCCCAAAAAAAGATCAATTTTGCATGGACTTACACTGACATGCTTGGACTTGACACATATCTCATCATGTACTATCTTTTTATAGCTCCTCGTGTCAAGCCTATTACAAAAAATTTAAGAAAGATGCATCTACATGTGGCTCAACTTGTGAAAGCTAAGTTAGAAAAGCTCCTAATTAAGTGCCAAATTCATTATAGCTATTGATTATGCTAAATGGATCTCAAGCATTGTCCCTTTTTCCAAACATGATAAATCTATTCATGTATGCACCAATTTTAGGGACTTAAATAAAGCATACCCAAAGGATGACTTTATACTATTGAATATAGATATGATAGTGGACATGACTATAGGTTATGAAATATACTCCCTCATGGATGGATTTTCAGGCTATAATTAAGATAAAAATCACTCTTGAGGATCAAGAAAAAATAGCTTTTATATGTGCATGGGGAACCTTTTGTTGGAATGTCATGCCTTTTGGTCTTAAAAATGTAGGAGCTACTTGTCAAAGAGCCATGATGATCTAAATCATTTTCTCAATTCAGAGGACAATACCGAAAGAAGAAATAATGGTATTGTAAACACATAAAAAATAATATCAAGAATTTAATTTACACATAATATTAAATAAAATTTCATACAATTGTGGACAATCTTGTAAGTGAGATATATGCCTGCAAATCAATCAAATTTGGACAAACTTGTAGAGGAGTTGTGTTTGAGCTCATAAAAGTTGGGCTATCCCATGAATGAGATGTATGCCCATGAACTCTATAGGAGTTGGGCAATTCCATGGTTGAGATGTCTACCCATGAACTCCATATATAAGATCTAATACAAATTGGCAATCTCAACAAATGAGATGTATGTCCATATCATTCTTCCTTGTTGAATTTGACTTAAGCCTCTTTATACATCTTCACAGAAGGTGAAAGATTTCTTCATTTACATCTTTATTATAAATTGAATGGACAATTTAGAATTGAAGAGTCATACTAATTGATTAGAGACAAGACTTAATTAAAATATATGACTTAATATAATATTCCATTTCAATTCTAATCATTCCTCCCCTCTTATGAAGCAATGGGCCCCATTGTCTTATCACCTTCTACATGATATACACTAAATTATTACTCTATCATGTAGCTTGAAATATAGATATACTAAGATAAATTCATGTATGGAGATACCCTCTAAGTTGTCATGATGGCAATGACTTTAAGAAGAAATAATGGTAAACTCATCTTCCCTTAATGTATTCTCTGGCTTCCATGAATACATTCTAACCATGAGCATGTTGAGATATATCTGATCAAATATATTGCACCAAAGTCCATAATAGATCTATTATGCAACTTGAAAGTTATGTTGAGACCATAGCCTTATCAAGATACCTTAAAGTTGTATATAGAACAAATTTCAATGAGATTTAATTCATACTAATAGAAAAATCTCGCACTAGACTATCAAACTTTGCATCTTTACTAAAGTCGTTTATCATGTGACATCAAAAGGTCACAATAAATAAGTTGGGTTTAATATGCATGCCCTCAACATTCAAGAATAGACCCTTAAGCTATTTGTAATATAGTTTGGCACGGAAGATGCATTGTGAGATCAAAGATTAAAAAAGGGAGATTTTAGAAGTTGAAGCATCATAGGATCATGAAGGTTTCGTATTGCTAAATGAATTGATTTATAGTTTCACTGCACCAATATCTCTTGGCTGCACCAATAAATTCACAACATGCTTACAGATATAACACTTTTCTCCTCCAACCCAATTGGCATCTTTAGAAAAGAGTTATGCATCGGGATTCAATGGAATTTATCTTTAATCACAATACTTGACTGTTGATCTTCCTTTTCCACCTTTTTAGTGTATCATTGTATCTTCTACATCCATTGCTTTGATTGTCACAGTTACAGTGATCAATTTCGTGTTTGTAATGATTCAACAAGTCTCCTAAACATCATAAAGTTATGAGCTTGTTTGTCTTTGTCAGCTTTGTAGACAACTTTTCGTTCACTAACATCACTTCTCAATTTATAAGCTTGATAGATCATTTTGGAAACATTTTCCAAAATAAATGCAAAACCTGTGAAATACGAAACCTTCAATGCAAGGAAATTTAAAAAACTTTTCTAAATCCATTTCGTCAAATTCTTCATCGAAAGAAAACTCAGAATCATTTTTTCATTGTGATGATTCTCAGTAATTCTTAGGGTAGGCCTTCTAGTGCTTGTAATACCTCTGTGAGTATTTAGTTATCCCCTATTTCACTCAAATCATGCGCACAAATATGTACATCACTCAGAATATCATCGATCTCTACCAATGGAAGACACGAGTATTGTATGCACTTCATTGGATTCTTGCAAAAATAATTGTCTACTTGGAGTACAAAAAGGTAGAACTTTTGTAATGAATAGAATTCTCTCTTATTGGCTATAACACGGTCTGCAACATATATTCCATTGAATGGTGAATTCAGTTCATCAAATTCTCTTTTCAATTCAGTGGTGTGATCATTGAAGTCTGGTAGACGATGCAAGCTAGAAGTGTTTTCTATAAGCTCTCCTAGCTTTGATACCACTGATCTAAATCATTTTGTCAATTCAGAAGACAATACTGAAAGAAGAAATAATGGTATTATAAAAGCATACAAAATAATATCAAGAATTCAATTTATTCATAATATTAAATAATTTTTTTTACAATAATGGGCAATCCCATGGTTGAAATGTCTACCAATGAACTTCGTATATAAAATCTAATACAAACTGGCAATCTTACCAAACAAGATGTATGTCCATATCATTCTTCCTTGTTGAATTCGACTTGATCCTCTTTATACATCTTCATAGAAGTTGAAAGATTGCTTCACTTACATCTTTATTAGAAATTGAATGGACAATTCAAAATTAAAGAGTCATACAAATTGGTTAGAGATGAGAATTAATTAAAATATATGACTGAATATAATATGCCACTTTAATTCTGATTACATGACCATGATCTTTCATGATATGATGTACAAAAATATGAAAGACTATGTTGATGACACCTTAGCAAAATCCAAACAAAGAAGCACTCACTTGGTTGACCTAAGTTTGATACTAGATCGTATGAAATAATTTCAACCTAGGCTTAATCCAAAGAAATGTGCTTTTGGTGTCACATCGAGAAAATTATTGGGATACATCATCTCAACTAAGGGAAAATAAATTGATCCAAAAAAGGTACAATTAATTATGGAGATGCCACCTCCTAAAAATATTAGCCAATTAAGGAGTCTACAAGAACACCTTGAATCTATTAGGAGGTTTGTATCTCAATTATCTTATCAATCATAACTTTTTAACAAAAATATACACAAAGGATAAAGATGCATTTGGAATGAAGAATGTGATAAAATCTTGGCATAAATCAAAGAATACTTGTCTAAGAAACCTATTCCCATGTTGCCGATTCAAGGGAAACCAATGATCTTATATATTTCAATTACAAAAAATTCTCTAGGAGCTCTATTAGCACAACATGATGAAAATGGGAAAGAAAGAGCCATATACTATATCAGTTGGATCTTAGTGGCTTATGAACTCAATTATAACAGTATTGAAAAGGCTTTTCTCAATGTAGTGTTTTCATCTCAAAAGCTTAGACACAACATGATCTCTCATACCCCACAACTAGTTGCCAAAATTGATCCTCTAAAGTATCTCCTAAGTAAGGTTGCACTTATGAGTAGATTGGAAAAATGGATGATGATTCTCTCTAAATTTGACTTTCAATATGTTGAGCATAAGCTCATTAAAGGACAAGCAGTTGTCGATCAACTGGCTTAATTTCCTATCATAGATAATGCTTCAATGCAAATTGACTTCCTAGATACTTCCATTATGTATATTACAGATAGAACTTGGAAGATGTTTTTTGATGGGTCGCCTACTCAAAATGGTGTTGGTGATGGGATTCTCTTTGTTACACCATCCCAAAGTCCTATAAACTGTTGTTTCCATGCACAAACAATGTAGTTGAATATGAAGCTATGCTTAATGAGATCAAGCTAGCCCTAGAATGGAGGATAATAGAATTGCATATCTATGGAGAGTCTCAACTTGTCATCAATCAAGTAAACCATGAGTACAAAACTAAAGATGATAAGTTAGAACCTTACAAGAAATTGGTTGATGCCTTGAGGAATTACTTCACATTTGTCACATTCTAGCAAACTCCTAGGGTAGAAAATAAAGCTTTTGATGCTATGGCTACTTTGGTGTCTATCCTACAACTACAAGACCATGAATCTAACTTTGTGTTCCTAGTGGAAGAATTGTGTCATTCTGCTTATGACTCCCCTAAAGATTGAGCAATCATTATTGTTATTTGTCATAACTCCTCCTATTATTCTACCTTTTTTTCCTACTTGGATGATCAAATAATTCTCGAAATCGTACATGCAACAAAAAATGCCAACTTATTCACAATGTCTCTCACTACACCCTTGTCTTTGTCGACTTATATAGGAAGGGTTTAGACAAAACACTCCTTAGGTGTTTGGAGATAGAAGAGTCTAAAAAGGCATTAGCTGAAGTCCATGACAAAATTTGCAGGTCACACTCTAATACCCTTGCACTTGCTCAAAAATTGCTTAGGCAGGTTACTATTAGCCAATTATGCAAGATGATGTTGTTAGATATGCTAAATCATGCAAAAAGTGTTAGTTACATGGAAATTTGATTCATGCTCCTAGGCATGAACTTATTCCTTCCATCACACATTGACCTTTCTAGTAATGGGCCTTTGATTTGGTTGGGAAGATCCATCCTAGTTTCTTTAGTGGACATAAACTCATAATCACAACATCTGAGTATTTTTTAAAATGGGTTGAAGTTATTATATTGTCTATTACAATAGGAAAACATGTTTCCCTAATCATACTGAGTCATATCATTTTCTACTATGGTATCCCTTCATCCATAGTCACTGACAATAGAGGGCAGTTTAAAAATAAGAAGCTAAGACAACTCTGTAAATGATTTAAAATCAAATAGCATTGATCCTCAATATACTAACCCCAAGGAAATTTCCAAGTTGAGGCCTCAAACAAAATATCGTTGAAGATCTTGCATCAAACGGCTCACAAGTTAGGCAGAGATTGGCACTTATAGATCAATTTGGCATTATGGGCCCATAGAACAACCTTTCAAACTCCTATAGGGGCTACACCCTTTTCACTAGTCTATGGTTTTGAAGCTTTACTTCCTCTAGAAGTTAATATTACCTCTCTATGATTATCTTTACATGGATTAATTATTGATGAGGATCATAGGGCTATACAACTTCATGAGATGCAAAACCTTAAAAGAGCATCAAAAGGTCAATTTTGACCATATAGGAGCTTATTAGAAGAGGATGTCTACCAGCTATACTAAGAAGGTCCATCCTTGTGAATTTCCATCCTCATGAATTCCAAGTGGGTGAGCTTGTTCTTCGAGAAAACCCCAAGAACCAACAAAATAGAGAAAACAAGGATAAATTTAAGCCTAACTAGTTGGGTCCATATATTATCACTAATGCATTTGGGTTTGATGCTTATCAACTTTCTATACCTGAGGGAGAACAACTCTCTAAGCCTATCAATATACTACATCTAAAGAAGTTCTAAGCTTAAGGCTCACACGACTCGACTATTTTTACATACTTTACAATCCAAAAAAATCATATATGATGTTGAAACAAATCCTAAAAATTAGAAAATGTCCTAAAAATGATCATCTTAGTGAAAACCTAGCAATAGGTACTTTGATTTATCACCAAAAAATTCAAAAAATGCATTTAAAAAAAAATTAAAAAGTCCTAAAAAAATTCCAAGTGGTAAAAACCTACAAACAGGAGCTACTTGAAACCATTGCACCTATGTCTATTAGCCTTTCTTTGCACTCACTTACCTCAATTTTTGCCTTACCTAGCTTGGAATCGACTTTTGTCTAGGTCTAGGGGCCACAACTATTTAGCTTATCAGGGCCTCTTTGTGCATTGATATTGTTGGTGTTTTGAAACACTATAGGCTTCAAATTACCTTGATGAGAAAAAAATATATCTAGGGGCATCTAAATCCCATCCCTAACATATCTTTTCAAACACTGAGCCAACTATAAGGCTAGACCCTTCTTCTACTTCAGGCTCTACAAAACCTAGGCGGGTGGACCTCAGATTCAATTATATGGTACCAGTACTAAAACATATTCCTGAATCTATTAATAGCAAATTTAGCCCTTATTTCTCCTATTGACTCATGGAATAACATAGATTTACAATAGCTAAATGCAAGACAATGCAATTCATAAGGTAAGTGAGGGAAACACTTTGAATAACTTTCAACATAAAAGGGAAATACAATTGATTAATGATGTTGAATATCAACACAACCTTAAATATGTAGTAGTATAAACAAGTGATCCTATAACTGATCAGTGCCTTATCTATTGGGCAATTTCATGAATTCAATACATACATCTGTGATATCCATGACATATTTCATACATCTAGACATCAAATCTATCCTATCACTTTGTGAATCAGACATTGGTGTTCATAAAGACCTCATTCTTATGAAGTATCCTTCTTAAAATAATCAACAATCTTGTCAAACACATCAAGCATTTACTTGGCCCTTTGTTCCAACAGCAAAACATATATGACATACAACCTTAAAGGGATGCAAATGAATCTTAGTTCTTTGTTCCTAGACCACATAAAATTGTAGATTACTCAAATAGGAGACAAGAATAAGAATGAAACTAAAGAAATTCTTGCTCATTTGTATTCATTTCTTTGAAATAAAACATTCAAATGCATGAAATCAAAATAGAAAAACACCTAATAGATCTGAACTTTCTCTATAATCTTCAATACTATTGTTCATACAAGATAATTATGATGGAGAATGTGGTGTCATAGTAATGGGAACACATCAAAACTGGAACCCTGGTTTCACAAATTTGAGAAAAACTCCAGATTGGAACACACATGGTATCACAGCAATGAGTCATTTTTTCTCCAAAAGTGGAACCTCTACAAAGAATGAGAATGAGAATGATAAACAGGAGAGTGAATTCCCAAATTTGTTGTTCATCTAACATGTGTCCACTTGGAAACAACTCCTAAAAGTGAAAATAATCTTTCTAATCTCTCTCTGCAACTGCATTTCAAATCCTTAACAATTTTGGCTCTTAAAAGCACAAAATATCTCATAACTCATTTTAATCAAGGCAAAGGTAAAAAATCAATTGAATATGACCTCCAAAAACCAAGGAAACTTTTCAGAATTACTTTATCCACATTCAGGCTTCAACAGTCTTTTATATCTCCCTCCTAACCTCTTTTAATGCTCAATGGCGAAATTTGCCCATTCTGTTGAGAATGCCCTAGAAAACATAAATCTTCTTATAACATGAACTGGTGGATATTTGTGCAAAATCTAACCTCATATTTGGAAAATTTGTTTCCTCCTGATTCCAACGATATATTGAAGTGCCTATTTTAGACAAAAATCACCCCTGTGGCAGCCATTTTAAAATTAGGCTCCCAGCCATGGCTTTCATATTACAATGCAAAAATTTAAAAAATTTAAAAAATTCTATAGTACAAACTATAGAAAATTTAATCTTTGAAACAAAATTTTTAAATTTTGGATTGAAAGCTCAAAACTGCTCAAAATATTATTTATTTTAAAATATCCCTTATACCTCCCTTAGCCATTTAGGCGACGCCACATGTCAGCCTTTGATTAGTTTCTACAAGTCTAGACAACCCCACATATACTTGCCGATTTTTTTGGATTTTTTGGCAAGTCGCCATGTTAGTTGCTGAAAAATCCTCCTATTTTTTAGTGGCAACATGGCAACCACCGAATTTCAGCACATTTTTTGGTGAACTCACCTATCCACCAATGACACCCAATGCCCTATCATCAGCACTTGGCCCCATACATCATCACTTGGCCAGTCGCTATGTCACTATGCTTATCTGATGAGCAACTTCACTTGGTGATATAGTGATCATTGTCGGATCCTCCACATGTCATCATCTAGCTACTCAAATTCCACGTCATTTCCTCATTTTGCATGCTTGGGTCTAGTCACTGTCTGATATCATCACATTTGTCTATGTGTTCAAGTGTTCAAAATTTATCTAGCCTTCTAGCCAACCACGGCCCCACAACATGTGCCTTCATGTCCACAAAAGAGCGATGCCTTTAAGACATCTTACATGATGTGTGTTATTGCATTTAAACACATAAAATGCCCACAACATATGCAATGTGGGACTAATGATTTAACATTGTTTCCTCTATTTATGTCATGGTCGCATCTTGATGTTCCTGCTCTTCTCTGCCACGTTTCTTGTTGACCCACGGCTTCCATTTTGATGGTGTCTCCCTTTGGTGGTTGTTGCCTGTTGTTCCTTTATTTACTACCTCCTTGCTGCAGTTTTCCTTTGCTCGATGACTTCTATCTCTTTAACTTGTGGATCTCCTACTTACATTCTCCAAGCAGATATGGTCTCCTCTTCATGTTGGATGATTCCACCGTATCTCACATTTGAGCCCACTCACAACCCCAGATGTCAAAGTGTGATCCAATCCATAAGGATTTCCAATAGCAAAACAACTCTACCCTACTCATAAACTTTGGGAGGTACCAATGATTGTTGTTTTTAGAGAGCTCTCTGGAACATCAACCTTCAAAAAAAATCTGTGTTTTAATAAAAAATTTGAAAAATATAGACCATGTTGCCTGTCATCTTCACTCTGTATCAAGGATGAATCGATTCTTCATTTGGCATCGTATAATTATTAGATGTGTGACTTGCTTTTTGTGAATGACTTTTCAATGAAATTTCCATTGCATTTGATACATCTAGACAAAAGTTTCAATGACCTCAACAAGTTTTTCTTTCTTGGCAAGATTCTTCACCCTGTATGCTTGGTTATTACGTATAAGATTATGTCTCAAAAGTTTGGTGTCACGAGCCAAGAGTACCCTTTTCTCTCACATTCACTCAACATTATTCTTTCCCCAATAATTTGTGCAATTTTTGAAATAGATTTATAAAAAGGAGCTATATTTCTTCTTTTTTAATTCAAAGAAGAAAGTGAAGCCATTGATAAGCATACTTTCATAGTTTTCTTATCTATATCAGTTGCATGTCCAAACTTTTCTCTCATAATATGTATATTTCCATCTTGGCATGGAGAGAAGAGTAATTATCTCAATTCAATAATTGTAGTGGAGATGCTTGAATCAATGATCTCATTTTGAGATGTGCCTCCATGGATCCATTTGGTCCATTTGTCACAAATCTGATGAATTTAGCTAGGCCACAAAGTGGGTCCGGCTAAAAAAACATTCATTCTCAAACACCTAATTATTTATATTGATCCATTCATTATTTGATACCAATCCAAATCAAAATCCATCACTAAACTGCCAATTAAAACTCATTTTAACTCTTTTTTACAACTTGCTAACTTAGTGTCAGGAGGTCCTTTGACTGTCTTTGAAAACTGACCCAAACACCTAACCAGGTTCTGAAATCAACAATATTGATTCTCTGTTCAGCATACTTACACCATGTCAAATCTTATCTCATGAAAAATTCTCAATCAAAATATAGTGACTATCAAAGCTTCCCTCTCAGAACTGTCTACAAGAAAACATGTCAGAAACCAATAAAACATGTTTCGATTTGGCTTTGAAAATAGGGCAAATTGATACTTGGGGGCACAAAAACTAGGGCATTAGTTCACTGTCACAAGGAGAATATGAATCTATGATTAGGGCTCACGATGAATAATAGGATGCAAATGGCGAATGGTCAAAGTGGGCTACTCAAAATTTGTAGATTGGAAACACTAGTAGAAAAATATTTTTTGCAAATGGAATTGACCTTGGAAAGTGTGTAGACGGATTCGTCAAGTTTTAAAAATTATCACACTTAAAGTATTTTCAGCATACAACACAGTGTTATAATCCATTTGATCTCATCTATCATGAATTCAGAGATATGACATCACAAATAGGGGTCCCAATAAATCTGCCTTTCTTAACACCAGTAAAAAGTTACAAATTGCATTTGGAATCGCATTTGAAAACTGATCAAAAAGATTTTTTATAAGCTCAAAATTAAAACATAGCAAGTCTCGGACCTCTAAAATGTAACACAAAAGGAATTTTCTTAATTTAGTCAACTGGGTCAAAGTTATAACAAGTCAGACAGGGCCTTCCAAAATTCTAAACAATTCACATCAGCATGACATCAATAAATGATCAAATTTGAGGGATTGAAAACCTAGTCAAACGGATTCAAAATGACTTCAAATCTGAAACATAGGCTCTCTAGTATGGATACTAAAAATTTCCAAAGCAGCAAGTCATGAAACATTACTAGGTGTGAGATATTCACATGCAAACATGGCCTCCTATCACTATTTGACACAAGTGAAAGTGCAGAATTGTAAATTGCTCAAAACAAAACTTCACGAAATAGCTCGAAATGGAAATTTATCTTCATGGAACACATAGACACACTGAATGCAAGGTGTTAGAAACATTAAACATCTCTTGGGCCTCAAATGGATAGTCGGGTAGACATGCATTAAAAGTGCTTATAGGGCTTGATTTTCTCAATGGTACTCAAAATTGGGGCTTCAATTTTGAGTCTCAATAGATACTTCTTTGGAAAACTTGACCAACAATGTTTCTCAACACTTCCTCTTGACATTGAGTGTTTCTCAACACTTTTCAGATACCTTGATTTTAATCTATAATGTTACAATTTTTCTCACTAGCAGACTTGCATCCTAAAGAAATGGCCATGTGACTTACACATACACTCAAACATTAAACTTTTTGAGACTTGAATGCACTTTATTTGTTGGTGTGTTCTATCTATTGTTGAGTGTTCCCTCCCTAATAGTCTCTTGAGGATGTCATAGACTAGAAGATTGGGGGCATGGGGCATGTTTTACTTGTTCTCTACTAGTGGGTATACTTTGTCAATCTAAAGTGTTATGAGCATTCATGCTTGTCCTAATTGACATTTTGTACCTACAATGTATCATCCTTGTTCATTTTTGCAAGACCGCACTTGGGGGTTATCCTAGTGCTTATGTCTTGATACAAGTGTAATCTTGCTATATTAAACTTAGGGGATCTAACTACATTAGTAATATTGACTTACATGTATTTGATGCTTAGGTTGGATTCCCACATACCTATTCAATATAGATCATATTCATATCCTCATAGTTATACTATTGAGCATTCTATCATCTTTCAATGTCCCTAATAAAGATCAATGATAAAATTATATTTTAAAATTTATGTGTCCCTTGCAAGTAAACCACTTTGTATATTAGTTTTCATTTTAGGATCACTCTAGCTTAGTCTTGCATCTTGCATATGGAGAGAGCTCTCTCTTTATCTTTCATAGACACGTTGACTAAATGCATTCATCTCTTTTCATTCCTCCTTGATGATATATTTCACTCCTCATCGATCATGTTCACTCAATGCATCTTCTATTTTTGTATCATTACAAGGGGTTAATCTAATCTATCCAAGTATTACATTTTCAAAACATGAGAGCTTAAACATCTATGAGAGAGATACATCCATGAGCACAAAACTGAGCATACATAAACATGAGCATACATCACATAGAAATATAAACACAACTATTGAAACATCCATAAAAATCCATCACACGAGCATGAAAAGAGACAAGTACATAATGAAAATCAAATCAGTATCTCATATATATCAAAATGAATCAAGTACATATACATGTGAGATCCAAAAAATGGATAAATGTCTCAAAATACATATATAAATCATCAATGTGTCTCAAGGCCATCATCTTAGACCTAAAAATGAATCCCCCCATCATGAATAGGATGTGATTGAGGGGGAGTCGTTGGTGTCCTTGTTGGTGGTTGATCAAATCTACCCACTCTCTCTAAGTAGAGAGGGACTCATTAACCCGTTGGAACTGTAACTATATAGACATCATTGTAGTAAGTTGTTCTTGCTCCTTGTCTCTTGGCCTTGCGATGATCCTCCTCTAGATAATCTTGCAAGGCTCTCTCTCACATGTCAGCCTCAACCCTAGCATCCACAAATTTTTGGTCTCTAACAATAATGGTCATCGTCATCCCATGTACCTCTACCTCCAATGCCTAGATTTATGCATCTCAAGGATCCTCCCCATCTCCCCCCATAGGCTTCTCTCACCTTGGCTTTTCCCTCTGCACCCACTAACATCTAACCAATCTCTCCTCCTCCTCCTACTCCTTGTCCCTCTCCTCCTCCTCCACCTCCTCCTTCTTGGCCTAGCTTTGAAACTATGTTTAACTACCTGAGGCTCCCAATCTCCATCTTCTTGGCTCCTCTATCCCTACCTCTACCACCTCCACTAACTTCACCATTTCCTCCTCATCCTCTTACCTAAGGTAAGGCAAATAGTATAGTAAATTACGGAAACATGAGTCTTTGCATCTCATGAAGGTATATCATCTCTTCCCCTGAATCCTTGACATCAAGGAGATAGTCTCATACCTCTAGCTATAATGTTATAGTATCCCTTAAGGCTTCCTAATAGTCTAACATGGGTAGTCTCCCTTGATCCTCCTCACCTTTGAATCATGCATATGTCATGGTCTCAGTAGATACGCTCTACCAACATGCAAATTGCCTCCACACTCAGCTAATAATAAATTCCTTAATAATCTCTGAATGTCTGCCAAGAGTGGTCTTTTATAGAACATGTACTCTAACTCCCAAGCATCAAATTATCTAGCACACTATCAATAGGGCCTCCACTCAAATATTGACAACTCATCAAAAAGTTTCTTGTAATATTTCAAGTCTCTACTATGAGACTATGGGATAAAGCCAGTGTATTTGTAAATTAAGGGATGCCTTTTCTCTCAACGTTGTACCCATGGTCACACCACTACTATATGCTCCTATGCCCAAATCTAGGCTAAAACTATGTCATAGGCCCATGTCCTCCCATCATAATACACGAACTTGTAGATAGCATGATACATATCTAAAAGGATCACAGGTCCCCATGCCATCCTTTGGGGTTGACCAATTAGATCCACTACCAATCGACCCCACCCCAAAGGAAAGCCCTTTTGGCTCCTGTTGATGACCAAGACCTGGGCTACAAAAGAACATATAATGCATGTTGCTAGATATTGATTCACATACTCATCTATCAGTCTCTCCCAACTCAGGTGCCTATCTAGGATGCCAACATCCTCAAAAATATCTTGCACTGTTATCCTCCCATCCATCAGGTTCTAATCACACTAGTAAATTTAGACCTATCTTTCAAGAAGTGTTGGTCGATATTTCGATGCTTAATGATCAAAAAATATCATCGCTATTATTTCATCAAAATTTTGACATAATCTAGGGTTGTCATTATATCAATGGACCACTCCATTGAAAATCATCTCAATCTCTATCTTGGGGCAGTGTCAAACCACTAGTAGGAAATGTCAAAAGTTTGACAATCACGAAATTGTTATCGAAGACAGTTTTGGTTGAAAGATTGATGTTTAGGAAATTGTTATCAATGAGCTTGCCATGCCCTCAATGGAAGGTCCCATAAAAATATCAACGACATTGAGATTATTATCGATGAGTTTTTATGCCATCTATGATAAGCATTGTCAAAATAATGACTATTAGTTGTCAAAAATTTGATGACAACCATAGTTTTTTTTTTAAAATGACAAACTTTCAAGGTAGGACCTCTCTTGGTGCCTCTCTTTAAGGAAGTTCTTATCAAAGTCCACCACAACCCTTGATTTCTTTGGCCTTCATGACAAAGCATGCTCTGGTAGCTTCTTCCAACCTCGCCCTTGTTAAGACTCGTGTGATCATTCCCACAATAAGAAGACCTTGGAATTGGAGTTACCAACACATCTCCAATACATTGAAGGATTCATTCCATGAAGAGAGAGAGAGAGAGAGAGAGAGAGAGAGAGAGAGAGAGAGAGAGAGAGAGAGAGAGAGAGAGAGAGAGAGAGAGAGAGAGAGAGAGAGAGAGAGAGAGAGAGAGAGATCTAATGGAATTCATGAAGTGGGATACTGAGGTGGAAGTTGAGGGGATGAATCAAGATACAACACATTTACCACATAAGCCAACCTAGGTTGAGGTTCATGGTTTGTGTCAATGTGTTATTTTGTTTCCTAAATGCAGCTAGATACCTAGTAGTTGGTAACTGAATAGTTTGATATGTTTTTTTTTTTATTACACTTGATATTTCAGATGTATTGGGTCAAATTAAGTCTATGGAAGATCACCAAGCTACTGGATCAATTTCATGCACCCAATTTGAAACATTTATATCAAGCCCTAGCTTGACTTAATCAATTAGGCTAAAGTGTTGTTTGTAAGTGTTTGTGTTGCTAAAATGAGATTGGTTCTTGGTATTTGGGGAAGTGAAAGTGTTGCACTTGAGTAGGTTGAATCCACTAGAAAAGTTTCTGAGTTCACAACCTTACCCTTGTTTTAGAGGAAAAGTTGCTAGGAGAGGCCTAATTGGAAAGAAGGCTAAAAGCCACAAAATTGTGGTTAGTGTGTCCAAACTTTGCAAGGAGTTTTGATTTTTGGTATTTGTGATAAATCCATCATTTGAACAAGTCTAGAGTTACCTAGGACTTAAGTCATCACTTTGAGTGTTGTTGTGACTATCATGGAAGGCAGATCCTAGGAGTCAAAGGAAAACCTAGGAAAGGAAAAGTGAAATTTTGAACTAATATTAATGTTGCATATTTAGTGATAATTTTTCCACTCAATGGTACATTTTTGCATGTTGGAAGATTGACCAAGGTCATAGAAGTTTTTGTTGTGTGCACTCTACATCAAACTGCCTTACTAATATGTAGCATTGAATAGTTATGATGTCTCCATCATAACTGTTGGTCAATATTTGGGTTAGTCAACATTGGTCAATGCTATGGTTTGACCAAAATCATGCATTTTTATGTTTATTAGGAGTCTTCTATGTTTGACATGCATTTATAGGCATTTGAAGGCATTTAGAGTGAGAATCAATAAAAGCTGCAAAATTGATTAAAAAAAGTTGTCATGCAACATTTTTTGTTGTTGAGCAACTTTTGTAATTTTTTGGGAAGGCAAAATTTGCTCAGCAACAAAAATTGTTGCATGATGACTTTTTTTGTCAATTTGTAAGCTTTATTTATTCTAACTCTAAATGGCTTAAAATGCCTACAAATGCATGTCAAAACATAAAAGACGCCTGATAAACATAAAAATTGCATGAATTTGGTCAAAATATACTTTTTTGTTTACTTTTTCAAAAAGCTTTTAGCGACAAATTAGACTTAGAATTAGACTCGAGCACTTGATTAGACTCAATTACTAATCATATTTAATTTGAATTAAATGCTACTTGAGAAGTATTAGGATGAATAAATATCTTCTTGAAATAAGATCTTCTTGAGGGTGGGTAGGTTTCTCAAAACCCAGGAATGATTCAAAGTAGTTTTCAATGTATTCTAGATTTTTGAGGTTGACCAAAGCATCAGGGAGAGGTCCCAAGTTATACCATGTCATCCTTCTTTGTATTAGTGTTTCATGCGGGTTGAAGTTGGTGGAAAATTCAATGAACTAAATGGGAAAGCCATCAAAAATAATTCTTTCTTCCTTAATAAAATAACATCTAAGGAATTCCTTAATAAAAAGCCATGTATTATATTATAATTGCATTATACTATGTTGGAGTGTTTATGCATCATATAAATACCAATAAACTCTATATTATCACCTCAAATCATATCTATATGGGATTTGTACTTTGTATACTTTATTTGCAATATAGCGAATGGAAATCAATTACAATAAGGGGGAATGACAAGGCCTTACTAGGTACACCACCTCATGAAGCATGAGGCCAAGAGGAACAAGAGATTTTGCTCTTGGGCCTAGGGTTGTGTTACAAAAACCCTATTGAAATTCCTTCCACTAACTCATATGGGAGAATTATTGTGATAGCTAAGGAGAGGATCCTTAATCATATGAGATGAGTAAAGTAAAATGATGGAGGGGAACAATGCAAACTATAAAGGTTTCTGTAGGTATGTTGACCCCATGAAGCATGGAGCCAAGGTGTAAGTATGTTTCCTCCATAATCATAAATATGCACTATATTGTAACCTAATCTCTATGTTAGGATTGTATATCTCTTTGTATTATCATATTTTAAAGATTAAGGAAGCTTATTATAAGTACAAATAGTATAGTTAGTTTATATGTATGCACTGGTTCCATATGGAGTGATTGCAAGACTTGTATTCTAAGCACAATGGATGAAATACCATTGAAACATCTTGAAACACAAGGTTACTTATTCTATGCATTGGTTCTATCAAAAAAGATTTGTTAACATGATCAAACCAAATTTACCTTCAACATTGTTGATTAGTAGTGGTTCCCCTTCAACCCTCATGTGCGCCTGTAATTTGCTATGTCAAAATAAAATAAAGTTTAACTTTTTTTTTTCCTTTATATCTCAATAACATCAAAATTTCAACAAAAGTACTTAAGTTTTGTCAAAATTTTGACAAAAAACTTAACTTGTGTCAAAATTTTGACGTTTTCGATATCATATTAAAAAAAATGTGAATTTGACAAGCCAAATTGGCATGTGGTCAAAAATGGGACCCAAAAATGTACTAATGTCATAACATACCCATGAAATTCAAATGCTCATGTCAAAACTCATCATATAGAAACCATAAACCAAAAGCAAAAACCTTAAGATATATCTATCATACTCATCGGATATCCATGACATGCTACCCGAAGGATGCAATATACATCCTCAAGTGTGGTCATGGCCTCACAGGTAGAAAAGTGAAAGGTGTTACATTCATTGTGCCACCTCTATGCCAAAGCTATCAATAGGTTTTGGTTCTCCCATTTATGGGGCATCCACATTAGCCAACCAAAACCCATGGTCCCTAGTATAGTTGTGTCGTCGTCATCTAGATGTTGCACAACTTGCAACCCCACCACCTTGGGGGCTCTGATGTGCAACATAGGAAACACCATTTGCATAGCCAAAATAAGAAGTAAAGAGCATCGATACTAGTCATGAAGAATCATATGAAGCTCTAAAAATCTAAGCAGATGAGAAATCAAAAGCCACATGATCAAATTCTACTTGTAAACATGTGAAAATGCTCATAGATAAACAATGTGATACTTTCTAGAATAGTTGTGTGATACTTCTGGATGATAATGTATCATGAAATACTTCCTATAATAGTCATGTGATACTTTTTTTTCATGTGATACTTCGCATGGTGTCATGCGACTTTTGGGCACCTCTGATATGACACTTTCCCATACATATGTGCGATACAATCTCGTTGCCAGAAGTATTGTGCTATAGAATCCACAACTGTTGTGCAATACTTTAAAAGTATCAAAAAATATTTTTTATCAAACTAATAAAATACATAACAATGTGCTAAAACATGCAAAACAATGACCAAAAAACTCAAAAATTTTGATGACTTGCAAGGGCATTGTATTATGGAGGTCAGTTGTACAACTAGTTGTGCTCGAATCAGTGTCAGTGAGTCAGAATGCCTACCTAAGCCATCGCTATCTCTCTCAGATCACTTAGGAATTATCTTGTTGAGATCTCAACTTAATAGATGAATAGATCTAAACCCCATATTTTCATTTTACCCCGATGATTTTTCAAATTACTCAAAAGGTTTTATGGGTTATAACCTTTGCATTTCATTATTACTTAATAAACTAAAGATATCAAAATTACAAAAGACAAAATGAGTCAAAAATGACCCTTGGACCCCTTATATAGTCCTTTGACCCAATTTTGACCAAAATTTCAAACTCCTTGAAATTCTACAAAGATTGTACCCCTAACTAATTTCGACGTCATTAATCCATTTTCAGGATCAAAATTGAAATCCAAGTTCATTTTTATGGTCAAAATTGCATTTTAAAATTTTGCCTTCTTTTATATAGTTAGCTGAAATTTCGACGTCTAATCTTTGAATTTTTTTTGGGGCATCATCAATTTTTCATGTCTTCATCATTTCTAGACTTCTTACCTACTTCAATTCATGTCATTTCACTTCTACATCATCTTTCTACTTGATTTGACTTAGTTTTCATGCTTTATCTTTCAATTTTCATGCATTATCTTTCTTGGTCAAATCCAGTCAAACTGGGGCATTCTATCACTTCCTTGTGGTTACTCTTGGGCTCTAATTTCTTATCTGTCATCATGGATATTTCTTTATCTTGATTTGATCATATTTCTCTCATTTCTACAACCCCTTTACCTCATTTTTTATTTTGATCCCAAGGGAGCAGGAATATTCTATTATTACTACAATTTGCTTTCTTGCCATGATTATCTATTTCTCAAGAGCATATGCTTGACCTTTCCATTTTCTCTTGATATTAGTACTCTTCTTGAGTCTTGATATCGTCTCTTTCTCCTAGTGTTCAGTCCTATTTCTACCAAGTTGTGCATTCAGGACATGCTATCTCAATTTGCATTTGGTTCTTCAAAATCATATCTCTCTATCTGCTTTTGCCTACTTGGCTTCATCATTCTTTGACATAATGTGTTCCCATATCAATCACACATTAGTCAAAGAGGGGAAAATATAATCACCTAAAAATGGTCATCAAGACCATTAGCCCCATTTTTCAGCATTTTGCTAAATTATTTAATCATTTGCCTAGATCGAATCATCAAAAATCAATTTATTCAAAAATAACCTATAGTTTGACTATAATATCCTAAGTCCATATTTGATTAAAAGAATGTGTCCCCTTTTAAATTAAATAAAAGACCTCATTGCCATGTATTCTTAAGTTGCACACATAAGTTATTTCTCCTATTTTCAGATTAAAGGAAAATACTTTGTCTCATATGGAAAAGTCAACTCATTTTGATTGGAGGAAATGAATGTGCACATGGATCATGCCAAAATTAAATCCCCACCCTTGATCAATCATCTCTTGATCTTGATCTCAACCATCCATACATCTTTAAAAGGGAGAGCTTTCTCCTCATGTAAGGGTTCTGATTTTGAGCTATTGTTATGTTGCAAGTTTACTTATAGGTTTTCTTGGAGCATCTTGTGGAGAACTTCTATTCTCTCTCATCTCGTTCTCTCATGATCATGCTAGCTTAGTCTCATATGCATTAGCTTAGTTTTCTCTGCAATAGTAGAGTTCACTTAGATTAATTAGATCGGTTCTTGTAATACTCTCATGTTGTTAATATAGTTGCATCTTTGCATTTCATTCTAGCATAGTCTCATCTTGCATTGCATCTTTTGTAAGATCTTTGACACTAGCACTCTTCCTCTTGTCTAAAAATCTCTCATTTCATGGTTTACTAGCAAAGGTTGCATTTCAAAGGCTCAATCGAGATCTATTTTCATGCTTGTTTGTATGCCTTTGCACTCTATGACTTGGGAGTTTTAAGCCGCAATCCAAGCCTTCCAATATATAGAACACCTTGGATAGAATGGTTTAGAGGAGTGCACGATTCTAGTGTGCAATACTTAGCTTCAATGGATGAGAATGCAATAATGGCTTATTTATTGTGATGCCATGCAACTAGACTAGAAAAAAGTAAAATCTAATAAACTTAGTATTAGGCTTTTGTGTTTCGACACAATCTACCTTGTCTTTAAGGTGGTGAAGTCTATTGTTTGTGAATCTTTTCATGTACATTAATTATTTAAAATGTGTAGTGCCCTAAATATACATTTGAGTATTCTTTTCTACCTTCTAATGGCTATCATGACAATCTTGGAAAATAGGAGATAAGCACAATATAAGAAGTAATATTGATATGTGTGTGTGCATAATATGGATTGTGATACAAGTGGCATTCAAAGTGACACTAAACTAAAATGGTGTAGAAGAAAATTTACAAATAATCATGCTAAAATAATGAAGTAGATTAATGGAATACAAATGTTATTATATCAAGACCCCTTAGGAGACCAAAGAGCATGGAGGCCATGATAAAAATGCAAAATCTTGGCATTGGTCATGTCAAAATATTCCATTAAGAAGTGTTGTATATTTAAAGTGTGGATAAATGATCATTTTGTGTTTTGTTATAAAAGAGAGAAATGTATCTAACCAAGGATAAGGAGAATGTACATATTTTGTTTAACAAAATATATAAATTCATTGATATTTTGACTAAAAATATAAAATTAGCAATTCAGATAGCAAAACCCATTTTGATATCTAATGAAAATATTAAATATGATATGCATAATCGTACAGTCATTTATCACATGTATCATTATTAACCATTTATTAGTTCCTGCCAAAGAAGGTAAACTAATGCTTTCATTCAATCTCGAAATGCAATTAATTTAACCAATCATATTTTAGAATTATTTTATGTTCTAAATATGTTATAAAGTTTGTAAAATTTATTTATATTTTAAATTAAAAATATACTATTTATTCAAATTCGAATTGGTTCTTAGATAAAAAGGCTAGAAGAAAAATAATTTTCAAAAACCAAACTTAGAAAATAACATTGTAAACCTAAAGATGATTCTCATATTTTTAATATTGAAGATCTCAAATCTTGTGTTCATTCAAGCAACAACATGACACATACAATCATGTTCAAGCTCCTTACGAGCAATCACGCAAGAAACAAAAATTGGAAGACCAAGAGTCAAATCTTAGGATCTACCTTTTACAATGAGACATATACAATCAATAGAAGATCAATTGTCATAGCCTAGAATTCCATAAAGATGCCCCTCTTGATATTTGAACTAGGGTCTTTCATAAATTATATAAATTAAATATAAGAATACAATATTTGAAACTAAAATTTAACCTAAAAAATACTTTTAATAATGCATTTATCTAATATTAAGTAATTCTGTTATACAAAAATTTTGAATATATATATCCATATATGATAGTGTTGGATATCAATAAGATTCTTGTAGAAATTTAGATTTTGTTTCTACTTTATTTGTTACAAATAGTTTTCTCTTACCCTATCATTACCTCATGTTTGCATATGTAATCAGCTAAAAATGGTCATCTAGACTATTAGCCCCCTTTTCAAAATTTTGGCTAAATTAATTTAATCATTTACCTAGACCAAATTGCTAATAATCAATTTATTTGATTATAACCTATAATTTGACTATACTATCCTAAGTTCATTATTTGATTAAAAGAACATGTCCCCTTTTAATTAAATAAAATACCCCATTCTTCTAACCCACTTAAAGTGCACACAAAGTCTTTTTTCTATTTTGCAATTAAAAGAAAAGGCTTTGTGACTTTTGTCTTATATGACAAGTCAACTTATATTCTATTGGTTGATTTGTGTGTGCACATGGATCACTCCTCTTTTCAAATTCCACCGTTGATCATCCACCATCTTCATCTTGATCTCTACCGTCCATACATCTTTAAAAGGGAGAGAGCTTTCCCCCTCAATCCATCATCATTTTGAATATTGTTATGTTGCAAGTTTTCTAACAGGTTTCTTTGGAGCTTTGTGGAGAACTTCTATTTCTTGTCTACATTCTCTCATACCATAGCATCTTAGCTTAGCTTTCATTTTTACATGTAGCTTAATCTCACATAGCTTAATAATGGTATTGTAACACTCTCATACATGTTTTAGCATAGCTGCATTTGACATTCTCATTCTAGTTTAATCTTTAGTTGCATTGCGTTCTTGAGGAACTCCTTGGGACATTTGCATTCTTGCATCTTGTCTTTGGAACCTCCCATTGCATGGTTTACTAGCAAGAAGAGTATCTCTAAGGCTCATCTGAGAGCCTTTTTATTCTTGAAATATACTCTCTTGCACTCCGTGGATAGGGAGCTCTAAGCCGGCATCCAAGCATTCCAAACTCATGGAATTGTTTGGATAGAAGGGTTTAGAGTGGGACACTTTCGAGCAAACATTTTTGACGTCCACCGTGGGGCTTGAATCAACTTTTTAGCTCCATTTGCTTTCATTTTTTATCTCTGATTTTTTACAGCAGCATATTGGGTCTAATCAAATGCTTTTGTAGAATTATCACTTTGGTTTTAAGGCCAAGCCATAAGTAAATTGGTTTGAAGGCCAAAAACTTAGTTGGTTTAAAGATTTGATCATATCTTTTAAACCGCTTGGAGTTTGGTTCAAAAAAAATTTTTGCAAGTTGGATATATGCTCAAAATGTCTCAGTTCGATTTGCAGAGTATTTTGACGTTATTTTCGGAAGTTATGAGTTTTTCTTTTTTTTTCATAAAAAGTCGTTTTTGATCTCAAATCAGCGAATTTTTTTTAAAAACTTACATTGTCAGAAAGGTTTTTCAATTCTAATGGGGGTTCTTTTTTTGTGTTTTGAATTTTGAAGTCGTATTAAAGATCAAAAACTCGATTTGAGAAATTTGGCCTATTTTGACAAAATCAATCTCTAGAGCGCAAATGAAGAGATTTTTTTAAATTTTTTGCATTTTTGGAAAGCTCTCTGATTTTTAACAGGGGTCTCTTCTTTTCATTTATGTTTTTTGATCCGAAATAATAGCAAAAAAGTCTAATCTTGTTGACTAGGTCAAAAGCAAAGAGTAAAAATGAGAGCATTTGTGATTAGTTTGCACTTTCTTTGCATACACTTGATTGGAAGATAACTTGGACATTTGAGGAAACTATCCACTTTTTATTGTACTATTTTATGTTATTTTACACTAAATTTTGTTGCTAACAAGTTGTGATTTCAGGTTGCCATCCTTGTGAAAAATATTGAAACATTGCATAAAAAGAACGCATGTCAAAGCTTCAAATGCACAAGGGCTACTAACGATTGTTTGCAGGGCTGCCCAAAGCATAAAAACTCAAAATTTCTTGCTTTTTTGTTTTCATGTGTGGCATTGAATAATTGTTTATTTTTCATAGGCACATAAAACTTGTGATTGGAGTCTTTTGGTAATAGGAGAGTATGCTCTTCACCCTTGTGGTGAATCAGAAATCTTGACTTGCCATTTGGTTTCAAAAGCAATGGGTAACTGAATCTTCTTGGCGTGTTTGGGAGAAAATGATTGGAATAGGAGAGTATGCTCTTCACCCTTTTGGTGAACCAGAAATCTTGACTTTCAAAATTTGATCCACTTTGTGTAGTTAGAATCCTTTAGAGGGCCTACTCTTGGACAACCTGAGAGGAACGACCCAAGTGGGGACAAGCCGATTACCTGGCTCTTCCAACCCACTATAAACTCAAGGCTACCAAGGACACAAAACTTTGGTAGATGTAGTATTTGTCTTCGCCTAGTGTGATTGCTTATGGGATTTTGACCATAGGGAGATCACTAGGCAAGAATGCTTAAGGTACTCTTGTGATTGCGAGATCGGTTACTCATCGCAAGGTGAGGTGTCCCGTAATTGGGAGCAAGAGGAACACTATGAACAAAAGCCCAATCTAAAAACTCTAAGTTAGTAACTACCTTTTTTTAGCCACTCAACTTCTTGGTGCAAGGATTGATCCTAGTGGACTACCCGGATCACCCCAAGATTTACACTCACCATATGTGTTCCCTTGGTTGTTCTTATGGCACTTCCATGAAAAAGCCAATATCTCTTGTGGGAAACCACTCGGTGTGAGGCAAAGGAGCATCAAGCGTGGGCCAAGTTGTTGAGTAATGAACCATGACTTCTAGGTAGATATTGCTTGATGTGTTCTCAAATGTGGTATACTTGTGAAAATTTTTTGAACATACACATGACGATAATTCTAAGGAATTCTTTTGAGACGTCACATATGCTTGTATCATGCAAGGTTGCTTTGTCCCTTGCTTGATTGTTTGAAAAATACTCCATGTGTCACTATCTTGCTTGGAAAGAAAATGTTTTTGAACATCAAACTTGCTATGCTATCAACTATTGTCAAACTTTGTCAACCAAGTCAAAACATCAAATGCAAACATTTTCTTGTGTTGCTTGCTAAGGGGAGTTTCATCATTTGGCTATGATTTGTTATGTCTCTAGTGCTTAAACATGCTTAAAGTGGCTCTTTGGTCTTTTTGTCTTCATGGTCTATGCATGCTTGCTAGTTATCCTTTTGCTGAAATGGTTACCTTGATTTCTTGACTACACTCTTGGGTTGGAAAGTTGTTCACTTGTCACCCTGCTTCCTCTATTTATTTGGCTATTTGGGCATCTTGCCTAGCTATTGACTTGAGTCATTCATGTCGTAAGTTTCTTGGACATATTGTTTGACAAGTCACTTTAATCTCTCTCTACTATATTGGCAAGTGAATAATCTACCTCTCTAGTTTGGACATCAAGTTATCTTGTGTCACCCTATTAGCTTCCTCCAGTCTCCTTCATGCTTGATTATCTATCTACCACTATGGAATTCAAAGCTTGTGCTACCAAACTTCAACCGAATCTAGATGATCATGATATCCTCCATGTCACTAAAGAGTTTCAAGATCTATATGCGCAATACAAAGAACTAGAAGAGACAAATGATCTTTCTTACCTTCATCTCTCTAAGCGCATGATAGAAATGAAGTCTAAACTTGAGAAAAGGTTAGAGGAGAAGATTGCATCATTACATGAATCTTTCTTAAGGTCTTTACATGCATGTGAGTCACCTACTTTGAGGTCATCCTCTTCTTCTAGGTCTACATGCTCTACTTCAAGACATCAAATGTCTTCATCTTCTAGATCTAAAGACCTCCTTAGAGAGAAAAAAAGGGATACCTCCTTTGAGCCTATGCTAAAATTTCATGATGGACCTATCTTTGACCAAGCTAATGATGAAGCTATGGATGCATACCATTCACTTGAGAAACAACAAAAGGACTCTAGACATGCTTCTAATAGAACTTTTGCTCCCTTGGAAGATTCTTATGATGACACTTTGCAAAAACTTCTTGGCAATAAGATCATCATGTTACCTAAGTCTAGCTCATATGGAAACCCCTTCTTGGATATCTATTGTGCTTATCATCAACATAATGAGCATAGTACTTCAAATTGCATTGAGCTAAAACATAAAATCCAAGATCTTATTGATACCTTTAATGACTCATGTGGTGAAGATACTTCTCTTGAGCAAGATTACATTAATGAACCTATGTCTAGTAGTGGCTCTATTACATCTTCCACTTCTTCCAACACTCATGCATCTCCCAAAACTTCAAAGCTTTCCAACATGCCTTTATCAAATAAAGAACCTAATTCTTTTCACGTACACTATGCCTATCCTCAAGGGCTATCTCTAAAAGAAACTCAAGCTAACCTTCACTTGGCTGAAAATGTTTTCCATGCTACTAATCCTAAACATCCTCAACCTTCATACACTACTATGCCTAATCCAAGCACTACTCCATTCACTCTTCATTCTCCCTTGTCCTTAGAAGTGGCTCCATGTCAAGAGGACTCTCAAAAAGAAAAATCTATAAATGTCAAGACAGATCAAGATCAAGCACCGTTTCATCGCTTTCAAGATTTTCCCCCTCCATATTCTATATCTTGTCCACCTCCTAAGTATGATGAAGATACCACTTCCATTATCTCCCTTGAGCTTACTGAAAATTATGAGAAAAGTTCTCTTCATATGCTATCCAAGGCTGCTTGCCAAGATCAAAGCATCCCCTCATGTTCTACTTCTCCACATCCACTTCAAAATTTTGCTCAAGCTTCAAGTGGTCCTATTAAAAATGTTTCTCCTATCAAAGCTACTCATGAGTCTATTGATGGCTTTGACCATGTTGCTCACTCTAAAGATGTTGATATCCCTTCCCACTATCCCTTTGCATCTTCTAAATCTATCCTTGGTCCTTATCCATCTAAGCTAAAGCATTCAAACCTTCCATCCATTTTGGGGCCTTATGTTCCTCCATCTCCTACATTCACTCCTAGCTCATTCCCTAGCTCTCCCATCATACCTCAAGATCAACAAAGAC
Organism: Cupressus sempervirens; assembly: GCA_028749045.1. Lineage (NCBI taxonomy): Eukaryota > Viridiplantae > Streptophyta > Pinopsida > Cupressales > Cupressaceae > Cupressus > Cupressus sempervirens. The sequence goes on along the minus strand of CM053793.1, from coordinate 443,904,661 downwards.
ACTCATCCTTGATGACTTTTCACCCATCTATACATCTAAACCAGTCATATCATCCTTATTCATCCAAAAATCCCAAGTCCTTTGGAAGTGAGAATAAACATAAGAATCCATTGAAAAATGAAGATCACTATGTCCCATCTAATCGACATGTGAATGCTAAGAAAGAGAATGCACAAAAGAGACCGCAAAGGTCCACTATTAAAAAAGCTAAATCAAAGAAAATATGGGTTCCTAAACCCATTATTGAAGAAATGTGTTTTGAAGTATCCGAAGGAAAATCTAAAGCTATATGGATTCCCAAGTCTCTTTTAAAAGACTTGAATATTGAAAATACTTCAAAGTTGACATTCAAGCTTCCAAAGGCTTCCATTCCATCTTCTTTCAAAAATCTTTCTAAAAATATTCCAAAGCCTTCCACTCCACTTTTTTCCAAATCTCTTCTACCACCTCATACATCTAAACCTCAAGCTACTTCATCCATGATTCCTCCATCATTCCAATACCCTTCAAGGTGTGTGTCAACATTGATCTTGTCCAATATTTCAACTACCCTCATGAAATCCTCTAAAGCTTACACTAACTTTCTATACATGAACTATTATCCTCCATATACTCTTCCTACTACCATTTCTCTTTCATCACCCTATCAACATCTTTGAGCATACCTTTCTATGGTCTTGGCTTATCATGGCTTATCTTTCCTATAGGAGCATTATCTACATTCAAACAGCTTCAGCTCTTTCTAAAAATGAAAAAAATGAAAAAAAAAAAAAGAAAAAGAAAAAAAAATGAAAATGTGCCTTGGTGAAAACCACTTCTTGTGGCACCTTGGTAGCAAAAGTAAAGAGAAATAAATCCATCCTATGGTGAAAACTACTTCTTGTGGCACCTTGGATAAGTACCATGATGAAAACCTGGCAAACAGGCATCATGCGTAATTCTTCCATCATCCATCTGTCCCTTCTTCTCTCTTTGATCTTGACAATGTTGAGCTATCTTTGCATATTGGCTATCTTATCCACCAGATTTTCTATTGTGCTCTCCCATTCACTCATAGCCTCTATCTTGAGCTTTATTCTTATTGCTCTATCCCATTGCTATCCTATCTAGTTGACCCCTTGGTCTGGACCATAATAAATAAAAATGGTTTTTAGATCTCTTGACATGTCTACTCTTTTGGACTACATGCTTCATGCTATCTCACTTGTTGGCTTCACTGCTTATTCTACGTGCTATCTTTCTCATTACTTCCATTGCTTATCCAAAACATGCTTCATATGACTATTTCACCTCTTTCCCTAGCTTGGGTACTCTTGAGGAGTCAGTCCTTGAGGATCACTTTTACTTGCTTCATGCTCCTTTTTCATCCATCTTTGCTTATCCACTGGCTTGTTTCTCCATCATGTCCTATACCTTGCTAGACATTACGAGAAAATGATGTGATCTTGCTCGAGAACTAGTGATATCTAAAACCTTCTAAAAAATTCCAAAAAATATCATATATGATCCTGAAAAAATCCTAAAAATCAGAAAATGTCCTGAAAAATCTGTCAAGTGGTGAAAACCTGCAAACAGGTGCTACTTGAGACCCTTGCACCTCTGTCTATCAGTCTCAATCACCTATTTTGCTACACATTTCCTAACTTGGAATTGTTTCTTGTCCTCGTCTCGGGGGCATAGCTACTTAGCCTATTGAGGTATTCTTGTGCATTAGGGTTTCTTGGACAACTCACAAAATAGTGTTTCTCAACACTTCCCCCACTTTGACATCAAGTGTTTTTTAACACTTTACAGATAGTTTACCTACGGTCTCCGATGTCGCGATATCTCACTATCAGAATCAAGTCTGGAAGAAATGGCCAAGTGACTTACACACACGCACTTTAACACTTAAATGATTGAGCTATGCTGACATTTATCTACTTTGTGTGCTATCTATGATGATTTCTTTGCCATGTATTCCCTCCCTAATAGTCTTTCAAGGATGTCATTGACTAGAAGACTGGGGGCATGGGACATATTTTCTTGATTTTTGCTTGTGGGTATACTTTTGTTTGTCTATAGTGTTGTAAGCATTCATGCTTGTCCTATTCAACACTTTGACTTATAAATGTATCATCCTTGATTGTTTTGCAAGACTGCACTCAGGGTTTATCCTGGCGCTTATGCCTTGATACAGGTGTAATCTTGCTAAATTAAACTTAGGAAATCTAATCGTGTAGTTATCTTGACTTACATGTCTCTGATGCTTAGATTGGATTTCCACATACCTATCTAATATCGATCATATTCATATCCTCATAGTTATACTAGTGATGGTTGTATGATCTCATGATGTCCCTAATAAATGCTCAATGATGAAATTAAGAGTCTAAATGTTATGCGCTTCTTGCTGGTAAACCACTTTGCATATTAGCTTGCATTTTAGGTTCATTTTCTAGCTTAGTCTTGCATTCTTGCATATGGGGAGAGCTCTCTCTTCATCTTTTTGTGGACATATCAGCTAACTCCTTTCATATATTTCTTTACTTTCTTCTTGTTCATGTCTTTTCACCTTCTTAATCTTTCGCTTCATCTCTTTTCTATCTTGTCATCACATTATCTAAAGTTTTGACCTCTTAAATAATTTTGACGTCCTAGATTTATTTTCGGGATCGAAATCCAAATTCGAGTTCATCTTGATGGTCAAAATTGTCTTTTAAAATTCTACTTTCTTCTGAGCAGTTAGCTAACCTTTTGAGGTCTAATCTCTGAATCATCACTGGGGCATCTTCATTTCTTCATGTCTTCATCATTTCCATACTTCATATCTACTTAAATTCACTATTTCATGTCTAAAATCACCTTTCTACTCATTTCGACCTTATTTTTACGCTATATCCTTCAAGGTCAACTCTAGTCAAACTGGGGCATTTAATCAATTTTTTTATAGTCATTCTTGGGTTCTAATCATCTATCTGTCATCTTGGACATTGCTATATTCTAATTTTCTCATTTCTAGCCAATTTTTGCATCCCCTTACCTCATTTCAATTTCGATCCCGAGGGGGCAGAAATACTCTATCACTGCTTAGGAGCATTTGTTTGATCTTCTCACTTGCTCTCACTCTATCTTCTTTTCTAAGTGTTAGCATTCTTCTTGAATTCTGACATCATATTTTCCTAGTGTTCAGTACTACCACTATCAGGCTGTACATTTAGGACTTGCTATCTATTTCTGCATTTCACTCTTCGGAATCAGACATCTACATCTACCACTGCCTACTTGGCTTCGATTTTCTTTGACATAATGTGTTTCCAGATCGATCACACATTATTCAAAGAGGGGCAAATGTAATCAGCTAAAAATGGTCATCTAGACTATTAGCCCCCTTTTCAAAATTTTGGCTAAATTAATTTAATCATTTACCTAGACCAAATTGCTAATAATCAATTTATTTGATTATAACCTATAATTTGACTATACTATCCTAAGTTCATTATTTGATTAAAAGAACATGTCCCCTTTTAATTAAATAAAATGCCCCATTCTTCTAACCCACTTAAAGTGCACACATAAAGTCTTTTTTCTATTTTGCAATTAAAAGAAAAGGCTTTTTGACTTTTGTCTTATATGACAAGTCAACTTATATTCTATTGGTTGATTTGTGTGTGCACATGGATCACTCCTCTTTTCAAATTCCACCGTTGATCATCCACCATCTTCATCTTGATCTCTACCGTCCATACATCTTTAAAAGGGAGAGAGCTTTCCCCCTCAATCCATCATCATTTTGAATATTGTTATGCTGCAGGTTTTCTAACAGGTTTCTTTGGAGCTTTGTGGAGAACTTCTATTTCTTGTCTACATTCTCTCATACCATAGCATCTTAGCTTAGCTTTCATTTTTACATGTAGCTTAATCTCACATAGCTTAATAATGGTATTGTAACACTCTCATACATGTTTTAGCATAGTTGCATTTGACATTCTCATTCTAGTTTAATCTTTAGTTGCATTGCGTTCTTGAGGAACTCCTTGGGACATTTGCATTCTTGCATCTTGTCTTTGGAACCTCCCATTGCATGGTTTACTAGCAAGAAGAGTATCTCTAAGGCTCATCTGAGAGCCTTTTTATTCTTGAAATATACTCTCTTGCACTCCGTGGATAGGGAGCTCTAAGCCGGCATCCAAGCATTCCAAACTCATGGAATTGTTTGGATAGAAGGGTTTAGAGTGGGACACTTTCGAGTGTACAGCATACACCAACTCCATAAATATTCTCCAAAAATGTTCAACACCATCCTTAGAAATGGATATTTACTATGCACATCTCAATTGGCTAACACATTGCATGTCATGTGGTGCAAGCTTTAGTCTTATGAAATGAGAGATATCTTCCCATGCTGAGTTTGTAAGTCTTCAAATAGTGGTTGTTTCTTACTCTACCCTAAACATTTTGACAAGATTTGCAAGATCAATGGTGTGATATTTTGAGTAAATTTATGTATTGTTTGAGTTCTTAAGGTTAAGTAATAGAGTATGGCTTTGGAATAAAGGATGACTTCTTCATATTTTTTATATGAACAATTTGAATCGCATTCAGTGATCTGTCATTAAAATGAGAAAGAGGAAATGAAATGAAAGCAAACAAAAAATTACAACACCTAATCCAAAGTAAGCCTAAAAGGATATAGATTTTGTACTTCATGGAATGTTTTATGAGAAAATGACACTCTCTCAAACATTGGGAAATGTATTAGATGGTCCAGCGCACCAAAATGTGGACTTTGGTAAGATGCAGAGTATTTTTCCTATGGAGTTACTAGTTGTAGTAGTGGCAAAACCATAAATGTTGGGTGAATGCAAAATGCCTATTTTTTATAAGTGCAAAATTTTCACACTCGAACTTAGAATAACCTAGAAAATTGCCAAGCATAATCCTACTCTTTAACACATAATTTTATCAAAACATTTCCATCATGCATTCCAACTTAGTTAATAATGTATTAATCAACGAATCTTAGTCAATCTTAACTCTCGATGCATAACATTGTTGGTAGGAACTTTGACACTTAAGCATCTCTTATCGTATACAAATTCTATTCCACATTTAATCTTTTTACCTCGTCATTATTACCACCTACTATTATAGGCTAAAATAAATTTACAACTCTCCTAACTTGATAAAAATGTGTCGGCTGTCAATGGGCCCTTGGTCTACTAATGAAGTTGAACGGCTCACAAAGAGCCCACTAGGGATCAAGTCTTACTGAGTGCAAGGCCCATAGACATCATAAGGGATGAGGCCAAGGTCGTGCCCCGACGAATTTGGTAGTGTCGATGCTCCTCAGTCTTTGGCTCTTAGCCGAAGAGGTTTCAGGCATGCGTGGGCCCGTATCGAGTACCTAAAACGTGAATGGTGGCCTTTGCTGGTTGGTAGCTCACAAGCTTCCTGCCTCGCAGGGCGGAACCCTCCATCTTTTTAAAAAAAATGTGCCGGTTAAAGTACCGTCAGAGTTGGCAGTTATTTATGCGGTTACTGTAATGTTTTGGGCAACGTCTATACAGCCACGGAAATGCACTTCCTTACGAAAGAGAGGACTTAGATTTTTTTTTGAAAAGTTGAAAAAAGCAATGTAAAATAAGTGCATTTTCGTGGCTGTATAGCCACGGGCTAATGTTTTGGTGTGGTTTTATGGCAATGTCAAATAAAATATGAAAATTTCGGAAAATCTGGCGGAAGGCGACAGGTTGTCCCGCATGGACGGTAATGAATGAGAATGGAATCGTCATTAATTGGATGATGCGAATTGTCATAACATGTGGGCGAATGTTTCACAAAGTGTTGAAAACTTTCTGAAAGAGCGGGCCACCTCAGTCTTATTCAATGTCTTTATTCGGGGAGGAGAAGAGGCAGAGTCCTCACATTTACGTCCATGGGGCCTACAATAGCTTAAGCAACGCATTTTCAGAAATTGGGTATATTTAAAAAAAAAAACAAATAATTGGTTCAACATATAAGTGCATTAAGTCTATCAAAGTTATGGCCCATGGGTCTTCCATAGCGGAAGATTTGGACATCGTAATGAATGAAATAACTTTTCTTTTATTTGTGACTGCAAAGAGGTTCAGTCTTTAAGGTTTATATTTAGTTCTATACTTATGCATTCATGTCATTCTAATATCACATTAACACTAACTAATCAAATCAAAGAATTTAAAAGATTATAAGAAATTTCAAATGTTTATATTTTTTCTAATTTTTCATTATTTTATAAATCACTTTTTTCATTCATTTTATTGGTCCATACTATTTTTGGTGGGAGAGAAAATTATTTTTCTTCAACAAAAATACAAATATTTTCTAACAACTTCATCTTGCATTAATGAATGCATTAATTACAACTTTATCTTTGTGACAAGTTGATAAGATTTTATTTTTTATATCATTTTAACTTCCACCTCACATAACATCTCTAATCAATATCAATTCGCAATAGCAATCTAATTTCAATATGTTATATCTTTGTATTTGAATTTATAATTTTTTTAAACTTTCATTTTTTAATAAAATTAGTTAAATTATTACTATTATTTTATTTTTAAAATTAGTTAAATTATTACTATTATTTTATTTTTGTAAAAATAAATTAAAAAATATTATTTTTTAATTATATTTTATAATATTGTTTGTAATATGTATAATTGATAAGTGTTAGAATTAGTAAATTATATCATTTACTATTATTAATATTTTATATTTAAACAATTTATCATTTAGTTTAAATATATTTAAAACTTAAATATATACTTTACTATTAAATTAATAATTATATTTTACAATAAAATAACATACTAAAGGAAATAACCACAAAATAGAAATAATTCAATTCTAAAAGATATGTAATTTATTATTAAGTTTTTATAAACTATATATTCAAATTAAATAGTTATATTCTATTTCTAATTTATTACATCATATTTATTCATCAACATCAAATTTATATATGTATTACATCTATTTATTATTTACAAATGTACATATTGAATTAATTAAAAATTACTTAATTTTATGAAATAATTGGAAATACAAAACATTAAATAGTAAGCCTTCTCTAACTGTGTAAAATTAAACAATTAGTTTTATTTATAAAATATTTTAATATTTCAATACATTTCATTTTTTCTTATACAAATGTGAGTTTTAATATAAAAATTAAATTCTTAGTTTCATTAATTAAAATATACTATATTTTAATTTTTCATTATAACCATCATTTTATTTTGACTGTTTGTCTTGTTAAGAAAAATAATTATATTTAATTATCTCTCTCTCTCTCTCTCTCTCTCTCTCTCTCTCTCACACACACACACACACACACACACACACACAACTTATGTTGGTATCGTTCTATCTTACTATTTTATCTCTCTTCTTCTTCCTCCTATATATCATCTATCATTTTTTCCTTTGCATATATGTTTATTTTGTTATTGTTCTATACTGCTATTTATCTCTATCTAATGATTAAAAATAGAGTGACTTCCATTTGATAATCAAGATGAGAATAATACATAGTTGGGGACTTTGGCCTCTTATTATTGGGCTTAAATGCCCAAACATATAATAATATAACACGAAAACTTAACAACAAAATATGAGTCATCCTTTTAGATCACAACTGCATTTCTAGGACGAAAATTTAATAACAAAATATGAGCCATCCTATCAAATCACAAGAGCATTTCTAGGCAAAAATTAATGCATTCACAATGTTAATTTAGAACTATTTAACCTTATTCTGACTCATCTACACCTCTACAACCATTATGCATTAGGCAGGAACTATGATGCAGTACGTCTCTTGTCTTAAAATCAAATAGCTAATACCATTAATTGCACTTTGGTGTACTATATATATATATATATATATATATATATATTCAATTTTGAAAAATTAATAATAAAAAAGAAGAGAGGGGTCGATAGAGAAGTGTCATTTCACGCTTAGATATTTATAGTTCATTTAAGAGAAGGGGAACAATTAATTTCTTATGAAAATATAAAATGAACTATGGTGGCATCATCTACAATTAATCTATAGGTTAATCCTAGTGTGATTAGTTATTATGAGTGAATGCAAAATGCATTTTTCCACTTCAATTCCTAATGGAGTTTACCTCTATGCCGTGGATTTTTGTTGATGATGTCGAAGGGTGCACATTGATCAAATTACGTCATATACATATTGGTTGAGTATCATATTATTTGCATTGCATCATGACAACAATTTCTTGTTTTCTTTAGGCAACTTCTCTTTTCTAATCCATGATTACTCTTTCATAAACCACAACTTTTCTCTTAACTTTACAAAAACTTGAGCTCAAATGCTCTATAGTAATATATTTATCGCATTTCATATTGGTACATACAAATAATTATATCAAATTTGAGTACCACAAAGAAAAGACACTTGCCCTTGCTATAATTGATGGTCAACTTTCTTGTATAGTGGGATTTCGTCAAACAAAGTGAAATGTATTTGAAGACCCCTGGGTGACACTATATGGAGCTTATTTGTAGACAATACAATGACATTGTTTTCTTAACTTTTTCTATGCTTAACATCTTAGCATTTTTCATTCCAATATAATGTCATTACATTCACATACATAGACATATAAGAAAGTGTTTGATGCACATGTAAGACAAAAAAAAAAGAAACACAACTAGGAGTTTGCATAATTTTGGTTTGATGCAACATTGTCTCATTTCATATGTGGGTATGGCTATGCATTTAGTTATTTGATTAAGCTTGGCACACTCCATGATAACCAAATTTAGAGTAATTTGTTTTGTTATTGAGTCTACACATTGCTTCTTGAGGGCAAACATGTTTTTTTACTTTGCACTAGTTTTTGGTCTAGGAGAACTTTAAACATGATTAAATCTTTTGATCACTCTTTTTAGGAATTTTTCTTCTAAATCATCTAATTTTAAATGTTCGTCAACACACTCAATATTTTTGTGAGAAGTCAATTTAGGTTTTTAATACACATCTCTAATTTTATTTAGTCAAAATTTGTTTAGGACCTAAATATTTATTACTATTTGAGGCAATTAAGAGTTTAAATACTATTTTTGTTCAGACCTCTACTTATATTACCTATTTACTTTGTAATTTAATCCTCATTTCTTTTAGAGTTTCTAGTACCAAAAAAATGGAGATAATGAATCTATTGATTTAATACCCACACTTGTTGATTCAAGGTGCAATTTTTTTGACAACATCACACTAATGTTTGTGACTTTAAAGTTCTTGTTGCACTGGTGACCACCTTTAAGTGAATGAAATATACAATTTTTTTGTAAAAAGTAGCCAATCATGTGAACCACATTAGTTGTGCAAGTATGAGTAACCATTTCGAAATGACAATTAATCTCTTATAAGTTCTCTTCAACTAATATTAATGCCCATGTAATTTCTAATGCTTGAAGCTAAAATGTTCTATATGAAATACCATTATCCAAATAGAGGCATTTCTAAATATACCTTTAAAGAATCTTAAAAAGTATTAGTCAATTAATCCTAGTATTATTATTCTATTAATCATATAGATGTTATATTATGAATTTAAATTATGTAAATTGTATGGCTTGATCAATTTTCTATATATAAAATAGAAAAGCTCAAGTTTTCGTATGGGCATAAAAGTTCCCTTCATAATCTCTTCCAAAATTATTATCCTCTACAACGTTTGTTTTTGTTTGATCGGTAGATCATCCTCTACAACATTATAAGGGTATAGGTGGAGGAATCAACATACACCATTCAAAATTAGGAGATTTAGCCATGCCGGTGACACAAATCATTGTAAATTGCTCAACATGTTTTCCTTGCTCTCCTCCAATTTTACTAGAAACACAAACGTTAAAGACTTTGCTTCTTGTCTGAACGATCAGAATGCTATATCGTTGTAAACCCCAATACTTTTTTATTTATTTATTGTAAACCCCAATAGTTGACCACTGCATTTTAATTTGCAAGCATTATGTGCTTGTTGGGAAATATTAATTTGAAAGGAAGTCACTGATATCAATGACAATTATGTGACGATGACGTGTGGAGCATTCCAATCAAGGTATGTGGTCTCGATGCACATTGGACAATCTTGTTTGGAGCACAAGATTTTTCTCCCCTCTTGGCATGAACACACAGCTGGGAAATGTTTTCCCTCCTTTGGTATCATGGCATTTATCACTATTTTGGAACCCATGACGTGGTCATTAATAAACTAATATTTTTTTAAAACAAGATTTATATGGAATTTATTAGTTTGATCATTAGATTTTTTTCTACCCTTTGAAATGTTCACATAATTTGATATTTTCTCACAAATATGACCACATTACACAAAAAAATAAAAAATGAATTAAACATAAAAACACTAAATAATTAAAGTACTATGTATATTATTTTATTAGTAACAAATAAATAAAAAATTAATTCAAAGATTAAATCTTTTTCCATATCATTTTTAAACAATTTAAATTTTAAAATACAAAAAATCAATACAAGACTTGAAATTGTATATTACCCACCCAACTTGATACCTTGTATATGTACTACGACTATGGGATACATGAATGGCCATGCGAATAGACTATTAAGGCCCTAGCCAATACAAAATGATTTCTCCTCCACATCCATGAGCAACTCATCCTCCACTTAATCAATTTTTATAATCGCAATCTAATATTTTTAAAAAAAATCTATTACTAACCCCTTGTAATTTTTAACAGATAAAAATAAAAATAATAGACTATTTTAAAAGATAGTATATAATGTACACATTTTAAAAAAATGTGAAGTTAGTGGAAACAATAGATTACATATAGCTTGTCATAGGATTGAATCTGTTTATCAACAAGTGCTACGAGGTGGCTGGTATTTATTGTAATTTTAATAATAGTTCAATAAATTAGAATAGTATTATAAAAATTCTCATTGTATTTTTTTAAAAGTATTTCATATTAAATAATTTTAAAAATATATATTTTAATATAAAAATATTCATCATTAGAAACAATTTCTAATTTATGTCATAGTTGTATGCTAATTTGTTCATATGTTGAGGTGTACTAATATATTAATATGTGAAACTTAATCTATTAAATATGTTATTTGTGTATCGGAAAATATGACATTAGAATAGGGTTAGAATAGGGTAGTACTTATTATAAATCCCCTCCTATGACACAAATCTACTCCTATAACACCCCAAACATATTAGTCAACCAATTAGAAGGAAAATACTCTTTGAAATTTAGAAAATTAAAAATCCCACATCTAGAAATAAAAATAATTAATCACTAGTAAAATAAAAGTGCCTACAACAAATACAATAATTAGTTTATACACTCACATTGAAAAGCAATACAATAGACAATGATGTTTGGACGGTGATTTTTAGTGGCAAATCTTTATGAAAACAACCTAAAAAAATTAAATTCAACAATTGTGTTATTTTGGAGAAGTGGGAATGGACAATGATAGATCAATGAAAAACAATATTTAAACTAATATGAATATTTTGGAGGTGTTAAGGCTTACCAAGTGTTTAAGAGTTTTTCTAATATAAAAGTAAAGGGCTCTTCTAATCTAAAAGTAATTTATGGGAATTAGGAAATCATATAATTATTAATTTTATAATTAGTTTTTGTTCAAATGAGTTGTACAATATATGCTAGTTGTTCTTCATTCATGAAAAATTATAATAATACGAAGATGTAGTAGGTTTTAGGTTTATAATTATTTGAAAAACAATAATTTAATCATTATCTTACTTACTGTCTATATATTTTTTATTTTAAAAAAAAAAACAAAAAAAACTTAATACAGTCCCAACAGTTTGTATGAACTATTTTTTTTTTGAATTCTAAATTTTAAAAAATTAAATATTACATATTTAGATTTTTTAAATTATGAAAAACTTGTATCTACTATAAATACAAGAAAACATATTTTTTAAAATTTTACTACATAGGAAGTTTTTATTTGGAAAATTAAATTCCCAATGATATATACTTAATATATATAATAGATATTTGAATATAATATAAAACTTTAATAAAAATAAATACAATTAAAGTTAAAAACTGAAAATTAATTTTCAAAGACTATTGAACTACGAAAATTAGTTCCCTTATATTATTGTAATTGCCCTAGGATTAATATGTTGAAGTTAATCTTTTAAATATGTGATTTGTGTATTTGAAAATATGGCATTATAATAGGGTAGTGCTTCCTCTAAATCTGCTCCTATAACACCCCAAACATAGTAGCCAATCAATGAGAAGTAAAATAATTTTAGAAATTTAAAAACTTAAAAATCTCACATCTATACTTTAGAAAACTCAAAAATTAAAATTCAAGATAGAAATACTTAAATATAATTGGTTGAAATAAAAAGAATTAATCACTAGTAAAGTAGAACTGATTGCTATAGTATATTGCCTACGGCAAATACAATAATGAAAATACATAACACTATAATATGCGAGTGACATGAAGCACATGGACTCGCTCTCTGACTCAAGGACATGGATCAAAGATAGCTCGTGGCATGTGAAGTGAAAAACTAAGGCCAAAGAGGGCTATTCAAACCCTAGATGGAACAAAGTAATGTCCATGGTTGATAGGATGTGCTTTCACATGATTTTTTTTTCTGGTTAAAACTGAAGCTCACAACAAAGAAGATCGAGATAACAATGACAAGAAATTAGGTGGTATATATGCTTGTTGTTGAAAGAGCTAAAATATAAAATGACTCAATTTATTGATTTAGATTTTCTAGATACATTCAGATACATACAACATTGATACTGAAATTATAGTTAATATTCTTTACATTGATGTTTGAGCATTTCTATATAGCCTTATTTTCCCTTACGAAAACTACTTACAAGAATAACTTCCAGCAACTATACATTTAACTTATTTATTTATTTAAACTAAACTTAGAAACTAGCTTGATTAATGTAATAAATCTAACATTCTCCCTTATCACATTAATCCAATAAATCTAACATTCTCCCTTATTAGAAACTAACCTAATTAATGTAATAAGTCTAACATTCCCCCTTTATTACATTAATCCAACAATCTAACATTCCCCCTCATTAGAAACTAACCTAATTAATATAATAAGTCCAACATTCCCCACTTATTATATTAATGTAATAAAAGTGAACTAATATTATTCCTCTTGAAACTTTGATGAAGCTCATTCACCAATTTTTGAAAGTAGATCTCTCTCTCTGCAACTTTAGATTGCAAATCCTAATCCTGAAGTTGCCCTCATATCCCAACTTTAGACTGCAAATCCTGAAGTTGTCCTCATAATAACATTGTTTCCACCTCCCTTACACAACGAGACATAGTTCCTCCAAAATTTCAAATCTCCATGGAGTGTGCCTGATGCCTCCTTTGGTGTTGCACATGAGACACCTTTCCTCTAAAAGTCCACATCTCCACCGAGTGTGTCTAACACCTCCTCAAGTATCGTAGAAACGATCACCACTAATATGTCATGGATGCCTTTCCTCTGAAAGTCAACATCTCCTTCGAGCGTCTACAATGACATTCTTCAAATCTTGCCCCTTCGAACTCCATAGAAGGAAAATCACGCAACCAAGACCCCTCTTTTCTTCAAGGACATAAATCTATCAAGTCCCCTCTTATCTTCAAGGATGAGTTTGCCAAGCATTGACTTTACAAGGACACAAATAGGTGCTTCTCATGCAATAATCATCTCTAAGTGAGAAGCTAGCTTGAGATGATAAAAATCCTCCAACCTCCATTGCCTCCAGCCTCCTATTTACTTCTATTCTTTATAACAAAAATCTTGTAGTTTTTTCACCAACCCACATACAATATGCCATAGATCTTTTTCAATGAGAAGCAACTGCATCTTAATTTTCCATGTGCATAATTCAATACCTTCAAACTTAGCAATAGTAGTCATTTTATCCATTTTCTTCTTGATTGCTTTGAAAGAAAATCAAGCAACTTAAAAAAATGTACAATAGAAAAGTGAACACGCTACAAATTTTTAAATGAAAATGCATCCAATGCTGCAGGAAATGGTTCTTCAAGTTGACTACCATATGAACCAAAGAAATTTGAAATTTATGAAACGCCAAACAAAATCTCTATTATAGAAACATCACATACTCTTCAAATTGATGATCTCACAAAATACTAGATAGACACATGGTAGCATTGCTCATGATCTTATTGCGAAAGAGAAAAATAGAAAAATTTAATGATGCTTCTCCCTTCACTTTCCCATAATAATCTAATGTTAATAGATAGTGTTCTTTGGCAATGATTTCATTCCTCAATCCATTTTCTTGAATGCATTGATAGGGAATTTGTCTTCTTTGACTCCTCAAACCATTAGAAACATATATTCTTTCTACCAACCAAAATCATTCCTCTTGCATCTAAAATGAATGCAATGCTTGTGAGTACTGCTTGAAAACTTCACTGTTGCATGCAAAGATTGTCATCACTACTGGGCACAACACATTTTTTCATCTCACAGTTACAAGAGCTAAAATATAAAATGACTCAATTTATTGATTCAGATTTTCTGGATACATTTGGATACATACAACATTGATATTAAAATGATACTTAATATTCTTTACATTGATGTCTGAGCATCTCTATATAGCCTTATTTTCCCTTACAAAAACTACTTACGAGAATAACTTCCAGCGACTATACATTTAACTAATTTATTTATTTAAGCTAAACTTACAAACTAGCTTGATCAACGTAATAAATCTAACAGCTGCAACAACGCCAACTACAACAAAGGACACTCCCACTAAAAATCTTGCACCCACGGCCAAAGAAAGGATGAATAAATCTTTGTCTGTTTGTCATTGGTTTCGACCTTTTGCCAATGTTGCTTACTGATAAGTAGGATATTTTAACATTTTGTCATCATCAATTGAAGCCTAACACTCATTTGGGTCTTTCCCTTCCAATTTATTGTGTCTGCTTAACTGATCATTTGTGATCTATAAATACTGATAACATCTATTGTGAATGTATTATTTTCTATCAATATAATTCCTATTCTTTTAGTGTGGACATAGCCATGATTTGTGGAAAACCATGATAAACATCTATATTTATGTGTCTTGTTGTTTTATATTTTCATTTGCACTTTTAAATTTTTCCTTTCAATTGGTATCAAAGCCTGTGATTGATTTTGGTGACCAAATTCTAGTATCACAAAGGAATCAAGAGTGGAGAAATTCTCACAGAAGAATTTTAGTATATGAAAAGTACCATGTGTTCATTATTAATTAAGCAAGATCTTGCACTCGCAATAGGAGGAAAGGCAAAAATGCCATCCTCTATGATAGATGAGAATTGGAATACAATTGTAATGAAAGACAATGGAAATTTTATTTTTTGCTATCTCAGAATGTCTTGTTCAATGAAAACAATAAAAAGACAACAAAGACGGTATGAGGCAAGCTTCAAAGCATGTACCAGATGACATCTACCGCAAACAAGATTTTCATCATGAAGAAGCTTTAAGAAGCTTTACACGTTGACAAAGAAGGATGGAACAACAATGTCGACTCCCACAAATGAGATAAATATTCTTTTATGTTAGGCAAACATTTGATACAGAAACACTGCCATCACCACAGACAGAGCATGATAATCGTTCCAAACTTCCTCCTACTCGAATACACGAGAATGAGGGAGAGCACCGGCTTTAAGTTCATAGTCACGATGCCAATATGCAAGGTGTATGGGTATTCCCACATACTAGAGACCTTGAACGACATGATGGTGGTTCTTCTGTCTTCAACCGAGGTGTCAATCATCTACCATAGGATTACAAGGGGTGTGATTTTCCTTCATTCAACCACATCATGAAACTTGCAAATCTCATGCGAGGGGTGGAAACTCACCCTCGACGAATGGTGGAAGTTTCAGTATTCCCGCTCCATGCTTCAAACACTCCCCAATACAATCTACAGTACTTTAGTCACGATGTTGACTGGGCAGTTCATGATGTGTGAGCCACTCAGCATGTTGGGGGTCCTCATATTACTCATGTTGGACTCCACGACCTTGAAGAGGCACACGTGATGTAGGATTTTTCAATGCCCAGCCACTCCCTAGGAACACTCCGGAATCAATAGCCTGTGACAAACATAGACCACTCAACTTGGTCAAATACCAACATGTCTGTAGTCAATCAAGCCAACCAGAATGTGAACAAAGTTAATTCATAAAAGAATCAATGTATTCTCTCAAAAGGAAGTGCACATGAATTATATGATGCGACTAAGTCCATGAATGTGTCTAATAAGATACAACTTGATGCCACTTCTAAGGGACTGATATTAACAAATCAGGGGAACAAGAAGTTTATATTCAGGGATTAAGGAGGTCTACCAGGGAAGGATGACTTCCTACAAAGTATTTAGACTATGAATTATTTTACTTCAAGGAAGCAGAGCCTGAGATTTTAATCTGTGATCAAGTGGACCCGGTTAATTTATAAATCAGTGGATGATTGCCACGGAGGAAGAGGTGACCTCTCTTAAAACCAATAAAAAGTGGGATTTAGAACTACTTCCACTCAACCGTAAAGCTCTTAAAAACTGTTGGGTATATAAATTGAAAGAGGAAGATGGTGGTAGGAAGAGATGTCGTGCTCAGTTGGTTTTCAAAGGGTACGGTCAACAAAAGGGACTAGACTTTGCTGAGATTTTCTCACTAGTTGTGCAAATGACTACAATTTGAGCAATTTTGGGTTTGGTATCCATTTGAGATCTTGAATTGGAATAACTTGATGTCAAGATGGCTTTTCTACATGGCGACATCAATGAAGAATTATACATGGAACAACCTGAAGGGTTTTTTCAAAGAGGAAAAGATATCTCTAATGCTGGCTAACGCATAGTTTGTATGGGCTTAAGCAAGCTCTAAGACAATGGTACATTAAATTTGATCGGTTCATGGTTGAATACAACTTCACCTAGTGTGAATCATATACATGTGCCTACTATAAAAGACTTCTTAATGGCGAGCTTGTCATTGTCCTACTTTGTGTGGATGACATGTTGGTTGTTGACTCTTCTTCACAAATTGTTAACAAGTTAAAGAAAGAGTTAGCTTCTCAGTTTTCCATGAAATATCTAGGCACTGCCAAAAAGATTTTTGGAATGACAAGCACTAGGGATAGACAAAACAAGGGGCTTACTTTGTCACAAAACTCATACATTGACAAAGTTGTAGAGCAATTTGGTATGGCTGAAGCAAAAATTGTTCTTATTCCTCTTGCTCCTAACTTCCATCTAACCTCTGATTTATGTCCAAAAACACAAGACTAAAAAGAATTTATGAATAACATTCCTTATTAATCAGTGGTTGGTAGCACAATGTATGCTATGGCTTCCACACACCCTGATATTGCTCATGTGGTGGGAGTGGTTAGTAGATTCATGAGAAATCTCAAAAAACCTCATTGGGAAGCGGTTAAGTGGATATTATGAAATGGACACCCTTGGATGTCCCAAAAAACCAAACCAAATTGCTGAAAGGAACAGTTTGCATTCAACTTCTTAAAACCCCTTATAACTTTGGAAATCAAATGTTTATTTGTTTGTTGTGTTTCGTGCATGGAATTGGTATCATACAACATAAACAAGAAAGAAACTACAATAATATGCAAAGTGGAAATGAACTGCTGCTAATAAAATGTTATTTTCAGAATTCATAAAACCAAATACATGGCAGATTTATCAACTCACTAATTACTTCAGCAATATTGTCATAATACTCCAGCCCATGCTTACGAACTTGCTGCTACAATACTTTGTCCTCCAATCAGTCCACTACCTTCATAATACCATTCCCTCCAAGTGGCATAAGCGTCGGACAAGTAGTGAAGAAGATATGAGCAAAATATCAAATCTGCCTGTAGCCGGAAATGCAACTAAACTGCCTGATAATGAAGCCAATAAGAAAGAATTCCAAAGGCCAAACCCCAAGGGAATGACGTCTAGAATGTTACAAGAGAGGATAGACGTCCTCAAATGCCAAGAACAAAGCTGCAACTCACACACCAATTTCTTCTCATATTCAACCTGTCTAATGAAGCTACAAATGCTTCCTTTTATTCTATTCCCACGGGTCTGCTCAACTCATATGAGCAATGTGGGATAAAGATGTGTAATATATAAAACATTTATTAAAATACCCCTTATGTCTCCCTTGGGTACACATCACCATAAAATAAATATTAAAGTAACACTTTAATATTTTACAATTAAATTAGACGTTACTTTAATAAAACTTCAGGCATTAAAATGTATTAGCAATCGGACTCCGAATAATGCGAGTGATAGCTCATCGGAAAGCTCTCACCGAGGAGTATCGAATCCAATCACCAAAATTGACCTGCACTGTGTCCTGCCGACTTACTAAAAATAGTAAGTATGCCTGAAACTGAGTAAATAAACTTCGTTTTGGCCCAAACTAGAAATGACTAGGCCAAAACACTCCAAGATCCCATTAAACCCTTCGTTAGCCCTCGGGACCATGTAGAACAAGGCTAACGCACACACACTTGGTCAACTGCTAAAATGGGGACATTACAGTCCGCCCCCCTTGAAATTGCTTGTCCTCAAGCAATCTCAGTCCAGCCTGCTGAATACCCTGCTCACTCTCCCATGTAGAATCTTCCTCCGGCAGATCTTTCCATCTGACCAAATACTCCTTCACTATCCTATTTCTAAGCTTCCTCTCTCTGGTATCCAGAATAGCCTCAGGTACTAACACAAGCTTCCCCTCCTCATCCAAAGGGGGTAAATCTACAGAAGGCACTACACTCTGACCAATGGCTTTCTTAAGCCTAGACACATGAAACACATTGTGCACTCGATTGCCCTCTGGAAGCTCAAGCTCATAGGCGACTTTGCCCACTTTGCGACTCACCCTGTAAGGACCATAAAATCTAGGTTTCAACTTTTCAGCTCTGCTCTTCTTGAGCGATGACTATCTATATGGTTGTAGCCTCAAGTAAACCATATCCCCTACCTCGAAACTGTGCTCTATTCGGTGCTGATCAGCATACAATTTCTGTTGATTCTGGGCCTGTTGTATATTCTCTTTGAGCACTTTCAGGATGTCCTAACTATCCTGCAATAAGTTTTTGGCTTTGGGCACTCTACTGTCCCCCAAAACTAAATCCATGAAGCTAGGTGCTTCATAACCATAGAGTGTCATGAAAGGAGTCATCTTGATGGACATATGATAAGTGGTGTTATAACAATACTCTCCCATATGCAACCATCTGATCCAAGCCTTTTGTTGTGTAGTTACATAGTTCCTCAAATATCCTTCCACCCATTTATACACAATCTCTGTTTGCCCATCTGTTTGCGGATGATAACTAGTGCTAGGTGTAAGATCTGTACCACACAACCTAAACAACTCTTGCCAAAAAATACTCATAAACTTACTATCTCGGTCGTTGACAATGAATCTGGGCAACCCATGTAACCTGAATATCTCTTTAAAGAAAAGATCTGCCACCTGTGCTGCTGTGTAAGTGGACGAAATAGCAATGAAGTGAGCAAACTTCGTCAAGCGGTCCACCACCACATAGATCCAATCCCTTCCCTGCACTCGTGGTAAACCAGTGATGAAGTCCATCGAAATACTTTCCCATTTCCTATCAGGAATGGGCAAGGGCTGTAATAAACCTGCAGGAAATGTGTGTTCTCCCTTATTCTGTTGACAAACCACACACTCCCTGACATACCTCTGAACATCATCCTTAAGCCCTTTCCATGAAAACCGCTCTCAAATCTGCCTGTAGGTCTTGAAGACCCCCGGATGTCCAGCTGTGGGTGCATCATGAAATGCCTTCAGTATCGCCTCTCTCAAATGTGATGACGGAATCAAATAAACCCTGTCCTGAACTCTGATCAATCCATCTATCACCTCAAAGTGATCATCTTGTATGGTACCTGAAATCAATCCAGAAGCCCAAGCATCTCCGACATACTCTTCTATAATCCGATCTCTCCAATCTCCTGAAATCTCTGCCAGAGCACATAAGTGAGGTCTCCGAGATAAGGCATCAGCCACCACATTTTTCTTACCTTTGACAAACTCTATGTCAAAGTCATAAGCCTGCAATTTAGTCACCCATTTTTGTTGGCGGTCATTAAGATCACGCTGGCTCATGAAGTATTTAATACTGTTGTGATCAGTCTTGATCACAAAACGTCCACCTACCAAATATGATCGAAATTTGGCCAATGCATGCATTATGGCCAACATCTCCCGGTCATAGGCAGAATAACTTTTCTCAACTCCTCGGAGCTTCCTACTCTCGAATGCAATGGGATGCTTCTCTTGCATCAATACTGCTCCAATCCCATCACCTGATGCATCACAATGAAGCTCAAAAGGCTTCGTGAAATTTGGTAGAGCTAGAACTAGACATGAAGACATTACCTGCTTGAAATGCTCAAAACACCTCTGTGCTGCCCCTGTCCACACGAAGGCTCCTTTCCTGGTAAGATCTGTCAAGGGTGTAGCAATCTGTGAGAATCCCTTAACAAACCTCCTATAAAAACCACATAAACCAAAGAATCCCTTAAGCTGTGTAAGGTTTGTGGGAGTAGGCCATTCTACAATAGCTCTAATCTTTTCGGGATCAACCCGAACGCCATCTGCACTAATGATATGTCCCAGGTAAAGGAGCTCAGTCACGCCAAACTCACATTTAGATTCCTTGGCATACAATGACTCTCTCTCCAGAATAGATAACACCTCCTCTAGATGATGTAAGTGCTCCTCCCAGGTCTTACTGAAGACCAAGATGTCATCAAACAAGATCAAGACAAATCTCCTCAACTGCTTCCTGAATACCTGGTTCATACAACTTTGAAATGTAGCAGGTGCATTGGTTAGACCAAATGGCATAACCATGAACTCAAAGTGGCCATAGTGACATCAGAAGGTTGTTTTCTCAATGTCCTTTGCTCTCATCCTGATTTGATGGTATCTGGATCGCAAATCAATTTTGGTGAAGAAGCATGCCCCATGCAACTCATCAATCAGCTCATCAATCCTAGGAATGGGATACCTGTTTTTAATTGTTTTCTTATTCAGTGCCCTGTAATCGATGCACATGCGCATCGTCCCATCCTTCTTCTTTACCAATACTACTACTGAAGCAAAAGGGCTCTTACTGGGCCTAATATGCCCCATCTCCAACAAATCCTTAATCGCCTTCTCTATCTCATCCTTGTGTTTCTTAGGATGATGATAAGGAGTAATCATAACTGGTTTGGCTCCCTCCTCGAGCTCAATAACATGTTCCATCCCTCTGTCAGGAGGAACCCCATGAGGAATATCGCTAAATACTTTAGCGTGTCTATCAAGTATCTTTTGGACATCTAGTGGATGACTCTTTTCTTGTGGCTCTGGTGAAGTTGGCATAATGTAGCACTCTGCCGCCCACTCTATGTCATCATGACGAAAAAGTCTCTGCATTCTCCTCAAGGACACTACTCTGCAACCTCCATCTGAAAGCCCTCTAAGTACCACAGTTCTGCCCTCATGCTAGAATCTCATCTCCAATTTCGCTAGATTAAGTGTGAACTCAACTAGTGAAGCCATCCATGTCATGCCGAGGATGACATCATAATCTCCCATGTCCACGACATAGAACTCATCCTCCAACTCGTAGCCATCTCCAAACCTGATGCGAAGATTAGATATCTTCCGAGTGCATAATAACTTATCACCGTTAGCCACCATGACTCTAAACCCATCATGCTCCTCTGTCTGTAACCCTCTCCTGGCTACCAACTGTGCATCTATGAAGTTATGTGTAGCCCCAGTGTCAATAAGAGATATCACTTTCTACCCTTGGATAGTACCCCTGACCTTAAATGTGATTGCCTTTTGGGCCCCTGTCAAGCGTGCCAACGATCTATCATCCTTAGGAATGTTGCTCTCCTCTATAGTGTTACCCTCATCTGAATCGAAGTGCTGATCCTCCCCTTCTGACTCTGACTCTTCTGCTGAAAAATACTCCATTTGATTTGCCTTAGCCTTGAGAGAACATTTATGAGATAAGTCCCAAGGCTCTCTACAATGGAAGCACAGCTTCTTCTTTCGAAGTTCATTCAAGGTTTCATTGTCTAGTCCTTTTGATCCTTCTTTGGGTTTGCTATACTCTTTCTGAAATGATTTTTTTTCTTTGTCCTTGCGGTAGGAAGAATCTGTTGAATAGTTTTTTCCTTTGTATACCGAAGGGGCTAAATCTCATGCCTTTTTAGTTGCTTCAGCTAACGTGAGTGGATCATGTCCCTTCACCCAACCTCGTAATAGATCAGCAAGACCATCACAAAATAACACCACCAATCTCCTAGGAGAGATATCAGTAACAAGTACAGACAAGCGCTGAAACTCGGTAATGTAAGCATCCACAGAACCTGACTGTTTTAACTGTGCTAGCTCCTTGAAATGTAACTCGGGATCCTTAGTGTCAAATCTCCCAATCAATATTTCGGTGAATTCCTCATAGGATGTAATCTGATTATGCCCCAAAGTCACCATGCCATGATGCCACCATTCATGTGCAACGCCATCCAAGTGCATAGCCGCATACTTGATAGCCTCCTCCTCAGGCATAGGATTTAGCTGCAAGTATGTATCTACCTTCTGCACCCAAGCTCGTGCAGTCATCTTCCCTGAAGCATCATAATAAGGTAAAGAAAGTTTTCCAACTTTCTTCCTTAGCTCAAAGTTTTGATTCCTCCCTCCTGCTTTAGGCATGTGTCTCATCCTCAAGTCCATATAATCTCTAAGAGAAATATCCGCCTGAAACTCTGGTCCACTAGCCTCCCAGTCCCTCCTGAACTGATCCTGTAACTCGGTAATCTGCGGTTCATTTACTGGTTGAACCGGATCTCTGGGTGAAAAAGTGGGTAGAAGAGGTCTCGAGCTCGCAGTCCGTGCTGGGCGTGCAACGTGTCTAAAGTTATCAGCCTCATTCCCATTGTTGCTGTGTCCATTATTACCATTAATGTTATTCTCAGGACCATTGTTGTTGCCTTGGCCTTCATGGTTATTGTTTCCCCCGTTGTTATTGTTTCTCTCGTTGTTATTGTTTCTGTTGTTGGCATCACCTGGATTAATATTGACACCCATCTGTCTAGCCATGAGCTGCAACATCATGTCCATTCGCCTATTCTGCTCCTGCTGCATACGTTGCCCCTGCTCTAATGTATCCAGTAACTGTCGGAACAGTACCTCCCCCTGATCTGGACCAACATTTCTGCCTCCGCCTAATCCTGTATTCCTGTCATCTCGATCACCCATATTATTGTCCTGATCACAGAATATCTCCTCTGTGTCTGTATGGTTGAATTCAATGTCCCCCTGCACGGATGTACTAGACTATTTGCTTTGCAAGTCTGAAATCCTATTTTGTCTTGCTCTGGTATCGCGGAAATTATAAGACCATTGTCGCATGCTCAAACATAAATGCTTAGCCTGTGTTTTTTACTTTTTTTTCCCTCTATCCGGCTGTTCCAAATTCCCTATAAGACCTCCACAGGATGGCAGGACTTATAGCTCTGATACCACTGAAATGGAGACCCTTGGATGTCCCAAAAAACTAAACCAAATTGCTGAAAGGAACAGTTTGCATTCAACTTCTTAAAACCCCTTATAACTCTGGAAATCAAACATTTATTTGTTTGTTGTGTTTCGTGCATGGAATTGGTATCATACAACATAAACAAGAAAGAAACTACAATAATATGCAAAGTGGAAATGAACTGCTGCTAATAAAATGTTATTTTCAGAATTCATAAAACCAAATACATGGCAGATTTATCAACTCACTAATTACTTCAGCAATATTGTCATAATACTCTAGCCCATGCTTACGAACTTGCTGCTACAATACTTTGTCCTCCAATCAGTCCACTACCTTCATAATACCATTCCCTCCAAGTGGCATAAGCGTCGGACAAGTAGTGAAGAAGATATGAGCAAAATATCAAATCTGCCTGTAGCCGAAAATGCAACTAAACTGCCTGATAATGAAGCCAATAAGAAAGAATTCCAAAGGCCAAACCCCAAGGGAATGACGTCTAGAATGTTACAAGAGAGGATAGACGTCCTCAAATGCCAAGAACAAAGCTGCAACTCATACACCAATTTCTTCTCATATTCAACCTGTCTAATGAAGCTACAAATGCTTCCTTTTATTCTATTCCCACGGGTCCGCTCAACTCATATGGGCAATGTGGGATAAAGATGTGTAATATATAAAACATATATTAAAATACCCCTTATGTCTCCCTTGGGTACACATCACCATAAAATAAATATTAATGTAACACTTTAATATTTTACAATTAAATTAGATGTTACTTTAATAAAATTTCAGGCATTAAAATGTATTAGCAATCGGACTCCGAATAATGCAAGTGATAGCTCATCGGAAAGCTCTCACCGAGGAGTATCGAATCCAATCACCAAAATTGACCTGCACTGTGTCCTGCCGACTTACTAAAAATAGTAAGTATGCCTGAAACTGAGTAAATCAACTTCGTTTTGGCCCAAACTGGAAATGACTAGGCCAAAACACTCCAAGATCCCATTAAACCCCTCGTTAGCCCTCGAGACCATGTAGAACAAGGCTAACGCACACACACTTGGTCAACTGCTAAAATGGGGACATTACATATTAGGAGACCTCAATGGTAATTTTGATTATGCATTACATTTTGGTACAAATCATGTTTAGCTGTAAGGATTCATTGATTCTGATCTTGGTAGAGATTGAGAAAAATATAGGTCTATTTGTTAGGAATAAGGTGTCTCAACCTTGTATAATTCCTATTCTTATTATTTGTTTTGTAAAATGTATTTTTTGCAAATAATGTTGATGTGTCGACATCTTGAATTGTGTGTAAAGAGATGATGACTAAAATGGTTATGACGGATTTTTATGACATGTAAGAGCTATGTTAAGAAGATTCAATGACAGGTGAAGACATGTGGCAACTAAGATATTTGAGTACTGTACACTCTACCCCAATAGTGGGGTTTGGGGCATCGCCCCAAAAAAAATTTTGAGGTTCCTATTTTCTCAGAGAATGGTAAAACCCTAATACAGTTTACCTTTTGGGAGTAGCCCTAAAGTGAAGCGCATGTTATAAGCGTTTTTAGGGTTGTGAAGAGATGCGATGCGAAAAAGGTGTAGTGTTGGTACTGCGAGTAGCTACTGGAGTCTTCTGTTGTTGATGTTGAACTTGTTTTGCAAGTGTATTGTAACCTCATGTTGAAGATAATACATTGTGCAGGTTCTGAAGGGGTGGGGTTGTTTTACCGAAAGGTTTTTCCCCACTGGAAAATCCTTGTGTTATGTGTTCCTTTCTCTGTCTATTTTCTGTATGCATGGTTGGCTGCAATATTATTGTTTACATGATATTGAATCTGTAAGTGTAGAAGATTTTAATAAGATTTGCATCATACTTTCCTTATGAGATTAGTGTAGGAAGCTGTTTCCGCACCTGAGTTTCCTTACACTATTACTGGTTATGCTTTAATATTATTTGGGGTTGCCATTAGTTGGGCCTCAAGGCTGCAACATTGTGTTTCTCTTTCTTCTACTGAAGCCGAATACTTGGCTCTTTCTGAAGGTTCTAGAGAGATGATTTGGTTGCAATGCTTGTTCAACAACTGACGTTGGCGACAAGATGATTATGTCTTATTTTTTGATAGTTGGAGTGCAATTTTTATGGCTTACAATCATTCCTCTTAGTGTCAGTCCAAACATATTGACAAGCATGCTCATTATGTTCTCTATGAGGTAAAAAAAGGATAATTAGAAGTTCCCAAAATTGACACAAAGATTAATTTAATGGACATGTTGATGAAGGTTGTTGCGAAGGAGAAGTTCGAATATGTCAGGTTTTCTCTTGGCTTTGTTAAAAGTAAGTAAGTCGGCATGTAGAGCAAGGGAATGGGTGATCAATTGAAACATATTTTATCTTCAGGTGATAGATTGTTAAGTATTTGAATCCCAACGACCGCTTGGGTCCCTCTCTCCAATTTATTGTGTCTCTTTAGTTGATCATTTGTGATCTATAAGTGCTGATAGCATCTATTGTAAATGTATTCTTTTCTATCAATATAATTCCTTTACTCTTAGTCTAGACATAACCACGATTTGTCATAAACATTTGTATTTATGTATTTTGTTGTTCTGTACTTTCATTTGCACTTTTAGATTCTTCCTTTCACCAACATCATATAGAATACCTATAGATATAGCCTCAAATGGTGTCAATGGTCGCACTGATAGGGACTCTTTCAAACATTTGTTCCACATAGTTACATTCAAGGATCTACAACCCGATATTATTCGAATTGCTAACAAGAATACGTCTTCCATTCTTTCATCTCATCCAGTATCCGAATTTCTCACTAAGCAAGAAGAATTTAACATTTTAAAATTTCATCATGCGAGTCAGACATTGTTTTTCCCGTACATTTAATGTTTATTATATGTGTTCTAAATTTTTAGAAGAACGTACAACAAAAGTTATAACAGAGAGAGAGGCATAGGAAATTGCAGCCCTCTTCTCTGCCACACTTAAAATTTGATTATTTGTTTATAACGGAGGTCTAAAGTCTGGATCATCAATCAAAGCTGGAAAGTTTTCCCCCTCAATGATCCTATTCAATTTTAATTTTAGATTAAGTAGAACAATTAGAGGTTTGTTATAGAACAACACCTGACTTGGGGCACCATTGTCTTGTTCTCCGCTACGAGACTCAATTACGGATGTATGGATGAATGATTTGGGGCAAGTTCGAGGTGCGCAGTTTTGTTAAAATAATATTATGCAAAGTTTTAGCCAAAAAGCTACTGTCATGTAATCTGTACAGGCTGCGAATTTTCGTCGGGAAGGTGAAAGAAAGAATTGCTTTTGATCTTCAAAACTGCCAGGAAGGCCGACCGGCTAAGGGCCTGTTTGGCTGCAGAATAGGAATAGCTATACTGGAATATGTATTCTGTAATAGAAAGTGGGGCTACGTATTCGTGTTTTCTATTTGGTTCAGTCAATATTTGATGGGGAATTCGCGGACCTCAAAATTTATGTTTTCTAAAATAAATAAAAATAGAATAGGAATACGTATTCCAATAACACCTATTTGAGTGGAATTGCAAAATCTCATTTTTGGGCTAAAATTGGAATACGTATTCTTATTTTACTTCGTATTCCAATTCCGATCTGGTGCATCCAAATGAAGAATTCAAAATTTTAAGAATTTACATGTCTATTCCACTTGTATTCCCATTGCCAAACGGGCCCTTAGTTACTCATAGACGGGATAAGAATTTGAAGCACTTATACGAAGACTATTAATATGATGAGTGTTATTAACACCAAGTAAGCTGATGGGTCCACGTTATTATCAAAAAGATTTGATTAGATTAATCTATTAATTGTGTTGGGTTAAACCTATATCTCATTGAAATTTTTACTTGTGAATAACTTGTCATATATAGGATTTAATCGATTCATGTATTACATGCCCCTTGCAATTTTAAATCTTAAAATAATAAATATCCAAATTATTATTAAGCTTCAAATTAGAAATAATTTAGATTGTATATGTCCAAAAATAAAGAAAGATATGTGATTTAGGTAGTAATTAAAAATTTCATTTAATTAAGAGTTAATTTTTTTCTCAATATTATCAAGATTCATTTTTAAAAATTCATTAAAGAATTGCTTTCTATATATGCATACTATTTCAACTATCTTATTCATTGCCACTTTCATCTTTTCTTTATTAATAATGTTAGTGAATTGTGACCACGCAAGTGCAACATATTAGTTAAGTCAGGAGTAGGAGGGCATCAATTTTTCTTTTAATAAACAAAATATTTATCCGTTCTTCGCCATTCACTTTACTCACACTGCCCTTCCAAAAAAGAAAATATTGATGTAAGGCTAGAGAATGAATTACTTAAAAAATTGAACAAGCATTCAAATTTGGGAGTTTTCAAATAACGCAATTACATGAGTTTTCATTCCAGTTGTTCAAAATTTAGAAGAAGCATGGACGACCATATAAGTTATCTTGATTGTAGAATTTTAAACAAAGTTAATGACACAATGTATTTAATCAAATGAATGTTACAATTCTATGTTGTAGCCAATCAAGCAGTGTATCAATCTTATTTCTTGTAGTTTGCGTTGTCACTAGAAATCTCATCAAATATGTCTACTCATTGTAATTTTCTCATTTTGTGTAATTAGATAGAAGAAAATGATTTAACCTCAACAGGTCTAATGTAGTTTAGAATTGAGAAGCTTTAGGGCATCTAAGAGTTCTAAAAGTCTTCCTCTAAATTCTATAAATACTAGTGTTTTTACCATTCTCGAGAAGAACATTGATTACGTACAGGAATGGCCAAGGTCGAGAAGTGGGTTTGTTCAATAATAGTATTTCAATCAAATTCTCAAATATAAAATTGAAGATAATTGTACCCTAGTGGAAATTTCTGCACTCACAATGCCTTCATTGAAACAACCAATGTCTCCAAAGGGATTGAACCATCAATAATATCACCATTCGTAAAATAAAATTCACTTCTTTCTTTGTCTAAACACCATATGAAACCACCAATAGATAATTATTTCCAAGATTGTCTCACATTCATGCAAGCATTGGAATATTTTAGTTTGTTTATTGAGGTCATGTTTATACATGCAAATGTATTAATAAGAATGTGGGAAAATGCATCAGATGGTCCATACACATGGGGAGTGGTATCTCATATGCCTTAGTCGAAGAAGAAACTGTATAGTGACTATTTATGGCATGACATGCTATTTAACCAAAACCTGTCAATTGTGGCCAAATAGTAGAATATTTACACCTAACAAGACTATTTTTTCCTTTTTAATTATCTTTGTTAATTAAGTTGAAAATTAAAAGGAAATATAATAATATAAAAAGACAAGTGTTAACACATTTAATAATTGCTAACACATGATAAGGGTAAGAGCAAGAAGATGAGTCTCAATTCCATGGACCAAGGACCTACACTTCCACCCCTCTAGCAGCCACATATTGAAAGTTTCAAATCCCCAAGGACCTACACTTATTTGGCAATCCACAACCATAAAGTCCATCTCAATTGAATCATTCATACAATGTATTCCACATATTATATTTTGAGATATTCCTACTAGATGAATGATAATGTGGTGCTAAATCTAGGAGTGGTGAAGGAGTTGAAAGAGAAGGAGGTTTGGTTAGAAGTGAGATTGCAGAGGTGGGATCCCTCATTTCGGGTAGAGTAGTAGAATTGGGGAGTCACATTTCCATCATGACAGGGAAGTCATTGTCGGTTCATGTGTAGTAGCTCAGTAGGTTACATGAGAAAGGAGTTGAGAAAGGGGCCCTACTCTACATCTCCATTTTGGCTCAGCAAGACCGTGCTAGAAAAGGTTTTAAATCTAGTAGTAAACCTACATATTTTATTTTCTTGAAGTTTTAAAAACATTTCACAAAAAAATCTTTTTGAGCAAATTTAGATACATTTACTTTAGCCCCTTTCTCTCATCAATATTCACAGAATATGAATTACATTTCATTTTTTTGAAATATGTGCTTAACTATGTGCTTTTATACATTCTCTCATAATTTATATCGTAAATATAGGCTTCACTATTGATTTTTTTTACTTTTTAAAGTATAATTTTTTTATACATAAAAAAAATTTTAAAATTAAAAATTAATTAATTTTATACAATAGTTAAAATAAAAAGTATTGTATATTTTGTTAATTTTTATAAAAAATAATTTATTTATTTTTCATTTATATTTTATTAAATTTAATATTTTTAAATTTGAATAATTAATAAGAAAATAATATTTTTATAAATTTTTGTCTATAATTTAATATAAATCAATTATGCGGATAATATTTAATATTTTTAAACTTGAATAATTTTTTCCTTTTCACTCATTGCTTCCAATGTATAAGAAACTTTCAAATTTGTTTATGTCTACAAGTTAACTATTCTTCCAACAATCTAAATACCCTAGCCTCATAATGAAATCTTGGCCACAAAATTGAAATTAGTAAATAGGGAAAGAAAAATGGTAGTTTGTCCAATGCTTTTACAACCATTCATTGGAATTTATCCTTGTATACTCTCCTAGGAATTTTGTTTTAGATATGACTGATTTCCTTATTATTTTCCAAATCATTTATTTCTCTTTTCACTCAAATTTATAGAAATGGTGTAATGCCCTACCATGTGACCCAAAAGAAGTTAACCTAAAGTTTTATCAAGTTTGTCAAATATTTTTTTTTAAAAGTTAAAGCTAATAACTTAACAACAATAGTTATAACATAGTGGAAGCAATTAACATTCACATATACACATACCATAAAATAGATTACAATTCTTATGGGTCCCACGATGTTAAATCACATTTAAGTTTAATTAATAATAAATCTAATATATAATAAAACCATATCAAACAATAATATACCAATATGAATCCATTTAAATAATATACAATTATATATTATGCCACTTCGCAATAAACAAAATGCACAATCATCCATTGTACAGGTCAGAGAGTATGAAAGATTGAAATAATATACATCATGAAATAAATTACATCATCTCTTAAAATCTTATGAAATCAAAAATAATACAATAGTACAACCATCGATCACAGAAATACAAGAACAGATATAAAGGAACATCTGCACAAACACATCCAACAATGACATCTAATGGTTGGATCTCAATGGTATAAGAAAAAGCACTACCACCTAACCTCATGGAACCCAAAAAGGTTCACTCCCACCGTGCTAAGGAGATAGTCTCAAGTCCCAAATAGGACAACAAACTCAAAAGTTAAAAACCAACATCTAGGTTCAAGGAATCACCTAAAAGAAAACTATCTCAAAGGGTACCAAGACACAAGTATCAACTAATCCCAGAGGCAACATAGACATGTAAAAAATTTGCTATGTAAGCGGGCAAGTGTCATTGCATGAATTAATGCTACAGTTACCCTGGCAGTCTAACTTGACCCCAACCCTCTAGTGACTCTTTGCAGCACTAGTATCCTTTTGTACTGACAAGGCATACTAACGATGCATGGTCGCAACCAAGCATCCGCTCTACTCCCATCCTAGTCTCTACTAGCACTTGAGGCATGGATGTTGAAATAAAAAGACTCTTATTAGGTTCATTTTATTCCCATCTAGTGTAATGTTTTCACTTATTAAACAACTTACAATGGGTTACCTTGGCAACCACTTTGGGCCCCAGCCTCCATTGCAAGCCACTTCCCAACATGACATATAGATAACCTACCCTAAGCTTAGTAAAATTAAAAGATCACAAAATACCACATACCATACATTAGTTCTTAAACAAGCAACTAACAAATATTGAAAAAAAAATGCTGATCATAATCCCAAATTCCACCAATATGATCATCCTAACAGGATTGATCCCAAAATCAAGTATACATAAACCAATCCATGTCATAACATAACATCACCAAGAACAAATCATACAAACACCTTAGTCCTATATAAGCGACTAGAAAGAAATCCAAATACAACTGATCGAAGACTCAAAGGTTATATTAGATAGGTCACACCATTCACCTCAATTTCACACAAAAACATTGGAAATCAATAACAATCTCATAGAGCATACCAGACACATTACTTTGGTTGAGTATAAAAGATTGAGATAAAAACATCACCATGACATCACAAAACAGAACTCCTAAGCCTTTGGTAAACATCCTGGCTAGCCAAAGCTAAATCAAACCCAAAAACCCCAACACCAGTAAATCACACATTACATAAAGTACATACAAAAGTGAATTTCATAATTCATTAGGTTTTGAAAACCCTGAAGTTCAATATTTACTAAAAGTTTTCAGATTAAATTACTAACAATTCTATAATGGAAATCAATTTTCTCAAACAAGAGTTTTAACCTAGAGAACTTTTGAAAACAGAAACACAACAAACACAAAGAAGACGGGAATTCGAAGAACAAGCAACTACTGCACAAACCCACAAGATCCTACCTGGATCTGATGCTGAAACAATGAATGCACAAACACGCAAGAATCTTCCTTTTTCTTCGAATTTCCCTCTTTTCAAAAATTGGCTCCTCCAAACCTATGTATCTAGAAATGAGCTCTAATTTCCTTAATAAAGAGTTTTTCCCCCAAATCAAGGCTTTGATCATGCAATCATGCAAAAACCCTTTGTCTGTAATTACTATATTTTAATTTTTATGCACACATTTTATGCAATTTAATTAAATTAAACTTTATTAAATTAAAGCTTTCTCTCCTTTACTAGGCAAAAGCCCACAATGCAACGGTAACTTGTGAGCCTCTCATGTGGGAGGTCTTGGGTTCAAATCTACCTTCACTTAACATATAATAATAATTAATTTGAACAAATAATAATAATTAATCTAGGCTTCGACCGTTTACCAATAAAAAAGAAGAAGCTTTCTCTCCCTTATTAAGTCATGTGACATTTTCAATATAATATTTATTAATTTAATTAATGATATTATTTAGAGTTTATTAAAAATAAAACTCTTAAATAAATTATTATTAAATTAAATAAATATAAATACGCCTATATTAGAACTTTAATCAAATCTTTTAAATTTAATTCTTTCATGCACATTTAAAGAACTTTTTAATTAAAATATTATTTTATATTTTCTTTTCCTCTACTTATTAATTAGTGGAAGCACTATTTAAAGCATAGTTTATTATTTAAATTAATAAGAATAGTTAAAGCTCATTATTTAAATGCAACTCTGATTTAATAATTATTAATTAAATAATCATAATAAAACAATAATAAATCTTTAATATTTTAATATTTTAATTCTATTTTCATCCAACTTCTTAAATTAGACTTTTAAAATAAATATTTTAAACTGAAGTACATATTTAATTAATTTCTAATTAATTAAATGACATCATAATCTAATATTTCTTTAACCAATTTTCTAAAGTTAGACCTCTAATTTAGACTTTTTATTTAAAGCATAAATTTAATTAATTTTTAATTAATCAAATATTCACATATTTTAATATTTTCTTTTTTAATCAAATAATATTTATGACTCAGCTAATAATATTATTTAGAGTTTATTATTAAAATTAAACTCTAAAATAATAATTATTAAATTAAATAAATATAAATATGCTAACATTCAAACTTTAATTTAATCTTTTAAATTTAATTTTTTATTTAATTAATTTTTCAATTAATTAAATATAATTAAATATTGAATTTTTTATATACAATTTTCATGCAACAACTTTAAGCAATTTAAATTAAAATATCTTTATTAAATTAATTTTCTTTCTCACTTTAATTAATCATTAGACATTTTTAATATCATATTTATTAATTTAACTAATAATATTTTTTAGAGTTTATTAATTAAAATAAAACTCCTAAATAAATTATTATTAAATTAAATAATTATAAATATGCCAAAATTAGAACTATAGTTATTTATCTTTAAATTTTATTCTTTTATTTAAGTAATTCATGAGACATTTTTAATAATATATTTATTCACTTAATTAATAACATTATTTAGAGTTTATAATTAAAATAAAATTCCTAAATAATTATCATTAAATTAAATAAATATAAATACGTCAATTTTTTATTTTTTTAAAAGAGGGGTAAATGCTTTGACTTGGAGCTATGAACTAGTGAGGCCACAAATAGGGGACCTCATTCCCATTACATTTGAACCTTGATGGCAAGGATAACAACTCAACAACTTAGCCATCACAATGTTGTCCCACTTTTCACCCCATACCTATTTTGCAAAGTGGAAAATTTTGTGTCCTAGTTAAGTCCTAGGTATGTTTGAGTCTAAGTTCAAGTCCCCTTAGGTGGAAGGAGTCTTCATTGGATTTTTCATCTTCCCCTGCCCCACATTTCATAGCTAGGTGGTTTTCCTTTATATTGTGAGTCTTGCAGATAGTTTAGTACCTAATTCAATGGAGATACCCATAGCATGCAAAGATCATTCATGAAAGTTGCATCCGCTTGCGATCTATCATATTCTCCATGTAAAGAAGAAGCTTGTAGAAATCTAGACTTCGCCTTCTCCTCGGCGGGTTTTGCAACCCATGAATGCGATTTCTCGCGAAGAGTACCAAATGATGCATATGAGCCACAATAAGAAGAAGATAAAGTACCTTATGATGAATTCCTATTTCTTTTATGATTATCTGCCTCAGGAGGTATTAAAGATTCATCACAACTCTCAAAATCATCTTAGGCTAAAAATTGAAAATCGACTTCTCCTCGGTAGGTTTTCCACCCATGAAGTTTGTTTTTCGCAAAAGGCAATTCTAGAGGAAATGAAATGGGAGGTGGGTCCCTAACTAAGATTTGCACTCTTGATGAACATCTCTGAACCTAAAGGAAGCAATAAGTCAGAAGGTAAAGTTAAAAGAAGGCTTGGCCAGAGAAATGAAAATCATCTTCTCCTCAGTGGGTTTCCAACCCATAAGGACGATTTTCCACATTTAAAAGAAAATCAAGTTTATAAGTGAATTGGACCCACATTTCACATGCAAAATATCTTAAGATGATAATGGAAACAATCTAACCATTGTGGGAAAGATCTATTAGGTAGGATTTGATTTGGCAGATATTTTCTTACGAAGTACTCTATTCATAACTTCCCAAAACTTAATGGGAAACAAGAAAATAAGTGTGAAAGGATGGAAAGTTACCGTTGGGCCAACAAAATAGTGAAAGGACATCGAAATATTTATTAATACCCCTACATTTACTATTTCAACGGATTTATCCTTTAATTCATTCATGTGGCATGAATCTTGAAGATCAATGGGTGAATTAAAACTCCTATATAGATAGAAACATAAACAGTTATACAAACTATCACTCTTTCTTGAACTATTATTCTGTTAATTTGCACAACTTTTTCAAATAACCTACATTTGTGCATTTCTTATTCTTTTCTTCTTCTAGATTCAAAATTCAATTCATTCTCCAATAGAATGGCAACCAGATTTGTAGGCTTTGACGAACTAAATGGAATCAAGTCCACACCACATAATTTCATGGACTTCTCTCCATTTTCATGATATGCAAGAATTTCAAAAGAGAGTAAAATTAGAGCCAATTCATCCCATAACTGAGAAGCTCTGAGGATGTGGGCTAGTCAAAGCAATTGGTTTCCCAATAGCAGTCCAAGCCCTGAAATTAATCTATGAATGCATAAATCACTACAACCTGGATACAAGGTAGATTGTATTGCTTGATGATATGGTATTGATTTCCAGTGATAGACAAATAGTGGTGAATTGTCTACGAATTCCAGAGTGAGAGGAGTTTTCATATTTGACAATTGGTGGAGTTGTCTTTGAGTTTTTTTGCAAAGAAAATGGTCTAGAGAAAGGAGATTATGCAAACATGATTTCAAAACCTGTGGAATGCCAAGAGTAAGGTCCCTAAGACCCTTTTGGGTACTAATCTCAAACCTAATATTGTAGACATTCTGGTTCTTATGCACAGATTGAAAGGTGAGGTAGAAGCTTTAAATTTCATTGAGCAATATTTCTTTTTGGTACAAGTTATTTGTTTAGATACCCAATATATTGATTGGGCTCACAAGGTAAGTGAGAATCTATCGAACGCTCTCAGTGTCACAAAGTTCTACAACACCTTCTATATATCTTCTTTTCTGATTTACATGCTAGCTTCTCTATAGTTATAGCCAGGCCTCCCAAGGGTAGAAAATTTCCTTGATGATGTGAAGTCTTATGAATTCTACCCATGTTTGTAGTTGGAAAATAGTTATGTTGAATATATAAGAGTTAATGATGCATTTACAATGAGAATTTGCAAGGAGCTCCAAGGATGCTTGGAGAAGAGATTCAATCCAAAAGCAATGGTGGCTATTAGTTAGTTTGGAAGCTATTTTATCAGTTCTCATCTTTCTCATATTTGCATCTTATAGCCTTCAATGGATTCCCCTTGAAGCTGCGAAGGTATCCGGGTGACATGATTGTGTTGATTGAGATAGTGAGGCAAGTAATCCAAGTGAATGTGCTGAGTTGGAGTTTGAAGAAGAAGGAATATGAGTTCCCTATGAAGGTGGGAGCTTTCAACTATGAGTCCCATTCTAATGTGAAGAACATGTTGAAGGCCTTCGAGATGAAATACAAATTGGAAATGTACGAGGTCTTAAGGCGCATGTTTGACCTGAATGGGTACGCACAAGAAGTGTTGTAGATTGGGAGTGTGATCAAGCACATCACCATGGTCAAAGACTACTGGGCGGATTGTAAAGATGAATTTGAAAGTCAAGACTATACTTTTCCTAGATTTATAGTGGATCAAGTAAAAATGTATCAAGTCAACCTTGATGTCGAAGGAATTGAAGATGATAGGCAGAATATGTATAGTAATACATATTTACAAAGATAAGAAATACCCCTATTAATTCAGAGCCATATCAAGATGTTGGGGATGATCTAGATACTATGATGGCTTGAATTGTTAAAAGGACTGGAAAGTGGTTAGAGTGGACTACAATGAAAAGAAGCTGAAGTAAGAGCACCCCTACTCAAGCTCCTTCAACATCTGCCCCTACCTCCTCACAAGCTGACACATCAGGTGTGACCCTGGCCATTACTCAAGGACTAGCTCAACTGGGGGGTGGAGGTGATCAACCCCTAAATAAAAAAATTCCTTTGATAAAAACTTGTCAAGGTGGATCTTCTCCAGTGATTGGTGCTCAATCAAAGGTTGAGAAGAAAGTAGAGGAGCCAAAAGACAGTGTTGTTACTCCAGTTCCTTCACCTCATAGTAGTCTTGTTCCAACTATGAGTGCTACACTTCTCCTACCAAGTAGCCTTCAAGTGCAAGTGGTATATTTGGGAGATGGAGGAAGTAGTGATAGTGAGTCCACCGAGTTAGATGAACTAGCTAAGAAGACTACAAAAATGAAGAAAGGTTAAGAGTCTTCAAAGTTGGCCTCTCAAGCCCAAAAGAATCCTTTTTCTTTGACCATGAAAATAATTATTGTAGTCAAGAGGAAAATGTTTAGCATAGATTCACTCGAGACGGCTTCCAAGGTGATAGGCAGGTATGTGTAGGATCATGGTGTGCCAAAAAGTGGCAATGTGAAAAAAAAAGAGTTTGAAGATGCCTAAAAGTGCTTCAAAATCCGCTCTGACTTTTTTGCACCTATCCAGGAACCAAACTTGGAAGGTAAGGCCGAGCCTTATTGGATATCCGATATAATATCGAATATCCGATTTGACATCGAATATTCGACATGGAAACTATTATTATGCCACTATTATTATTATTATTTAATATTATCATAATAATTATTATTATTATCATATAATAGTATGATATATTATTTGATATGATATTATTATTAAATAATAATATTATTATATTAAATAATGATAATAATAATAATATTATTATTATTATATTAAATAATATATCATATTAAATAATAATAATAATAATAATAATAATAATATTAAATAATATATCATACTATTATATTATAATAATAATATTATTATAATCGTATAATATTATACTATAATAATAATATTATAATGTATTAAATTA
Source organism: Cupressus sempervirens (assembly GCA_028749045.1). Taxonomy (NCBI): domain Eukaryota; kingdom Viridiplantae; phylum Streptophyta; class Pinopsida; order Cupressales; family Cupressaceae; genus Cupressus; species Cupressus sempervirens. The sequence goes on along the minus strand of CM053793.1, from coordinate 443,866,838 downwards.
TTATAATATAATATAATATTTAATATATTATAATATATAGTAATGTAATATTATATATATAAGATATAATATAATAATAAAAAGTAATATCTTATGATATAATATATAATAAAAAAGTATAATATATTATAAATTATAATAATATAATATTATAATAATATTATTATATAATATAATATTTTATATTATAATATATAGTAAATTAATATAATTAAAAAATATATAAAATGTAACATAATGTAATATATATTATATGTTATATGTTTTTGGGACATATCGGATATCCGATACAATATCGGATATCCGATACCTATTGCATTGGATAAATAAAATCACAAACCCACGGGCCCTCATTTTATGCAAATTTGGGGCCAGTATTACCACTATGGATTGGATATCGGATACGAGATCAGATATCAGATATTCGGGTATGTTTTTTTTCCCCCAACTCATTTTTAACCTAAATTTAATAGATTTTAGGATAATTTTATTTGTTTTAGTTGAATGTAGGGTTTTTTTGACAAAAATGGTTAAAATTTAGATTTTTTTTAATATATATTACGTTTTGCAATTCAATAGGAATGGTTGATCAAAATGATGACACTGAGGCAGGGAATAATATTCCTCGTAACCCACCACCAAACGATCCAGTATCCCCACAAAACCATCCACCAAATGATCCTCTACCTCCTAAAAACCCTCCTCGAATCGAGGACTTGATAAATGAAAATCTCACTGAGTTGAGAGGTTTGCATAGAACATATAATAATGTACCTGCACTGGCTCCTATGTTATCCATGTTAAACACCATAGTGGATAACATTGAAACCCTTACGAACCAACAAAATGCCGCTCTTCGTTGGCGTGATGAAATGCACCATATGTTTGGTGATGGTTTGGATTATGATGAGGTCGCAGCCCTCAACATAACCAAAGATGATTTGGCTAGCCTTTTTGCTAACCCAAAAATGGGTATACCAGTTGACCCAAAAAAAACCAAACTATCGATTAAATGGTGCACAAATGACGCTATACATACAAATTTTTGGGATCGTTGGTGGATGGTCTTTGATATCCCTCCACATGGCAATTTAGACATACCATTTTATTTCCTTAGAAAATTATATGCAAAATTTGTGTTGAAACTTAAAGTGAACTATTGGAGCGTGAAGCCCAACATGGGCTTAGGACTAGGAGCTCCTCAGGATAGACCCTCTTCCCAGTGGAAGAAACTTGGCACTTTTGTCCCCCCCCCGATATATCCCCCCCCTCCTCGAGTGCAGCATCTAGATATTATGGTAGAGGCTAGCTCTCAGACCATCAGAGCCATTCATAGGCTGAGTAGCCTAATGATATCTCAGGCTAGGTCAGTCCTGCCTCCTCGTGTTGATGATGTTGGTGCCAGTTCATCATCGGCTAGCTCATCACACGTTTGTGTGCCTCACACTTGCATTACATGCAAGAATATTTGCTTGGATCCCATAGGTGATCTTCCTGAGTATCATTTTGTATTAGACGAGGATACACCAGACGCACATGCAGAGGCTACAAACCCTGATGCGAGAGAGGAGGGGAATGTAGAGGCATGGACTCCTTCGGTGGCGGTACATGTATACATTTTTTTGTTATGACATATGCAATTTAAAGTTAATTTTTATAATAGAGTAATTTTAATTTTTAAGCCATACTGACTTTTACATGTATGTGATCTTCATTCATGTTTAGTTGATGACTGAGGAGGAGCTCAGATAGATAGACGATGCTACACTCTCGGCCATTTCATTTGGCCTTGAGACATCTACGGTACATTATGTTGTGTTCGCATTTTTTTTTTCTATTTGATATTGTAGCATATATGGTTGCTAATCTTTCTTTTATCTTGTAGATACCACCTGCCCCGGGGGGACAAAGTGCGGAGGGTGAGCCAGCATGCACTGACAAAGGAAAGGTAATTAGATGTTTTCTAATTGATTAAATATTGATGCATTCTTGTAAAATGTTTGTGGTAATCTCATTTAATTACATTCTTTATTGTATATAGGGTTTGGCTACTGGAAATGAGCATGTACAGATTTGACGTCCTAGATCATTAGGGATTTCCATTCGCACAGAGAGCCCCATTGTATGTATAAGTATCATTTATTTTTTATTTTTCTTATTGATGCAGCGGAAAGTATGATTGTTGTTTCATAAAATTTCTATGATTTTTTCCGTACCAATAATGATTCATGTCTTGCATATGTTCATTACAACTTAAATAGGCTTATATGCACCTGTCCAACCGACCAAGTTGGTTACAAAGGTTTATTTAATCAAACAAATACCAAATTACTACTTTCCCTCCAAAACTAATATGACTGTTTGAATTTGAAATTCAAATTTCAAACTATAGTTTTTATGCATTCCCTAACTTTCTAAACTATTCCACTGACTCAAAATTGGTCATATGGATTTATTAAATGCAACTAAGTATGAAACTATCCTAAGACTACCCCATATGGCTCTTTTGGCCATTTTACATCATGTTGCCCTTAGGTCCTTACTAGGACTTTTATGACTTTTTTCTTTCAAAGTACATTGTTTATTACATAATTCCATTATTGGTTTTAATATATCCCAATTAACAATCAATGATGTCTTTGATCCTCTATCTTCATCTAGTACCAAGGCTCTCTTAGATGATTTAATAGGTGCCCCTACACCAAACACCCCACCTTCAAAGCAACTCTTGTCCCAAGAGTTAAGGGGTACTATCTTCTTTCCTCCTATCCTTCTAGAGGGATGTTTGCAACTTTGCACCTGCAATGTATTACCCTGCACACCTGCATACAAATCATTAGAAACAAAAAGCATTGGATCCTTGTTACCAGTCATGGTAACCTTACTGCTTGCTGATTGTGAACAGTCATGTTTTATCCTTGACAAAGGTTGAATAACTTGTTGTCTGAGGTCATGCTGACCCTATCTCTTATCCTCCATGGATATGTTCACTTCTTTGTTCACTCTCGTCACCAAAGGACACCATACTATTCCTATCATCACTCCTTTTTCTTTCACTGTCTGCTTGTAAGTAGAATTCTGAGTTTTGTCTTGAACAATCTCATCCTTCATAACCAAAAGAGATGGCTTCAGTGGCAAATATGTCATATCATGTTTACTCTCCCTCTGCTCATGCAAGTCCACAAACTCTTTCTTGCCAAAACAAATAACTCTTTCCTCATTATGACCAGTGAAAGGATTTAGCTTAAACTTCACACCATCTTTGTGTACTATATAAACATTTGATGAGCCAAAATGAATAGTGTTCCTTGAGGCTTGCCAAGGCCTTACAAGGATTACATGGCAGCATGTCATTAGAATGACATCACATATAACTTCATCTTTATATTCTCCTATAGAGAAATCCACTATTGCTTGCTCCCTTACAACAATATTTTGTGCATCACTGACTGAAGATGCCCTATATGGTCTATCAATAGGATACTTCCTCAATCCTAGTTTATTTACCATTTCATAAGACACTAAATCATCAAAGGAACCAGAGTCTATTATCATCTTACAAATCTTACCATGGCTCATGCAATTTTTCCTGAAAATGGATGGTCTGGTCTCCTTTTGTTGCTGCATTTGTGGTCCTCTTCTCACCATCAAAGATCCTCCTTCAAGTTCAGGGTCTGCATTATCGTACTTCTTTTCTTCCTCTTCTCCTTGGGTCAAGGTGACTCTCCTCTCCTCCTTCCTGAAATCCACACCTTTCTCAGGGAACTTGTAGGATTGATTTCCTACTCGTCCACATGTGAAGCATTTACTTGTGAAAACACTATTACCTCTTCCACTTCCAAATCTTCCTCCCCTGAAACTTCCTCTTGTCTCAGATGTAATCTCTTTTCCTTTATCTTTGTCCTGATTGTTTGAAGTGTCAAACTAACTTCTTACACCTCTTCCTCTCATTATTCCACCTCCTCTCTGATTTTCTTGCCTCTCATTCTTTCTTTTCAACTTCTCCTCTGCTCGGATTGCCAACTGAAAACACTCTCCAAGTGTCCTTGGTACATTCAATCCTATTTCATCTTGAATATTGTACTTGAGGCCATTAATGTATCTAGCCACCTTCTCATCTTCATCTTCCAATCCTCCCCTAATACTCAAGGTATGGAATTGCTCAGTATAGGACATGACATCCATATCCCTCTATTTCAAATTGTTCCTTCTTATCTTTATTTGGATTGCTAAATCAGATGGCAAGAATTAATTTCTCACCGTTGTCTTCATTCTCTCCCAATCTGAAATCTTATTCAATCCCCTTTTGATGCAGAGTCTATAGCAACTACCTTCCATAAGCCAATAAATGGCTGTCACAATCCAACTTAGGATTCTAAGACTTCTCACAAGTCCTCTTACCCACTCCGAGTATACTCAACCTCCAAGCCAAACAAGGAAATCCCACTTCAAAAGCCTCACCAACTATCACCAGAAATGGAGACAATCATGGACATACTATTCCAACCCAAAATCATCCATTTGTTTGGTTCCACCAAACTCTCAACACACCTTTGCACTTCTAGGCCTACAAACCATGTAGCCTTCCAATTAGCTTCTTTGAACTTTTCTTCCAATATCCCTTAACAGAATAGGGACTTCTCCATAGGTCCAAACACCCTTCTTGGCACCTACTAAGAATCCAAAACCTTTTGGGCTGATCTTGCTCCAACACCCTCCAAACTGCTTCTTGGTACCTAGGCCTAGTTGATCAAGTTAGGCTAGGGCTTCAAGGAAGAATGGGTAAGGTGGGTTCCCAAGACCCAAAACACTTAAGGAAATCTCCAACATAGTCAATGCATCCAACTCCAGCACTCAAACTGATCAGAAGTTCGTGCAACCATGACTATCACCAATTACCTTGCAAAAACCGGTCAAGCACATGGGCTTGCTTGACCTAGGGCCGACTTGGAAAAATAGTTGCCCTTCTCTCCAGGCCTCCAACCTTTGGCATTATGCTTCCTAGTCTCCTAACTTGCATATCCCTCAGTTTTAGAGGGTGCCACCAGTGGGAATGCAAGTTAGGGATGCATTTGTGGAAGGGTCTAGGAAAGAAGGCTTTTCAGACCACCTTCTACTAAAATGATGATAACTTTTAAACCCCAACTCCTTTTTGAGTCAAACCAAAACCAAAATTTTCCTAACTCACCCTTGTAACTATTTCATACATTTAGCAATCATAAAATTTCCGTACGGATTCATACCAGTGTAACAGCCGAGCGATTACCAGTAAATTTCTAGAAAATTGAAGTTTTTATTGTTTTTTCTCCAAACCATTGTACACTTTGTTCTCCCCCTTTCAATTGAGATCACATATGACATATATAAAGGTCTACATGATTGTTTAAACAACCATATAGGCGTTCCCAACCATAAAACAAACAAACAACCACTTTTTGCTAATACTGTTTAGACTCTAAATACCCTATTCTAAGGCCTTTTGGTCCCATGGAGTCACTTGGTTTATAAACACACCAAAATGCTTGTGGGCCTTACATGTGCCTTTATTAAAAAACATAGACCAACTTGTAAAATATGGACCAAACCTTTATTTCAACTTCCTAATCTACTTGAATCCTCGCTTTCATAGAGTGGCAAGGTGTCCGACAACATAGATACTTGTTCCCCCCTGCTACATAGGTTAGGTTCCCTGCACCACCTTTCCTCTCTCTCATTCTGAACACTAGTCCACCAAGTGAGTGTTGTTCCTCTCAGTCTTGCTTTTGCTACTTTTACCTTCTTATCTGCCTCTATGTCTTCAAGATCAAAGTAGTTCTCAAGGGCCTCTATCCACCCTAGCACTTCTTCACTATCCATTTTACCCTGGTATATTGGCAAATCAATATGGTTCTTCCCACCATTACCTTGTACTGCCTTAATGATTCTCATAAATCTCCTTTCTTCAGGATCATCTGTTGTCTCATGCTCTTGCCTTGCATTACCAACCTCTTCTTCTTCATGGTTCTCTCCATGATTTCTTCCTCTAACCTCTTCTCCTCTAGGTTCTTGCCTTTCCTTTTCTAAGGATTCTATCCTTGCAATAAGCTTCAGCTTCTCTCTTCTCATCTATCTTTCTTCCCTCACTCTAGATGCTTCAATTTCTCTCCTCTCTCTTTTCTCTCTTGCCAACTCTTCTCTCAATTCTTCAAGTTCCCTAGCCATTTGATTTTTAGGAGGCATTTTCACAACAAGTTTTCTTCCTTCCCAAGGGCCAACTCATTGATTCTCTTTCTTTCCTCACCAAGAAATCTCTAGACACCACTTATGTACCTTTCAACTCTGGGACACACAAGGAGGAATTAGACACGCCAAGGCTTCAACAAAGGGACCATCACACTAAGGATGACAAAGACTCCTATGATGACGAAACCTACAACTTATCTACTCCCAAAAGACCTTGTTGATGCTATAATACCATTTGATGTAGAGGATGGAGGATCTAACCAAAAACTTGCAAATTCAAGCACAATATGGACCCAACCCCTATGTTTCAATGGTGTTCCCAAATGCACACAATGCCACCAAAGACTCCAAACTTGGATTTAAATTCACCAAGTGTTCCCTCCACCTCTACACACCTTAAAAAACTTCAACCAACATTTTTCTAAGGTTTCCAAACCCACAAATCTTTATTAGATACAAAAGAGACCAGTTTTGCCCTTTACTAGGGTATTCTCTTCTTTGGATCAACAGACCTTGTTTTCTTAATTTTTCTCCCAAACTTTCCGAAACACCAAGAAAATAAACTAGCTTTTAAGATACCCTTTTTTTATTTTTATAACATATCCAAAAATCAGATATCACTCCTTTGGAAAGATTGTACGGAACAGGGCAGTTTGTCTCAGAATTAGGCCTAATTAAACCACTTTTACAAAGCAAGTACCCTTCAAACTTGCAATCTGACTTAATACTTTTTCATAGTCTCTATTAATGATCTAAATCAAAGGATTTTCAAGATTATAGGTCTTGGTCACACTCCTAAACACCCAAACTTCAAAACCCTCCTTAAAATGGCTTAAAAACTAAGTCCTGCTTGTTCAAACCCCAAAACTCAATTCTAGAACTTCTCCTTCAGCATTCACCATGAATTTACATATCTAAGATGATATTACCACTCATTCCAATACCATAAAGCACTTACAAAACAAAGGATTCTTCAAGTTGCTCTTGAAAACCAAGCACTTTCATTCAATTTTCTAAGATAGTCTGTACAAATTTGACCCTCCAGGCCGTACAATCACAATTTATAAGTTTCAAGGGATGGTTAGTAACCCCCTCAACCACCTCCAATCAGTTTCATTTTTTAACTCTTCATAAAATTTAAATTATGGAGTTTCCCTCCAAAAAACACATAACCATTACTATTCAAATTTCTAACTGTTAAACTATGCTTTTAATGGGCTTATTGAACGTTTTGACTTGTCTAATGACAAGATATGATCATGAAAACCTACATGAACCTATCAAATGACTCATCTACCATGTGAAATCCTAAAATCCTATCTCATGCCCAATTACAACTTTTTTCCACATATGAGTCCAACATTATAACTTTGTATGCTTCCATGAGCCATACTTGGTGCAAGGATTGCCCAATTGACTTCAAGAGATGCTCCATGACCTTTGTAATGCCTTGGATCTTCAATGTTCCCCTGATGAGCATGGGATGCTCCTACATCACTTATCTTCATAAATAAATTCAAAACTAATTTTCGTGATATTAACAACTACTATTTTGTATCTCATAGGAGACTCCTAGTGCACATGAGGTCCGATGGGACAGTTATGTAGATTTGATGATGCGGCCACTCACTCCTAAGGAGGAGCCTACAATAGTAAGTTTTAGTTTTAATTCATGATTAAATATGTTATAAATTTAGCATGCTATGAATTATAATGTTATAGTTGAAATTATAGATTCATCTGACAAAGGTATTTGAACATATACAACCCACAATCAGAGAGGTACTAGCATTATCGAGGGCATATGAGAGGACTCCTGACCAGTGAGGAGGTCGACAAGAGAGGTATTTATTATGAAATTTTGATAGTATTAATGTCCATTACGGAAAAGATCATTATGAATTTGAGTAATTCAATGTTAGATACATAGAATCATATAAATTTAGTAGTCTAACTTTGGATTTTCCTTTTTTGTTTATGTAGGAGGCATCCGATCCACCTAGTGCAGTGAAGAGGCTACATTTTGATCATCCACCAGCACCCTAGAATAGTATAGTTTTCGTAGGATGCATCATGAGACATTTTGAGATGGCATATGCCACATTGTATACAGAAACATTGATATTATACACATTCTGATGGCATGATCAACCACATTTTGTATATGGATCTATGTATTTTGATATATATTTGAGTACTTTGTCTATGGATACATGATCTTTGATATATATTTGTGTAAAATTTTGTCTATGAATACATGTATTTTGATGTATATTTTTGTCATTTATGTGCACAATGATATACATATTAATTTAGTATCTAGTATTGTTCAATTTATCGTGGATCATGTGTCATGCCCTAAATTTTACTAGTAAAAACACAAAATTTTTTTTTTTTTTTTGTAGCTTATGAAGTCGCATAAGAAATTACATATTGTAAAACAAGGTTATCATTGAATAGGAGTTCAAGACTCATGTGGACAATGTCATCCGATTATAACATTTTAGTCACAGGTGGTTTTCAAATAGATTGGATGACAGTCTAGTTCAAGTTAGCATCACAAATCAAACAAGCAAGTTCAAGATACAACACTCATAAATTAGTGAGGTAATTCATATCCTAACAAGCCTCTGATACTAATATTCTATTAGGGTCTGTCGATTGTATCATATGGACTAGGTCGTGATTCTAGCATGTAAGGGAAGGGGATCAGAATTACTTGTTATCCTCATTACCAATGTACACACATTCATTAATCATTACAATATATATTAATGTGACAATTACTATATGGTGTGGAAGTGTAGTATATCTTAATCGATTAAACACATGTATCTAGAGAATTTAGATTTAGTACTCATCACATGAGCACCCTTAGTCAAATAAGAAAATGTGCACTTATCTACCACACTATATCGGATCTAACCATTGGAAATTAGAAAAGATATGCCCCAAAGGTAGCTTCGAAGTCCACATGATGGAGAAGGGGCCACTTGCATTGATAGTATCCATCATTCACCACATTAGTTACACAACTTATGGAATAAACAATTTGTTTTATGTGCCAAACGTGTATCATGTGCTTGCATCCATATCTTACTGGTTACAGGTCCTCTCGAAGATTGGACTAATACTAAGTCATTTTCTCCCTCTTTACTCTATTTAGTCATCCTTGTGCATTCTATCAACATTGCTTCCTCACCAAACTAGAACTCACTAAAGTTTCCTAAACACAAAAATTACTATTTCAATACATAAATTAAACTCACTCTAACAAAAGACAATTACTAACCATCTAGCTCATCAACTACTAACTAATCTAGCTACATTGCCATGCTTTTACATTTACTATTTTAATTACTATAATTACTATACTATTACATTTACTTTTTACATTATTACATCTAATTATTCACCATAAGCTCACTTTCTCACTATCAATATTATTATTATCAAAGCATGTTAAGATTCAAAGTAGTTTCATAGTACGAATTAGTAAGCACATAAAATGAGGAACTCTTAGTAAGTCTAAGGGCCAATTCAAAGTACTTAACTCAATAATAATTCACGATCTGTATTTAAACACATCCTACTACACCATCGTATTGAGTGTGTCAATTTAAATTTTTTAGATGAATTGTTTATGCAAGGATTAGGTGCAAGCGTATAAATAAGGTTTGTATATAACATAGCTTGTCATATCATGAATTTAATTTGATGATTTCCTTGCTTAGAATTGCATTAAGCTTGGTAATTAAAATCAATATTATCCATGCATGTGATATGAACATAAAATTTTCCTTCCAAATTATTGAGTGCACAACAAGATTGTAAGGAATCTACTAAATTTTAAATTTATACAATCAATGGTATCACATAACATCTATGGATTGTTATTATCAACTAGTCATTTACAATACCACAAGGAGAAAACTTTCTTTCACATTTTCAAATGAAAACAATGATGTCAAAGCAAATCTGTGACTCATACCAATGCTTTCATAACAATATAAAATCCAAATGAAACATGCATATACAACCTTATCAATTATTTCCTCTACACGTACATTAGGTAACAATGATACAATCTACTTCCATCACAATGGGGCAACATAAGGGACTTTTCAAAATCATAAGGAACATGAACATTGAAAGATATGGACAATGAGTCACAATACAACAAGATGCACAATGGTGTCACACTAATCTACATGGAATGAACACCATTCAAGCACTCACATGAATACTACTCCACAATGCAATGCAATGCATACTCCATTGATAAAATCCACACTTGCATATTTGCTTAACCATGCTAAAAGAAAGAAATGGAAAAGAAGCAAGTTTGAGATACCAACCTTGGCCCAAGCTAGGGTAAGGATAGTTGTAGTAGAGCTCCCCTAGTCTCCCTCCAAAACCTAACTATCTCTAAAATTAGAAAGTGGGCAAACACCCCACTAGTTTGGCCAAGACCCTCTAATAAAGCCTTCCCACTAACTTATTTTAGCAAAAAAACTAAGCCACTCCATCCTTACAAACTTGTCTCCTCTAATGGTTCATTGATAGCCCTCACGAGCTCTGAGTTATGACCCTCAAAGGATCGACCTCAAAATGCACTTAGAGCACCTTGGAGACTCCTCGGTACGGGGTGGCCGCAAATGATGGATGGTCTTCGTGGCTAGAACAAGGGTGTGACTAGGGTTCACCCGCCCATCCGAAGCTAATGGCACTAACGATTCGATGCCAAGATCAACGCTTTCAAAGTTATGCTGTGGTGCACCTATGAACTGAGGCACACTGTAAGTTTTGGCATCGAGTGAGATCGTTGTGCTGAATCCAAACGGAATGTGATCTCTCAAAAATGAGATAGGTTATTTTAGGCCTCAATATCACCATCTTGTAGCATTTGATAGTTCATCGATAGCCCTCATGAGCTCTTAGTTATGACCCTTGAAAGATCGACCTCAAAATGCACTTAGAGAACCTTGGGGACTCCTCGGTATGGGGTGGCTGCAAATGATGGATGGTCTCTGTGGCTAAAACAAGGGTGTGACTAGGGTTTACCCGCCCATCTGGAGCTAATGGCACTAACGATTCGATGCCAAGATCAGTGGTTTCAAAGTTACATTGTGGTGCACCTATGAATTGAGGCACGCTGTGAGTTTTGGCATCGAGCGAGATCGCTGTGCTAAATCCAAACGGAATGTGATCTCTCGAAAATGAGATAGGTTATTTTAGGCCTCAATATCACCATCCTGTAGCATTTGATAGTTCATCAATAGCCCTCACGAGCTCTGAGTTATGACCCTTGAAAGATCGACCTCAAAATGCACTTAGAGAACCTTGGGGACTCCTTGGTACGGGGTGGCCGCAAATGATGGATGGTCTCCGTGGCCAGAACAAGGGTGTGACTAGGGTTCACCCACCCATCTGGAGCTAATGGTACTGACAATTTGATGCCAAGATCAGCAGTTTCAAAGTTACGCTATGGTGCACCTATGAACTGAGGCACACTGTGAGTTTTGGCATCGAGCGAGATCACTGTGCCAAATCCAAATAGACTGTGATCTCTCAAAAATGAGAGGTTATTTTAAGCCTCAACATTAGCGTCCTGTAGTATTTGATAGTTTATCGATAGCCCTCACAAGCTCTGAGTTATGACCCTCAAAAGATCGACCTCAAAACTCACTTAGAGAACCTTGGGGACTCCTTGGTATGAGGTGGCCATAGAGATAGAGGGTCTCCATGTTTAGAACAAGGGTGTCACGACGGTTCACCCACCCACTCGGAGCTAATGGCACTGACTTGTAGCTGTTAGGAGTTAGATTTTGAAAAGTTGTCAAGAAAGGTTGACCCCTTTGACTTGTATCATGAAAGGTTGCTTTGTGCCTTGCTTGATTGTTTGAAGACTACTCCATGTGTCACTATCTTTCTTGGAAAAAAAAATTTCTTTTGAACATCAAGCTTGCAATATTATCAATTATTGTCAAACTTTTTCAACCAAGTCAAAATGTCAAGTGCAAATATTTGTTTGCATTTTTTGCTAAGGGGAGTTTCATAAATTGACTTTGATTTTCTATGTCTCTAGTGCTTGAACATGCTTAAAATGGCTCTTTGGTCTTAGAGCTATTGGTATTTTCTAACTTCATGGTCTATGATATGCATAATAAGAATTTCTTTCACTAAATGGTTTCCTTGATCTATTGACTACACTTAAATTGGTTCACTTGTCATCTCTCTTTCTTTATCTACATTGCTATTTGGGATTTTTTCGTAGCTCTTGACTTGAGTCACTAGTGTTGTAACCTGCTTGGACAATTTGTTTGACAAGTCACTCATTCATTTCTACCTCTCTTTGAAATGTGAACACTCTACCTCTCTAGTTTGGACATCAAGTTATCTTATGTCACCTTATTAGCTTCCTCTAGTCTCCTTCATGCTTTATTATCTATATACCACTATGGTATTCAAAGCTTGTGCTACCAAACCTCAACCAAATCTAGATGATCATGATATCCTCCATGCCACTAAAGAGTTTCAAGATCTATATGTTCAATACAAAGAGCTAGAAGAGACAAATAATCTTTCTTACCTTCATCTCTCTAAGCACATGATAGAAATCAATTCTAAACTTGAGAAAAAGTTAGAGGAGAATATTGCATTCTTAAATTAATCTCCCTTAAGACCTTTACATACACACAGGTCATCTTCTTGAAGGTCTACATATTCTACACCAAGACATCAAATATCTTCATCTTCTAGATCTAAAATCTTCATCTTCTAGATCTAAAGACCTCTTTAGAGAACAAGCAAGTGATACCTCCTTTGAGCCTATGCCAAACTTTCATTATGGACCTATCTTTGACCAAGATATTGATGAAGACATGGATGCATTCTATTCACTTAAGAAACAACAAAATTCTCATGGAGAAATTTTTGAGAGAAATTTTACTCCATTGGAAGATTCTCATGATAACATCTTGCAAACACTTCTTGATAATGAATCCATCACATTACTAGACAACTCTAGACCTTGTGAACCCAAAATAAAACCTCCATGGTGGAGAAATTATCATTATTGCCACTTCCATGGAAGAAAATTTCATAAAACTAAAGATTCCATAGTGTTGAAACATAAAATCGAATATCTCATTTATGATGGGATTGTTGATACCTCTAATGACTCATGTGCCAGAAGATCATGCTGATGAACCTATGTCAAGTGATGATTTCCTTGACACCTTCACTTCTTATAACACTAATAAACCTCCTAAAGTGCCAAAGCTTTCAAAAATGCCTCCACCAAACAAAGAACCTAATTCTTTCCATATAGACGATGCGTACCCTCAAGGACTACAACTAAAAGAAAATCAAGCTAACCTTCACTTGTCTGCAAACCTTTTCCATGCTACTAAGACTAAATATCTTCAACATTCATGCAATATTATGATTACTATGCCCACTTTAGCTAATCCTACATTATTGCTTTAAGATTCTATCATGCACACCTCACATTTTCCCTTGTCCTTAGAAGGTGCTCCATATCAAGATGACTCTCAAAAGGAAAAATATATAAATAAAGATCAAGATCAAACACCTTTTCATCTCATCCAAAATTTCACCTTTCTATATCCTATGTGTTACCCACCTCCTACATATGATGAGGATACCATTTCCACTACTTCCATTGAGCTTACTGAAACTTATGGGAAAAGTGATCTTTCTATGCTATATAGAGAAAGATGTCAAGATCAAAGTGTCCCCTCATGTTCTACTTCTCCATATCCACTTCAAAACTATGCTCAAGATTCAAACACTCCTATCAAAGGTCTTTCTCCTATAAAAGGTACTCATGAGTCTATTGATGTCTTTGGTCATGCTACTCACTCTAAAGATGTTGAAATCCCTAGTCACTATCCCTTTGCATTTCGTAATTCTATCCTTGGTCCTTATCCATCTAATCTAAAGTCTTCAAACCTTCTCCTACACTTTCTACTTCTAGCTCTCCAAAGTCTCTCTTGAAAGACTTTAATATTGAACATAAATCTAAGTTGACATTCAATATTCCAAAGGCTTCCACTCCATTTTCTTCCAAACATCTTTCTCAAAAGCTTACAAATATTCCACTCAATCTTCTTCTAACATTGTCCGACCAGCTCATACATCTAAACCTTGATCCATTTCCTCCATGATTCCTCCATCATTCAAAAACCCTCCAAGGTGTGTGTAAATGTTGATCTTCCCCACTTTGTCACCTACCCTTATGCAATTTTTTCAAAGCTACACTTTCCTACTATCCATACTCATACAATCCTTCCAAGGAATGAACTCTTATCCTACTATCATCTCACTTCCTTCACCCTATCAACATCATTGAGCATACTTATCTATGGTCTTGGCTTATCATAACTTATCTTTCATTTATGAACACTATCTAACTTGAAAATAGTTGACCTATTTCTATAAAAATTTAAAAAAATAGAAAAGAAGATAAAATATGTGCCTTGATGAAAACCATTATCTTATCCATGATATTCCCTATTTTACTTTCTCATTCACTCATAGCCTTCATATCCAACTTCATATCATGTCATTATGCATGTGCTATCTTGCTTATTTGCTTTAATTGTGTATCCTACATGTTATCTTCTTTCATGGATTTTATGGCTTATCCCAAATGTGCTTCATACAACTTTTCACTATGAAAGTCTTTCAAAACATTATACAATATTATGACTCTTTATGCTTTCAAATGCTATGATTGGTTGCAAAATGGAAGAAATCAAGTATTCTAATTGTTCATCCATACTTTCAAGATTTTTCTTATTTGATTAGTTTGATAAAAATAGTTTTAATAATCATAATGTCAGCTTTATGTCAAATAAGGAAAAAACCAAATTTGTAATAAGATATCCGTATGCAATTATCTTTCATATAGTTATATATGCTCTTAAAATTGTCCTTATAGCCTTGTATCACATGAAAATATGATTTGCAAGAACTTGTTCAATATCTTCCTCTTATAATTCCTTACAAAGAACCTACCAAAATACAAAAACCATATACAAAAAAAGTACACATTTTACATCATAATATATCATAAATTTTAGAAATTCTCCCCAATACCACCCCCCTCCAACTCTTCATGATGTACCTACATTCCAATATCATAAAAAAATTAGTAACTTATTGTATTAAACAAGATAATCATCAATTCATTAAATCATTATGAAGAAAATAACATAAGAAGTATATATACCTAGTCGAGTATTCCAATAGGGTCCTCTCTCTGTTTTAGGATCTCCAATAGGGCTTCATGATCAGCATTAGCAATAGTAAAAAGTTCTTTTACTTTTGGTCTTCCTTGATGCTTCAATAACTTTACATTTGTCGCTATAATAAGATACGAATATATGAGAATTACTTTGTGCTTCTGATAGTCTTCGAATACAGAAATTTCGTTCCTTCTAAGCATGTATGTCTGCAGCCATGTTCCAGCAATAACCACTGAACCAGTAGGATACGTGAATCCATCATCATCTTTGATCGGTTGAGCAAGTTTTTGTTTGCCTCTTACACAACGTGCTAACCAATAATTAGATTTCTCATCATTCCCCTGTGATGCAACCAATGCAAAGACATGTCCTGGCTGAAGTAGATCTGATAAATGGTTATGCTCAAGTAAACTTTCCATGTCATCATTTTTGATAGAGGGTATGATAGACAATGGAGTAAGATAATGTGGAGCCCATGTGTCCACCCACTACTTGACTCACAGTGATCCCAATCACACTGAAAACAAGTACGACAAAAACAAGCTAGTTGTTGTGCCCCAATGGTCCATGTACTAGAATCAGAGCTTTGAAATGAATGCATTTTTGATGAGTCTCTCACTATAGCACAATTTGATCTATCACCTATGGACCCTTCCTCAACCAACCAAAAGAACCTGCGTACCACTGAATCAAGAGTCCCCCCTTGTGATAATGTTAAACTACACCAATCAAAAATGCTACAAGCATCAAGAAGCTCTGTTGTTGAAATCTTTAGTTGCTCCTTAACTAGAGCTCTCTTCACACATGTCCCTCCTCCATCATGTTCCCCTTTTCCATGGCCAGACTCAAAAAAAATCCAAATATGAGACACCCCTCTCTCTACGTGCATCGTACACAACCAATAAAACATGCGAGCATTTTTGAATTGACCTGTACAGTTACCTGACCAAATGATATGTTTATCCATAGCAATGGCATGCTCATGTAAGAAATAAAAAAAAATCTCAAAAAAATGTTGCACAAACTCGTGAGAGTGAGATCTATCATCACTCATAAAAAAATGATACTCTCTAATAATCTTTCGATTATCTTTCGCACTATCAAGGGCATGTCTATATGTTATGTGAACAAAAAATGCAATCTGAATGGAGTTGTAATACTGAGATTGTGTCTCATTTTGAGGTTGCAATGTGTAGTTCATAGCAAAATCAACAACTGATATAATAGTGCCAATGAGAAAAGTGTCCTTACACATTCTAAATTGTTGATCCAACCATTGAGACCTGTGACTATGTCTTGCATACTTGTAAAAAAGATTTGCCTTGAAATCTGAAATAAAATTAGCTACACTGATATCTTTTCCAACCAATTCACATCTAGAGCTCTCACTCCCACTCTTCAATATGTATTTCACCATTTCATATACCCTTTTTTTTAGTATTCTCTTTCCAAGATCTTGTTCGCACCCCTCATGGAAACATGTGTTAAACTTGGATAAGCCACCACATTTTGAACACTTCTCATTTAAGCAAGCATTTCTATAAAAGAAACTACCATTAACTCTATGACATAAGAGTTGATCTAGCAAGTCTCTTGATGATTTTGGAAGCCCACTAGCCCCACAATCCTCCAACATTTTTTTACTATGCAAAGTAGAACGGAGGGAGCGTAATAGTTCATGGTGCATAAAAAACTCAACATGATATTTGCAACAACATGTATTTCAAATTTTGAGTAGCACACAATAAAATGGCTTCAAAGATTCAAAAGCCCTTTGTGATATATGAAGACTTGGATGACTCTCTCTAAATTGTTTGAACAACATAGTTTGACTTACCTCTAAATGGTGTTTAGGATGTAGCGTGCGGTCTCTGATGCCAATTCTCAACTTTAAGACATCTTTAGCATTGGGTGATACTCGTAAGTTAGAGTGCCAAAATTGTGTAATTTCTTCCTTCACATTGTCGGATAGCTTCTTATCAAAACGTGGAAGTCTCCCACCAAATGCCCATGTTTCATTTTGAAGAGGATCATCAATTTTCTCTCGTCGACTAAGTGCTCTTCTCAAAGTAGTATGATTTAGATTCAAATCAATACAAGTTTGTCTCATATATCTAACCTTTCTCAAATGATGACTTACCAAAGAGGTTGTAATGACCCTTTGAGTAGCTCTATTATCCTTCTCTCTGCTATTTTTCCTAATGCTATTGAGAGCACTGAAAAGATTCTTCACAATAATGGCATTTCTTTCCAACTTTTTATTGACATGAATCTTCAATTTGGAAAGCATAGGTCTCAACTTTTGCATCTTTAATAAGTGCATGAAAAGCCGACATTGCTCTAGCACTATCTTGTTGCCGAAAAAAATCTGATATAGTTTTGAAGCCCATAACCGAATGGTTCTTTCTGATTTTTTTCCTTCCAAACTAGTAATAATCGTTTCATCAATTTTAATTATCCATTTTGGTGTTTTAGAACCTTCATATCAATTATAATTAGGAGATATGTAAGGTTCTTGTGCATTAGGTTCCTGTGCATTGTCATCTTCGACATGGTCAATTATGCAATTTGGATTGTGACTTGGTGGCATTTCTTCTTCAAAATTTTTATTCTCCAAATTTTTAATTTCGGCATTATCATTTTCAATAGGTACATTTTCATTCCCCAACTGTACATATTCATTATCTGACTCTATGATTTCACCTTTGACTAATTCATCATCAACTTGACTGATATTTAGCGTACCTTGTCTTTTTCTTCGGTGTTCCATTTTGTCCCTTTCCCTATATGCCGCAATGTCTTCATTGGATATCTTCCTTTTACGTTTATCCTTTTGACGACTGCTGCTCCCCATTCAGATTACAAATTTGAACACTTAAGGTTATATTTTCAAATTTTTTTTGATTAGTTGGGCCCCAAAACGCGACTTTTTCCAAAACCCGTGAAAATAGAAGTGAAAAAGTGATGTTGTCGGGTCTGCAGGGATAGGAAATTAATGGGAATTAGTGTCAGTAAAATCGGATATCCGATCCAAAATCAGATATCCGATTTGAAATCGGATATCCGATTATGTAAAAAGAATTTTTGGAAGGAAAACTTGCTATAATTTCCCTCCTTTGCAATAATTATATTAATATTATGAAAATCATTGGAGCGAAACCGACTTTGGTTTATTACTAAGCTAATAGTATAGTAATATTAATATATAATAGTATCAATAGTATAATAGTATTAATATATAGTATTAATATAGCTATAGTATCAATATTATTATTATACCCATAATAGTATTAATATTATTACTATAGATATAATAGTGTAAATATTTAGTGTTTATTTATATTATTATTATTATTATTATTATATCTATTATAGTATTATTATTATTACTATAGATATAATAATATTAATATTTAATTTTTATTTATATTATTATTATTATTATTATTATCATAAAATAGTATAAATAGTATATATATCCTTCCATTTTTTAACCCATATACATACGAATGATTCAAATATGCTTATATGGGTCCTAGGACCCCTAGGGACATATGTCATCGGTTAAAGGGTCAAAGGGGGTCATAGGTCACCCTTTGACCCATATGAACGATTCAAATATGTCCCTATGGGTCCTAAGACCCCTAGGAACATATGTCATCATTTAATGGGTCAAAGGGGGACATAGGTCACCCTATGACCCCCTTTGACCCATATGAACGATTCGAATATGTCCCTAGGGGTCCTAAGACCCCTATGGACATATGTCATCATTTAATGGGTCAAAGGGAGTCATAGGTCACCCTATGACCCCCTTTGACCCATATGAACAATTTGAATATGTCCCTAGGAGTTCTAGGACCCCTAGGGACATATGTAATCATTTAATGGGTCAAAGGGGGTCATAGGTCACTTATGACCCTCTTGACCCATATGAACAATTTGAATATGTTCTTAGGGGTCCTGGGACCCTTAAGGACATATTTAAATCGTTCATATGGGTCAAAGGGGGTCATAAGTCACCCTATGACCCACTTTGACCCATATGAACAATTCGAAATGTCCCTAGGAGTTCTAGGACCGCTAGAGACATATGTCATCGTTTAATGGATCAAACGGGGTCATAGGTCACCCTATGACCACCTTTGACCCATATGAATGATTCAAATATGTCCTTAGAGGTCACAAGACCCCTAAGGACATATGTCATTGTTTAATGGGTCAAAGGGGGTCATAGGTCACCCTATGACCCCCTTTGACCCATATAAACGATTTGAATATGTCCCTAGGGGTTATAGGACCCCTGGAGACATATGTCGTCATTTAATGGGTCAAAGGGGGTCATAGGTCACCCTATGACCCCCTTTGACCCATATGAACAATTCAAATATGTCCCTAGGGGTTCTAGGACCCCTGGAGACATATGTCATCGTTTAATGGCTCAAAGGAGGTCATAGGTCAACTATGACTCCCTTGACCCATATGAATGATTTGAATATGTCCCTAGGGGTCCTAGGACCCCTAGAGACATATTCAAATCGTTCATATGGATCAAAGGAGGTCATAGGTCACCCTATGACCCCCTTTGACCCATATGAACAATTCAAGATGTCCCTAGGGGTTCTAGGACCCCTAGAGACATATGTCGTCATTTAATGGGTCAAAGGGGATCATAGGTCACCTATGACCCCCTTGACCCATATGAACGAATATGTTCCTAGGGGTCCGAGGACCCCTAGTGACATATGTCATCATTTAATGGGTCAAAGGGGGTCATAGGTAACCCTATGACCCCCTTTGACCCATATGGCCCATTCAAATATGTCCCTAAGGGTCCTTGGACCCCTAGGGACATATGTTGTCATTTAATGGGTCAAAGGGGGTCATAGGTCACCCTATGTCTCCCTTTGACCCATATGAACGATTCGAATATGTCTGTAGGGGTCTCATGACCCCTAGGGACATAAGTTGTCTTTTAATGGGTCAAAGAGAGTCATAGGTCATCCTATGACCGCCTTTGACCCATAGGAACGATTCAAATATGTCCTTAGGATTCTTAGGACCCTAGTGACATATGTCATCGTTTAATGGGTCAAAAGGGGTCATAGGTCACCCTATGACCACCTTTGACCCATATGAACGATTTGAATATCTCTTTAGTGGTACTAGAACTCGTAAGGACATATGTCATCGTTTAATGGGTCAAAGGTGGTCATAAGTCACCTTATGACCTCCTTTGACACAAATGGCACATTCGAATATGTCCCTAGTGGTCCTAAGACCCCTAAAGACATATGTTGTCGTTTAATGGGTCAAAGGGGGTCATAAGTCACCCTATGACCCCCTCTGACCAATTTGAACAATTTGAATATGTCTTTAGGGGTCTTATGACCCCTAGGGATATATGTCGTCGGTTAATGGGTCAAAGGGAGTCATAGGTCACCTTATGACCCCCTTTGACCCATATGAATAATTCAAATATGTTCTTAGGGGTTCTAGGACCCCTAGAGACATATGCCATCGTTGAATGGGTCAAAGGGAGTCATAGGTCACCCTATGACCCCCTTTGACCCATATGAATGATACGAATATGTCCTTAGGGGTCCTAGGACCCCTAAGGACATATGTCGTTGTTTAATGGGTCAAAGGGGGTCATAGGTCACCCTATGACCACCTTTGACCCATATGAACTATTCAAATATGTCCCTAGGGGTTATAGGACCCTCAGAGACATATGTCATCGTTTAATGGGTCAAAGGGGGTCATAGGTCACCCTATGATCCCCTTTGACTCATATGAACAATTCGAATATGTCCCTAGGGGTTTTAAGACCCCTAGAGACATATGTCATCGTTTAATGGGTCAAAGGGGGTCATAGGTCAACTATGACCCCTTTGACCCATATGAATGATTTGAATATGTCTCTAAGGGTCCTAGGACCCCGATAATCATATTCGAATCATTCATATGGGTCAAAGGGGGTCATAGGTCACCCTATGACCCCCTTTGACCCATACGAACAATTCGAAATGTCCCTAGGGGTTCTAGGACCCCTATAGACATATGTTGTCGTTTAATGGGTCAAAGGGGGTCATAGGTCACCTATGACCCCCTTGACCCATATGAACGAATATGTGCCTAGGGGTCTGAGGACCCCTAGCGACATATGTCATCATTTAATGGGTCAAAGAGGGTCATAGGTCACCCTATGAGCCCCTTTGACCCATATTACCCATTCGAATATGTCCCTAGGGGTTCTAGGACCCCTAGAGACATATATCGTCTTTTAATGGGTCAAAGAGAGTCATAGATCACCTTATGACCCCCTTTGACGCATATTATCCATTCGAATATGTCCCTAGGGGTCCTAAGACCCCTAGGGACATATGTCATCATTTAATGGGTCAAAGAGACCTATGACCCCGTTTGACCCATATTACCCATTCGAATATGTCCCTAGGGGTTCTAGGACACCTAGAGACATATGTCATCGTTTAATGGGTCAAAGGGACGTTTGACCCATATGAACGATTCAAATATGTCTCTCGGAGTCCTAAGACCCGTAGGGACATATGTCATCATTTAATGGGTCAAAAGGGGTCATAGGGTGACCCATATGAATGATTCGAATATGTCCCTATGGGTCCTAGGATCCCTAAGGAGATATGTCATCGTTTAATGGGTCAAAGGGGGTCATAGGTCACCTTATGACCCCCTTTGACCCATAGGAAGGATTCGAATATGTCCTTAGGGGTCCTTGGACCCTTAGGGACATATGTCATCGTTTAATAGTTCAAAGACCTATGACCCCCTTTGACCCATAGGAACGATTCGAATATGTCCCTAGGGGTCCTAGGACCCTTAGGGATATATGTCATCGTTTAATGGGTCAAAGGGGGTCATAGGTCACCCTATGACCCCCTTTGACCCATATGAATGATTCAAATATGTCCCCAGGGGACCCCTAGGGACATATGTCATTATTTAATGGGTCAAAGGGGGTCATAGGTCACCCTATGACCCCTTTTGACCCATATGAACGATTTGAATATGTCCTTAAGACCCCTAGGGACATATGTCATCGTTTAATGGGTCAAAGGGGGTCATAGGTCACCTTATGACCCCCTTTGACCCATATGAACGATTTGAATATGTTCGTGTGGGTCCTAGGACCCTTAGGGACATATGTCATTGTTTAATGGGTCAAAGGGGGTCATAGGTCACCTTATGACACGTTTTGACCTATATGAACGATTCGAATATGTCCTTGTGGGTCCTAGGACCCTTAGGGACATATGTCATCATTTAATGGGTCAAAGAGGGTGATAGGTCACCCTATGACCCCCTTTGACCCATAGGAATGATTCAAATATATCCCTACGGGTTCTAAGACCCCTAGGGTCATATGTCATTGTTTAATGGGTCAAAAAGGGTCATAGGTCACCCTATGACCTTGTTTGACCCATATGAACAATTTGAATATGTCCTTAGGCGTCCTAGGACTCTTAGGGACATATGTCATCGTTTAAAGGGTCAAAGGGGGTCTTAGGTCATGCTATGACCCCCTTTGACCCATATGAATGATTCGAATATGTCCCTAGGGGTCGTAGGACCTTTAGGGACATATGTCATCGTTCAATGGGTCAAAAGGGGTCATAGGTCACCCTATGACCCCCTTTGACCCATTCGAATATGTCCCTAGGGGTCCTAGGACCCCTAAGGACATATGTTGTCGTTTAATGGGTCAAAGGGGGTCATAGGTCACCCTATGTCTCACTTTGACCCATATGAACGATTCGAACATGTCTATAGGGGTCCCATGACCCTTAGGGACATATGTCATTTTTTAATGGGTCAAAGGGAGTCATAGGTCACCCTATGACCCCCTTTGACCCATAGGAACAATTCGAGTATGTCCCTAGGATTGCTAGGACCCCTACGGACATATGTCATCATTTAATGGGTCAAAGGGGGTCATAGGTCACCCTATAACCACCTTTGACCCATATGAATGATTCGAATATGTCCTTAGTGGTACTAGAACCCCTATGGACATATGTCATCGTTTAATGGGTCAAAAGGGATCATAAGTCACTCTATGACCCCCTTTGACCCATATGGCCCATTCGAATATGTCCTTAAGGGTCCTAAGACCCATAGGGACATATGTCATTATTTAATAGGTCACAGGGGGTCATAAGTCACCCTATGACCCCCTCTGACCAATTTGAACAATTTGAATATGTCCTAAAGGGTCTTATTACCTGTAGAGATATATGTCATCGTTTAATGGGTCAAAAAAAGTCATAGGTCACCTTATAAACCCCTTTGACCCATATGAACAATTCGAATATGTCCCTAGGGGTTCTAGGACCCCTAGCGACATATGTCATCATTTAATGGGTCAAAGGGGGTCATAGGTCACTCTATGATCCCCTTTTACTCCTATGAACGATTCGAATATGTCCTTATGCGTTATAAGACCCTAAGGACATATGTCATTGTTTAATAGGTCAAATGGGGTCATAGGTCACCCTATGACCCACTTTGACCCATATGAACAATTCGAATATGTCCCTAGGGGTTGTAGGACCCCCAAAGATGTATGGCGTCATTTAATAGGTCAAAGGGGGTCATAGGTCACCCTATGACCCCCTTTGACCCATATGAACAATTCGAATATGTCCCTAGGGGTTTTAGGACTCTTAGAGACATATGTCGTCGTTTAATGTGTCAAAGGGGGTCATAGGTCAATTATGACCCCCTTGACCCATATGAACAATTTGATTATGTCCCTAGGGGTCCTAGGACCTTTAGCGACATATTCAAATCATTCATATGGGTCAAAGGGGACCCATATGAACAATTCAAAATGTCCCTAGGGGTTCTAGGACCCCTAGAGACATATGTCGTCGTTTAATGGGTCAAAGACCTATGACCCCCTTGACCCATATGAACAAATATGTTCATAGAGGTCTAAGGACCCCTAATGACATATGTCGTCGTTTAATGGGTCAAAGAGAGTCATAGGTCACCCTATGACCCCTTTGACCCATATTACCCATTCAAATATGTCCCTAGGGGTTCTAGGACCCCTAGAGACATATGTTGTCATTTAATGGATCAAAGAGAGTCATAGGTCACCCTATGACCTCTTTTGACCCATATTACCCATTCGAATATGTCCCTAGGGGTCCTAGGACCCTTAGGGACATATGTCATCATTTAATGGGTCAAAAGGACCTATGACCCCTTTTGACCCATATTACCCATTCGAATATGTTCCTAAGAGTTCTAGGACCCCTAGAGACATGTCGTCGTTTAATGGGTCAAAGGGGGTCATAGGTCACCCTATGACCCATTTTGACCCATATGAACGATTCAAATATGTCCCTCGGGGTCCTAAGACCCGTAGGGACATATTTTTTCTTTTAATGGGTCAAAGGGGGTCATAGGTCACGCTATGACCCCCTTTGATCCATTAAATGACGACATATGTTCCTATGGGTCCTAGGGACATATGTCGTCGTTTAATGGGTCAAAGGGGGTCATAGGTCACCCTATGACCCCTTTTGACCCATAGGAACGATTCGAATATGTCCCAAGGGGTCCTAGGAACCCTAGGGACATATGTCGTCATTTAATGGGTCAAAGGGGGTCATAGGTCACCCTATGACCCTCTTTGACCGATAAGAACGATTCGAATATGTCCCGAGGGGTCCTAGGACCTTTAGGGACATATGTCATCTTTTAATGGGTCAAAGGGGGTCATAAGTCACCCTATGACCCCCTTTGACCCATATGACCCATTCGAATATATCACTAGGGGTCCTAACACCCCTAGGGACATATGTCGTCGATTAATGGGTCAAAGGGGGTTATAGGTCACCCTATGACCCCCTTTGACCCATAGGAACGATTCGAATATGTCCCAAGGGGTCTTAGGACCCCTAGGGACATATGTCATCGTTTAATGGGTCAAAGGGGGTCATAGGTGACGATTCAAATATGTCCCTATGGGTCCTCAGACCCCTAGGGACATATGTCGTCGCTTAATGGGTCAAAGGGAGTCATCTTTGACCTATATGAATGATTCAAATATTTTTCATATGTCATCGTTTAATGGGTCAAAGGAGGTCATAGGTCACCCTATGATCCTCTTTGACTCATATGAATGGTTTGAATATGTCCCTGTGGGTCCTAGGACCCCTAGGGACATATGTCGTCGTTTAATGGGTCAACGGGGGTGATAGGTCACCCTATGACCCCCTTTGACCCATAGGAATGATTTGAATATATCCCTAGGGGTCCTAGGACCCCTAGGGACATATGTCGTCATTTAATGGGTCAAAGGAGATCATAGGTCACCCTATGACCCCCTTTGACCCATATGAACGATTCGAATATGTTCCTAGGGGTCCTAGGACCCCTAGGGACATATGTCATCGTTGAATGAGTCAAAGGGGGTCATAGGTCATGTTATGACCCCTTTTGACCCATATGAACGATTTGAATTTGTTCCTAGGGGTTGTAAGACCTCTAAGGACATATGTCATTGTTTAATGGGTCAAAAGGGGTCATAGGTCACCCTATGACCCCCTTTGACCTATATGGCCCATTTGAATATGTCTCTAGGGGTCCTAGGACCCCTAGGGACATATGTTGTCGTTTAATGGGTCAAAGGGGGTCATAGGTCACCCTATGTCTCCCTTTGACCCATATGAACGATTCAAATATGTCTGTAGGGGTCCCATGACCCTTAGGGACATATGTCGTCGTTTAATGGGTCAACGGGACTCATAAGTCACCTTATGACCCCGTTTGACCCATAGAAATGATTCAAATATGTCCCTAAGATTCTTAAGACCCCTAGAGACATATGTCATCATTTAATGGGTCAAAGGGGGTCATAAGTCACCCTATGACCACCTTTGACCCATATGAACGATTCAAATATGTCCTTAGGGGTACTATAACCCCTAAGGACATATGTCATCATTTAATGGGTCAAAGGGGGTCATAAATCACCCTATAACCCCCTTTGACCCATATGGCCCATTCGAATATGTCCCTAGGGGTCCTAGGACCCATAGGGACATATGTCATTGTTTAATTGGTCAAAGGGGGTCATAAGTCACCCTATGACCCCCTCTGACCAATTTGAACAATTTGAATATGTCCTAAAAGTTCTTATGAACCCTAGGGATATATGTCATCATTTAATGGGTCAAAGGGAGTCATAGGTCACCCTATGACCCCCTTTGACCCATATGAACAATTCGAATATGTCCCTAGGGGTTCTAGGACCCCTAGAGACATATGTCATCGTTTAATGGGTCAAAGGGGGTCATAGGTCACCCTATAACCCTCTTTGACCCATATGAACAATTTGAATATGTCCTTAGGGGTCCCAAGACCCCTAATGACATATGTCATCGTTTAATAGGTCAAAGGGGGTCATAGGGTGACTTATGACCTCCCCTTTGACTCATATGAATGATTCGAATATGTCCCTAGGGGTTATAGGACCTCTAGAGATATATGTCATCGTTTAATGGGTCAAAGGGGGTCATAGGTCAATGACCCCCTTTGGCACATATGAACAATTCGAATGTCCCTAGGGGTTTTAGGACCCCTAAAGACATATGTCATCGTTTAATGGGTCAAAAGGGGTCATAGGTCACCCTATGACCCCCTTTGACCCATATGAACAATTCGAAATGTCCCTAGGGGTTCTAGGACCCCTAGAGACATATGTCATCATTTAATGGGTCAAAGGGAGTCATAGGTCACCTATGATCCCCTTGACCCATATGAACGAATATGTTTCTAGAGGTCTGAGGACCCCTAGCGACATATGTCATCATTTAATCGGTCAAAGAGGGTCATAGGTCACCCTATGACCCCCTTTGACCCATATTACCCATTCGAATATGTCCCTAGAGGTTTTAGGACCCTTGGAGACATATGTCATCGTTTAATGGGTCAAAGAGAGTCATAGGTCACCCTATGACTCCCATTGACCTATATTACCCATTCAAATATGTCCCTAGGTGTCCTAGGACCCCTAGAGACATATGTCATCATTTAATGGGTCAAAGGGACCTATGACCCCCTTTGACCCATATTACCCATTCAAATATGTTCGTAGGGGTTCTAGGACTCCTAGAGACATATGTCTTCGTTTAATGGGTCAAAGGGGGTCATAGGTCACCCTATGACCCCCTTTGACCCATATGAACGATTCAAATATGTCCCTCGGGGTCCTAGGACCCGTAGGGACATATATCATCATTTAATGGGTGAAAACTGGTCATAGGTCACCTTATGACCTATGACCCCCCCTTTGACCCATATTAACCATTGTAATATGTCCCTAGGGCTCCTAAGATCCTTAAAGACATATGTCGTCGTTTAATGCGTCAAAGGGGGTCAATGGTTGACCTATGACCCCTTTTGACTCATATATATTAATAACATATATATATATATATATATATATATGTATTACTTTATTATATTTAATGAAAATATTATGTTATTAAATAAATATATATATAACATACATATTAATATATATAAATAATTATAATACATATTATATATTTATATTTAATATATTACGTTATTATATTTATATAAATAAATATATATAATATTATTATACATATTAATATAATAATATAATACATATTATATTTAACGAAAATATTACGTTATTATATATATATATTAATAACATACATATTAATATTATAATATATAATATGTATTATATATATATATATATTACGTTATTATATTTAGTAAAAATAATAATAATATAAATTATATTTATAGTTTGTAATAAGATTAACATAATATATTATTATATATTGCTAGATTATATTTTATATCTTTACATTACGTTAATATATATATATATATAATGTATTAAAATACATCTTTACATAGTAATATAAGTGAAAAAACTTATAAATAATAAACTATGATGTTTAAACCCAATTTTCCCTCCAAAATGGGTTGGGATTTTGAATTTTCCAATCGCAACATATCGAATATTAGATTAATAATCAGATATCCGATTTGAAATTGGATACCCGATTTCGAATCGGATATCTGATTATGCTTGGTATTTACCAAGCCTACCTAGTCAACCCAAAAGACGTGTTTGAAGAGGGTTTTAATGATACTTAAACTTCGGGTAGCCGTCTGACAATGTTATTTTGATTGAAATTGAATAAAACGAAAAGGGTTTTTTAATATCACTCTCTAGATTCCATCAATATAATTTCTGTCAAATTCTGAGTTCAATAAGTATTTATTAGTTAATTATCAATGAAGATAATTTTAAAGTGCTGATTGACATATTGATTGAAAAATAGCTATAACTTTGAAACGGTATAACATTTTTTAAATCTAAAAGTTGCGTCACATTCTATACCTCGGATAGTATAAGAAAACAAATAAAAAATTTAAATTTGGTAAAAATTTCTATTAGTTAGGGTGGTCAGACACGGGACCTTTTTTTTTCTGAAAAAGTTTTGATAGAAAATTCATATTTAATTATTTATTTGGAATAAAAATACCAAAAAATATGCATCACATCCGGGCATGAGTCTACTTTTCATATCTATAATTATATTAAAAAAATATTATTATTTGATTTTGATTAAGGTGGTCAGACATACACCTACTTTTTATTTTCGACTTGAAATTTTCTTAGTACTGCATTAAAATTCAAACTTTTGACCAATTAATTATTTTTTTCTCCTTATAAGGCCTAGTAGTTTAGAAACTACATTCAATTTCTTACAAATTATTTTCTTACAACTTTTTGATATAAAGTCCATAACCACTTCAAAATTATGTGTCAAGTTGACATAAACCTGATTTGCTGATTTTTCACTGCCACTTAAGGCCATAGTTTGGTACACCATGATCCTGCACATACCTAGGCACTGATTCCTGGTTGGAGGACACTCTAGAGAGAAAGGATAAAGGGGCTCCTAATAACAACACCTTATCTCTCGTGGTTCACTTTGGATCTGCATTGAGTAAGGTCCAGAAATAAAAGACCCTGTCTATTCTAGGATAAGATCTGGAAACTGTTAGAATCTAATAATATTAATAACCCAAAAAACTAGTGCAAATAATAAATATTTAAACTATGAATGCAAATGATACAAAGTCAAAATAGCATCATAGAGTTAGTCTCCAAGAGAGTAATGCAAATGCTGGAAGCAAAATAGCATTAAGAGGATGCAAAAACAAGAGATGCAAATACAAGCTAGGTAGCATGCTTATATAGGCTAGGAAGAGGGAGGAGGTGGCAACATCAACCAATAAGGAGGAACCATCTATCGGACTAAAGATAGCAAAGTATCTTCCCAAGATAGCTAATAGATGCTCACATGTAGGAAGGTGACACCTCACCACCATTCACCTAATAAGACATGCTTTATTAACCTAAGCGAGATTATTAAAAGTGTAGAAAAAACCTAGCAAAGCTATGAAAGCAGGAAAATGGGTCCTGGCAACAAGGCCTGATCAGGTACCCAATACAAGAAAAAGAACTAGATGAAGGAAACTAAGCCTCCAATCTGGGAAATGTCCCAAAGAGAGGAACAAAAAAGAGCATGAAGCATCTCCAAAGCATGAAGCTGCAAACACTGTCAGAAGAAACTACTGGAACCCCCATTGAAATAGTGCATGACCAGGTAGAGAAGACAAAGTCTGAAGAGCTGATCAATCAAAGAGGTGACCTCCAAAGGTAGGAATGAATGAGTGTCTATATAGTAGATGAACCATCTCACCGAAATGCATAGGAGCCTAGCCACTGCATTCGCCTAGTACATAGGAACAAAAATTGAATAGGTAGATCACTCAACCGAACCAAAGAAGCAATAGAGCCAACAGGTGAACCCCCCCATAATACTAAATAGGGAGAGGGGTGACAGGAACACTAAAATGCAATACCAAAAACATCTGCAAGAAGAAGAATCAGGAAGACCAATAGTGCAATAGAAGTACAAGCACAGGATAAAGGGTAGTGTCACCGACAAACTGCATGGGCTAATGTCGTGGAAAAAAAATTCACTTGACAAAGGTGGATGAGCACAAAATGGAAAAACATCATGACCCCCCATGCCACTTTATAACTGAGTGCGAGTACAAACAAACACAAAGTGTACAAGATCTCAGATATGCAAAAGTAGACACTTTATCTTAGTGCATTTACAGAAAAAGGAATGCAACAGAATAGAAGCATACAATGCTCAGAAGTCAGAAAGAAGAGTGAGCCAAAAGAACAAAAGAAGAGATTCCAAGACTTGTAGAATCCAAGTAATCTGCCAGAGTGCGAAAGTGCAAAACTCGAAGGAGAAAGAACCTAGAGGAGAATCTGGATAAAAGACCTCTACAACTGAATAACTCATAGAATCAACTTTCCAATGATATCTAACGAGCCCAAAAAAGAGTCTGAATCAGCGAGATATGGCTCTCAAAAGGCAAAATAGAACATCTGGCTTTGACTACCAAAACAAGCAACCAAACTATAGAAAAAATAAAAAAAAACTATACCATCATCTTTGTCTCAGAACCAGCTTTTCGACGCATTTTTTGGATCGAAAAAATACGTCTATATGATCAAGTTACGGAAGAAAAATCGATAGGGCCTCCTCATGAAGAGCATATGCTAAAAGTGAAACTTGGGCACAATAATCAAGGAAACAAATAGCACCACTGCGATCTACTAGAAAAATATGCACTTTCAAAAAAAGAATCGCCTCGATACGAGGTCGTATGAGAAAGTTATGATCCTCCAAAGTTTCCAAAACGAGAACTGTGCACAGTCACAACTGAGAATCTGCAATTTTTGAAGAATTTATGCATGAAAATCAAAAAACAACTCCACTAGTGGATAGAGTACAAAAAAATAGCCAAGTTCATAATAAGAATCATCAAAATTGGAGTCTGTATGAGAAAGAACGAGACATTTGAAAACTGCATTCAAATCTGTGATTGCCAATGGAGAGGGGTATGGCTGTAGCCTTTCATGCTCGATTCTGAAAAATATACAGCTTGCATGCAAAATCTAAAAATACCCAGATGGTTTTTCGGGGCTGCGAACAAAACCCAGAAAGCGTTTTTCTTTTTTATGTACAAAAGACAATTGGATGCCTTTAACAGTAAAAAATGGCTCCAAAAATTAAAAAAATGACCCTAGCAACCAAATATGACATGCAAATGCTGGATCAGCTTCCTAAGTCCATCAATGGTATGCTGGAACCTGCAATACTGATTGAAAACTTCAAATATGCAAGTTGGTTGTCAGATTTGAGATTGAAACCCTAGAGATGCAAGAGAAGAGCATACTTCGATTTTCAAAAAACTACAATAAAGTTTATTAGCCCTCCCCCCCGAATCTCTCAAATACGGAAACTAAAATCTACTCTTGCACATAGAAAAGCTCTGATACCATGTTAGAATCTGATAAGATTAATAACCCAAAAAACTAGTGCAAAGAATAAATATCTAAACTATGAATGCAAATGATACAAAATCAAAATAGCATCATAGAGTTAGTCTCTAAGAGAGTAATGCAAATGCTGGAAGCAAAATAGCATTAAGAGGATGCAAAAACAAGAGATGCAAATACAAGCCAGGTAGCATGCTTATATAGGCTAGGAAGAGGGAGGAGGTGGCAACATCAACCAATGAGGAGCAACCATCTATCGGACTAAAGATAGCAAAGTATCTTCCTAAGATAGCTAATGGATGCTCACATGTAGGAAGGTGACACCTCACAACCATTCACCTAATAAGACATGCTTTATTAACCTAAGCGAGATTATTAAAAGTGTAGGAAAAACCTAGCAAAATAGGAAAAATAAAAAACTACACTAACAGAAACAAGACACCGAACAATGGAGATTGAAAAACCCACCAAAGATGGGAGAATTGAAGATATGTCTACCAATGATTTTACTTTGCATTCAGTAGATCTTGGGGAAGCTAGACATGACACCAAGGTTGGCTTGTGGAAGTTGACAAATGAGGTAATTGAAGGACAATTGGAAAGCCTCAAATTGTCAAAGGTTAGGATGAAGGCAGAGATACAAGAGTTGAACATATTTATCAAAAAAATGGTCACTCTATTGGTGAGCATCTCTAGAATGCCCATGACTAGTAATCCTACTGGTGTTGATGCTCAAGCACTTATCTCCCAGCTTCAGGAAGATAAGCATTTTGGCCAGATTGGTAAAGAATGGAGTGACAAGCTTAAATCAAAAGGGCTCTCCATTATAGAGCAAATCAAAAAATTTATCTTAAGACTAGAAATATAGAAAGATAACATTTCATCTAATAGAAATACCCTAGCCACAGAGAGGACTAAAAATTATGATTGCGTATCCCTGTTGAAGATGATTATTCAAATGAAATCAAAGGAAGTTGTCGAAGCTAAGATTTTTCCCAAAGGAGATAAGCCTTTGTTCGAATGGTTACAAAGCATGTAGTTCTAGTTAGAAATGATCTTGGAGGTAGAGAAAGGTCTAAAGGAGACTGATGATAAGGTAAAGAAAGATCAAGATAGAGATTATGAACTTCTAAAAGGACTATACATAGATTCGTAGACTAGTGGGCAAGGAAAAGGAGTAATTGGAGTCACTGTCATGCAAACCAATTTCTCCAATTTTATAGATAGCCTGACAAGCATATCTTCAAGGCACCAAAATAGAGTTTCCAAGCTTCAAAAACTTGGCGGATGCATACATGCGACCATGGAAGAATTGCAAGATAGATTGAATACCGTCAAAAATTTAGCTAGGGAACACTCTAGATGGCTCTTGAGATATACTAGTGTGCATGTACAAAGACATGAAGAGTTGATTCCGATTATTTTTTTTGCCAAGGTCTATAGGGAAAAAGTAAAGAAAGGAAAGAAGGCAAAGTGATGCATATTCCACCCTTTCCATTTTTTTATTTTGTACGCTTTGTACTAGAAAAACTAACTCTTTGCCATTTGTCAGTTTTGAGAAGATGAACCAGTTAAACTTCCTTTGTAACAGTCATCTTGGAATCCTATATGTATGATAATGAAAGATAAATAAGAGGTTGACAAATTTTTGGTATGAAAGACTTGATGTTACAAAGTCAATTGAACGTTATTTTGTATCAATCATTTTCTATTCCATTTGAAATAGCTGTTATTAGCTTGTTGTTTCGCTTTATCTAGAATTGAAGTGAGGAATAAACAAACTTTTGTTTCCCCTGTTTTAATATAGCAATTGAATGTGATATGAATTGTCACTTAAAACTCGAAGAGATTCTTTAGATGTTTTCATTCAATATAACCTTTTTTCGCAAATTAGTTCTTAGATAGATGAATTAATTTTAGTATGAATTCATAACATGTGTGAGTTCATTAGATTTGACTAACCCTCAAAACATTACTTCTTGCCTAAGTTGAATTCCTTATAGGTTTGACTTAGTTTTCCTCTCCTATTCTCTGGTTAAGAACATACCTTGTTTAGATTTAAGAATAAACAAAATTCATTGCAAATTCATAATAGGGAGCTATACCTAACAATTCAGAGGAAAGTAAATCTTCAAGAAAACACTTTCCAAACTGTTGTAATCAAAATTTGTTCATAAATTAGGGCATTTGTGAGTCAGAACTGAAAAGAAAAAATCTTTTTACCAACACACAACATGCCACTATTGGCATAAATACGTTAAAAATAGAACTTTAATAAACTCTTTAAATTTAATTCTTTTATTTAATTAATATCTAATTTAATTAAATATAATTAAATATCAAATTTCTTTATAAAATTTCCATTTAATTAAATCATTAAATTATCTTTTAATTTGATTTAATTATAACATAAAATCACCACATACCCACAAAACAAAAAATGACAACTCAACAAATCATGAATTTATGTCACTTGACAAATTTGGATGGGTAAACTAACTTAGATACTTGTCCTATTTTCTAGGATAATTGGCTTAGGGTTTAGGATTTGGACTCAAGAGTTATCTTCCCACTTATACCATTGAAATACTGTGATAGGGTACACTCATCCTAGCAATTCAGGGAAGTCTTGCAATCTACATAAAACCACACATGTACAAACATAATATTCTAAACTAAACAGACAATGATAGGAAGTGGTTCATCATGTAGATCCCGACTAGCAGGTGACTACGACTCCCTTCCTCAACTACATTAGAAATGTCAAACATAAAGAAAACATACATGCACACCATACACATGCAAGTATGGAGTAAGTATCCCTAAAAACCACATGAAAATCATTTGTCTAACTAACATCATTCAATAATTGAAATAACTGACACTAAGTACCTCAACACATATATATCAACTAAATATGAAATACAACTAATCAATTCCAGTAATCCAACACCACTAATCATAAAACATAATAATAGAATAGGCCTAAAAGAATCTAAGTCAAAACAAATAAAAAAATTCAAGTAGGGGTAGGCATTACAAATGGGTTGCCCATTATACATTCATCAAACTTAAACTCAGTTATATCTAATTTTATACTATTATTTTTGTTTGATAACCACATTATTTTTCATATTTTCTTATCATTTTCAATCTTGTTTCTTAAAAAATAGATATATATATTTTTAAAGTGAAACTTGATATTTATATTAATAATTAAAACTAGTTCAAAAAGGGCTTCCAAAGAAAAGAACCAATAAAGAAAAAATCTAGTCATTTCTTGATACAAAGAGGAATGCAGAAGAAAGAAGGCTACATTTTGAGAAGTCTGAATATGGAACATGAGACATAATAGAAGAAAGAAAGAAGCCCATTCCAACCTAGAAACTAATTTCAATACAACAAATAAATAAAAATAATTCTTTATCCTTCATATTAGGGTAAAAGTACAAAGTTGTGTCACTATCTAAAAATCAATTTTGTTCACACATATGATTTAGATACATTCATTCTAGCTAAGTTATATACGTTCTCACACTTTTTCAATTGAAAATATCTATTAAATACATGTTTTAGACTAGTTTGTGTCCAATTACTAAAGAAATAAAATTATTTCAGAAAATTGACATTTCAATAACTCTTGCTCTTTTTAATGATATTTTTTTAATAACATATAAACACCATTTTATTGATCTAAGAGTTAATAATATTCTCACATAGACTTTATAGTGTTTTACTTAGATATATTGTATTGTAATTAAACAATACTACAAGTAGGTATTTTAACACTAATGAAGATGTGTATTTTGAGAAAGGAAAAAATAGTAAATCTTATAATAAAAATTTAAAAAACATATGATGTTATAGAGGAGAGAGTGCACTTCCAAAATGTATAATTTTTTGTTTGGTCAGAATAAATTTATTTTGAAAACTATTGTTTTCATGGCATTGAAGAAAACCCTTAGATAAATAGTGATTTCTATAAGGTCATGATCTCCCTTCCTATTAGAGATACTAGTGTGAGCTCCCATAAACCAATTTTATTCATTTTTATACTTTAAATGCATAATAACTTAAAGATCTTACAAACTATTTTCGTTCATATCTAGTTTTAGAAAACATCATCATTTAAAAGAAATGCTAACATCCAACTAACTGTTATATCTAAATTATAGAGTGCTTGAAACACGATTATCATTTAAAAATAATAATTTATATATGCACAAAGGTTTATCTTTATGAAACTATTTATGTTCAATTTATTTACTTGTTAATTATTTTCCACAATATTTTTATATTAGTATGTTTGTTTTAGATACTTTTATTAAGCCAAAGGTGTACCTATACTGAAAGGACCGAATAAATTTTTAAAATCAACAACGTAGAGGCTTCAAATGAAAATGCAAGATGATCTATGCTCCAAACCATTTGCTCAAGCTTCCCTTCTCACTCCACAATTCAACTCCTCTTTTTCTTCTTCCCCCACTTCTACTTCTTCATGGCATTTTAGAAGCAATATCTCCACTTCTCTACACTGACACTATAAATGTGTCACATAAATCTAGCTAGATTTGCAAGCCAACCATGAATTTTGTTTTCTTAATTTCAAAGGCACCTGTCAACCCCTCTAGATCATCGATTTCTATAGCTAATTGTTTAATTTTCTTTAAAAAAATCTAAATTACTTTTTTATATTGGCCAATGCATAAGATAAACAAGATTAAAAAGATATTATATCTAATAAACAATTTCCTCCCATGCACATTTTATCTAAGTAAAATATTATTCCATCGACACAATAAATTCTATCTTTTTATAATTTTTATTTAAATTAAATATTTAGAATGAATAATTGATTTTAATATATGTTAAAAAAAATCATTTTTTTTCATTTTAATTCATTTTATTATTATTATTATTGTTGGCTATAACTATGATGAATTCTAATCTTAGTCAATTGTCAAGTCTTTGTCAAAATACTTCACAAGCCAACTTAAAATATCAATGCTAACTCTATAATTAGACTAAGAGACAATTATTGAACTTGCAAGGCAACTTGAAGAGTGGATATAATATTGCCAATTATTTAACTAGTGTCCATGCTAAAAGCTCTTGGAAACCTACATTTAACTCTTAATATTAATTATTTTCATTTAAGTAAGTATCCATCTACTACTACATTACTAAAAAAATCACATTTAACAATGAATTTTTTATTTATTAGGAATTTCAATCACAACGTGTATCTTATTAAGCCAAAAGAATATTTAGAAATAATCAAACATGAACTTGTATAAACTAGTGATCAACTAATTTGTGGAATGGTGACTTGAATAACATCATTGTATGCACCACATGCCTGCAAAAATTGATCACCAATGCCACCAATAAGGTGTTAGAAATAGGAATTATTGAGAGGAGGGGTGAATTAGTAATTTACAAACTTTAGTCACCAACTGAATATTATTTATTACTTCGAACCATACATAATAAATTAAACAAGTAATGCTAAATAGTAATAGTAACCATGCACAAAGATAACTCATTAAATCATATTTTGTTAACTATGCAAACCCTAGCCAATGGAAAACCCCGGTGGGGATGATACACACTAAATAATATACTGATATATATGTTCCTTGTTAGAGGATGGAGCCTATTAGGAATCAATGAGAAAATTCAATATAGAGAGTCCCTATTAGAAGACTTTGAATCCCTATTAGGAGATTCCAACCTTGTTAGGAGTTGTAGAACAATAGATGCAAGATGAGCCCATTGTCCAAACATGCACTTCCAATTACAAGAAGAGATCACTACCCAAACAAGTAATTAGTCTTCTGGTATATATATGTTGTAAGTTCTTTCTTGACTGATTTCTAATCTTCAACTCTATCTCATATCACAAAATAGCTTCTCAAAACTTTGCATATATCACTTCACAAAAGTTTGCATACAATTGCTCAACACAACATATCACAACTTTCACAACTTACACAAACATTTGAATTCACAAGATGTCCTTTGCATAAATACCAAGACTTTTCACAACTTGTTGCTAGGTTAGCTAAGACCATAATACACTTTTCCAACTTAGAGTAAACATCTGGGATGTCGACCCCAAATGATCAAGTAATTATTTTGTAAATAAAATAATTCCTTTAACTTTAATTTTATTGTTTTGTTTCATTGGTAAACATGGATATCTCTTTTCTATACAATCTGTACTAATGTCTGAGGTTATACACATCATCATAAACATGTATACTATCTCCATCTAACTTCACTAATCATAATATGATGTTAGTAACAAGTTACATACAAAATAATACACTGTTATAAACCAATTTCATACTTAGACAATTTTCTGAGTACTAAAAGCTAAGTATCTTCATTTAAGAGGTTTTCTATAAGCATGTACATCATGTGTTTCCATAAATGACAATAATTATATATCTTCATCAGCCAATTGTCAACAATCTCCACCTTTGGCATTGATGGCAACAAAATAGGGAAAATTGGCTAAGTATCAAAAATTTGTCCAAAACATTACAATACATCTTTTACAACTTATCCATCTTACATATGCTCCCCCTTTCAATATGATTATATACCTTAAAATATTATCTTCTCCCCTTTATCTTATTTACAATTTTCTTATGCATCTTCTCCCCCTTTGACATCAATGACAAAGGTCAAAATGTCAAAAATTGTTCATCTACTGTCAAAAACTATAATCATCTGCCTTAAATTGATAATATCTTCATACAGTTGTCAAAAATTTCCTTAAGATTGTTTAAACCTTTTGTCCATTTATCCTTGGTTATTTCAACAAAGGTGAGAATTTCACATAGGGCATATGATGCAATCTCAACTACATTAAGATCAGAGTATAAAAAGTTTGAATAGGTGTCCTTGGCTTTGACACACTCCTCTAGCTGTCTCTCAACAATAGATATCTTTAGGAAATAGACTCTCTAAATTTTAATAATCTCTTCAAAAAAATTCTTTCTAAAGTTCTGATTTCCTGATATCACTATGACCTTTGGCCACTTGTCCTTCAAAGTCATCAACATTGTTGGAAGGTTGTTGTATCTAGTTTGATACAACTTCGAGCTTACTCAGCTTTCCTTCAATTTTACTATCAAAATCTTTGGTCATCTTATGAGATAAGGTACACTTAATGTACAATACCTTTCCATCTTGCTGATATTTTTGAAGTTCCTTGATATAAGTATCAAGACTTAGCAAATAATTCTTGTTGTTCTGACAAATGGTGCTAAATAAATTAGCATCATGTGAAATCTGTGCCTTTGACTCTGCAACATTCAGCAAATTTGTAAATTCTTCATCAAAATATTTCAACACTGCTTCTTGCCTCTATTCAGGATCTGCCTGTATATGCTTGACTACCAAAGTACTGTGTAATCTGTCAGTTACCTCTATTAAGGTCCTTTGTAAGCTCTTCACTTTCCTATTCTTCTCAATAAGTTTTTTCGAAGATGAGATCAAGTTAGTTTAATCATCATCATCATCACTTGTTAGGCTAGCAAGTGAAAGTGAGGTATATGAACTAGATGGTTTAGATTCATCTTCCCTTTACTTCTTCTCTACTACCTCTTTGACTCTTTCTCTTTCTCTTCCTTTTCTTTTCTTTCTTTCTCTTTCTTTTCTTCCTCATCTATTCTCTTCTTCCTTTCTTCCTCACCTCTTCTTTTCATTTCTTCTTCAAGCAATTTCTTCTTTGCTTCTCCTATTTTTCTCTTTTCTACTTCTAATAGCCTCTTCTCATCTTCAATTTGTTCTAGTTGATCATCAATAACATTGACCTGAGATTTAGGCTATTTGAAACTCTAAAAAAGGGTTAGTATCATCAATGTTAATAGTAACATTGGTCTAATCAATTTGCATTGTGTCACCACTTACTAACACTTCTAAATTTCTAGGTGTTGGTGAAGGTGTTCCCTTAGACTCTATCATCATCTAACTAATAGCTAAATTGTTGTTTCTCTTCTTATTTTATCCTTCTTACCCACCATAAATAGAAATGGTCTCACCTTGTTTCTTAAGTAAGGTGCCAGATTGTTCAAGAGTTTCTTCACTTCTTCCTCATCATCTACCTTGCATATGGTCCTTATCATAGACTTCTGAAGTTCTATGTCCTCTTCTCGAGCTAGTCCCTTCTTCTCTATAAATTTTTGATGGACTTTTTGATTTATTGTGCCTTCAATATCCTTAAGTTTCAGATTGTTAGCAATTATATAAATCACAATAGAGATATCAATCTAATCTTTCTCAATATCATTATACAAATCATAAAAAATTTTCAGCTTAACAAAGTTCCCTTCATTGGCAATGGTTGAATTTATCTTCTCAATCTTCGGCATCCAAGAGTTTCAAACTTGTTGTTAAGATAACTTCCTATGTCTTCTAAATACACTACATTGTTCAGAGCAATGGATAATGTTGAATTAGGGTTTCCTTCTAAGGCTTTAACAAAAACAACCTTCAATTTCAATCTCTCCTCATTCTCAACATTATGAACTAGTGACATATCTATGATTCTATCAAATAAAAACTTTATCGAAGAAATTTTGTGGATAAACAATAAAATACCTCTTTCCAAAAATAGGATTTATTTCAAAATCACCTTGTCAAGTCACTTTCGAGTGATCTATGCTTTTGATGTAATCACAATGAAGTGGTAATCAAGTCTATACTTCATTTTATTCATTCAATTCAAACTTGCATTAATTGTGTACTTTTCAAACATGAAAAAGCTATTAATTACATTTTGTAATCAAATATCTATTTGATCTTCAAATGCTACCCTAAGTTTACCAAAGCCTCCTTGCATCATGACAATGCTCCAAGAATCTTTGCTCTACAAAATTCTCTATAAAAACATAGTTTTCATCTTCTGTTGCAGAATTAACTTTCTCTATAATAAGAGTAACTCTTAATTCAATCATAACAAGTTTTGATAAGCTCCACATTTCAAGCGAGTTTAGATATCGTCTAAACTTATCTTGATACAACTTTTCCCCAACTTCGCTACCCATACTTCAATCTCTAAATGAAGTCTCAAATTTGGGTGCTATGAACAAGCTTAATTCAACTTAGTTGAATCAAACTCAATTACTAACTTCAATCTTCCTATCTCACATCTTCTAACTTTTCTTCTGAGATGTCTAATCCTTTTACAAATGCATCATTGAGTTCTTCTCAAAGGTCACTGACTATATTTCTTTGTTCCTAATTGTCTTTCTTAGTTCCTTTCATGGTTCCTCATTTCACTAATTCTAATCTTTTGGCCAACTTGATTATATCTCAACAATATTCTTTATCATTCATATCCCCTTTTGCATAATTTGCATATCATTTAGGAATCATACTTGATCAACCCAAAACCATTTCAACATCATCAAAATCATATCAAATCAACCCAGAACCACCCTAGATCTACCTTGTATCAACCATAATCAACCTAAAACATGTTAGATACCTTAAATCAATAATCATTTTTCCAATCCTAGGCATTGGTGTGGCTTTCAGTGCCTCAAAAACCTATCAATTTATCAAACCTATCAATCTAACCTTAATACTATCATGGCTCTCAGTGCTAGGTCAAACTATCATTCTTGTCATTCCATCATTGACATTATCGAGTCACTCAGTTTCAGATCATGACATCATCAAACCATTTTAATAACATTGACAATGTTCTTCGATGTTATTATGATCAACCATATCAATCAATCTTGATCATGTAGCATTTACAATATTAGTTAAATGATACATGTCCCTAATTCATGTCACGTGTCCTTGGCATGTTTACAATTTTAATAAATCAATCAATTTGACCATGGATTTGGTCTACTCATCATCATCCAAGTCGATCCACATTTTCATTGAAGGATATTAATACACTTATCTAATCAAATTGGCTAATTATCTACTAATTTTCTCTGTAGGATTAAATAACCCATGATTTAATCCTACGTCATTCCAATCATTTTTCATCTCGCATTACTAATCATTCTTCTTAACTAACATTCTCAATTAATTAATTTTATTAATTAATTGATTCATCATTCGCAAACTATGGGAATTCTCAATTTCCTAAGTCACATTTTCCAACTTTTATTTTTTAAATTACTAATTTCCATTTGTGTGGATATATTGATTTTTAATTGAAATATTCCACATAATATTTGATATAATCTTGACATCATTGTGACACATGGGCATGGCACATCATAGATTCTCCATTTAAACTTGGCTAAGATATGTCATAATCCATATACCCTTATTCCCTTGTGGATATCTATATTTAGCTATCATCATCATAGATTCTTGGCTTTAAGTGGCTTTGAGGTATCACATGATGCGTCATGGATCCTCCACCATTTTTAGCTAGGTTGACTTAAATGCATCATACAATCCTATATTTGGTATCTTGTGTCATATGTGTCATTGATTCTTAATGGAATCTCTTGCCAAGTTGTATATCCAAGGTGACAAGTCCAATGCTCTTGTCTTGTGTGTTGATTATAAATTGAGTATTCTTCTTCTCATTTCTAGTCCTTTAGTCCCTTGATTCTTATCCCCTTGATCTTTGCTATCTCAAGCTTAAAATCACTTTTCTAGTATTCTCATAGCATTATCATATCATAGGCTTTTGCTTTTCAATTGTGTGCACTATAGGCAATTGGAGCTACATCATATGGAGAAGAAAGGACATGGGAGCTAGAACTAAAGAGGGAGTTTTACTTTGTGTTTCTTTCTTTATTTAGGTTGGCTTTCATGGTAGACTAGATGGTTTTTAGTGTATGTTGATTAAGTTTGTGATTTTCTCATAGTATGTTAGATATTGGCCCATTTTCTGGTCCTATAGGGAGCAAAATTTGGTTGTGCATTCATCATAGGTATATGAGAAACAATACCTAAAGTTTAAGCTTGATTTGGTGGAGGAAGTATAGCATCCTCAGTAGCTCTTCTTTTGCTTTTGGTATTGTGAGCTATGACATCATGATTGGTATGACAAGGCTCCTCTGGTTGATGGTTCATAAAAGAATAATCACCCTGCTGCTATATATGAGAAGCATCAGTAGATTGATGA
The DNA here is from genome assembly GCA_028749045.1 of Cupressus sempervirens. Lineage (NCBI taxonomy): Eukaryota > Viridiplantae > Streptophyta > Pinopsida > Cupressales > Cupressaceae > Cupressus > Cupressus sempervirens. Next base: position 443,823,742 of record CM053793.1, on the reverse strand, counting down.
GTGCCAAACTATTGTCCTACTTCTTGCTCTTGTATAGTTAGTGCTTAGAATGATTCTACCTTCTGGAACATACAACACCCATATGAATAGTTGTAGCAAGGAAAAAATTCCTTCTCTTGTGAAAGATTGTTTTGGAGAACTAATGCCCTATTTGGATTTGTGTTTACATTTGCTACAAGGGAATTAATCATAGGTCTATTCTAATTGTGTGTGGAATAACCATAATTTTTATTTGGAGACCTATTAAATATGGGGCATTGATAATGAATTTGGGGAGGCTCATTTCTTTGAGCTTGTTGTCTCTTGAGATTTACCAAGTCATTGCTCACTTTTTGCACCACTGAGGAGTTGTCGTCCATCTTCTTTTCCATATTAGAGTTATGATCCTTGATTTTATCTATCTTTTACATAATGGACTACATCAAAACTTTAATTTCATCCATTTCATTCAAAGATGTGGAAGCTATTGGGGCTATAAAAAGAGGTTAACTTGTGGAAGTGGTTGGAATGGGGGCTACTGTGGGTTGATGCTTATGCATGTATGGAAAGAAGGGCATTGGAGGTCTTGGGGCTAATTTTCCTCCTCAAATTAGGACATTCTCTGCCCTTATGAAAATTCCATAGGCAATTGGCAAGGTGTCCCATCCCATGTATTGTAAAGTGGTAGAAATATCACTATTAAAGGCTCTGAGGTAATACAAAAAGGCATTACCAGGAGTAGGCTTCACTATAGCAGGTATTTTATCCCATGCCTTCTGAAATCTATAATTGAAGTCTATCATATATTCATGGGGTTCTCTTTTAATAGTAGTTAGCTTCAATAAGAGTGATAAATGATCACTCTTGTCTTCAAAATTTTTGCATAGCCTGTCTCCTAGCTCATCCTAGTCAGATATTGAGTTATGTGGTAAACCCCTATACCATTGTAAGGCTTTTCCTTTTAGAGACAAAGCTAGAATCCTAACAAAAATATCATCTTCTATAATACCATGGATATTATAGATATTTGAAATTTCCTGAATGTGCTCTATAGGGGAGATGGAAGTTTCACTAGTAAAGTCTAGTAGGCTTTTAAGTCTAGATATTGGAATAACACGTCTCTAGGCTAGAATGAGGGGAATTCCACCATTGGAGGTGGAAAAAACATGGGATCTAGGCTATGTCATGTGGAATAATGATCTATTCAAATGGACAGATGGTATCCTAGGCTATGACCTATCAACAAGTGGAGTGGAGAGAGATCTTGCAGGTGTATGTATTACTTTTGCACTCCTAATTTGTGATAGAGATAATCTATTTCTCTTTCTTCTAGGATTTGAAAATGAAAGCTCGGTATACTCAAAGTTACCTCTAAAAGATGCCCTTGTATGAGCTTTGGTCATGAATCACAACAAATTTGGTCTAGAAACCAAATTGTAGAGATGGAGTAGAGTCACCAAGTGCTTTGAAAGTGAGCTAAGAGTAGTAGTATCTCCTTAACATTATTTGAAGTTATTCTCTTTGACACCAGTGAACCAATAGAGTTAGAAAGGCTTCAAGATGAGTGTCCCACCGAGCATGCCAAAAACTATTGACATGAAAGTTTTCACCCTTGCCTAAAGTATTTACCTAAAGGAAACCTTGTGTAACATGGAAACAATATTGAAAGTATGGGACTTTGCAATTAGAGATTGAGTCTCTGGAGAAGGTCAGCTTCCTTACTATCAAGGTGCACCTAACTAATTCTTGAGAGAAAAAAGGGAGAATGAATACATGAAAGAAAACTACCTATTCTAATCTAAGAGGGGTGACAGACCAAATAGTATTGTTCAATCCTATCTCTACCCAAGAAAGCATGATTCATCAATATAATCCTTAGTTACACATATTCTATCTTAACTTTAATTCAATGATCATACACATATCAAAAACCAATGAAATTTTATAAGGAAGGAACTTCAATATATATCATTCAAAGAAAAATAAACACTACATATGACCGAAGAATGAAAGCAATACATCAATATAAGGCAAAAGATGTTGCATGATATACTAATATAAGGAGTTAAAATTTAGAATCATATTCATTCACAAGAAAGAGGGGAATTATAGCAATAGAGCATAGAATACTACTGCTATAGAATTAGAGAAAAGACGAACCCTTGAAAGGGTTACAAAACTTGCTTTTATAGTTCAAGCATAACTGAGAAACTATATTGAGTTCAAACTCTAACTAGGTAGAGTTGGGATAATAGAGGAGCAATAACTACTGACCAAAAATACCATGCTCAAATACACATTCTCATACTAGAAGATTTGATCTTTTACATGCAAATCTAGTTCTGAATGACATAAAATGGTGGCCATAATCATCTGATTGGATAGATAGATAATCACAATGGTGATTGGATAAACTATGCATTTGATAGGCATAGAGATCATAAAAAGTCGATGCAGATGATCAAGGAGATCAATTCCCCACTAAAGAGCTTCTTTCTCTTTGTTCTTGATATGAAAAATCATTTATATCATCAAATCAACTATATTCAACCTTAGTTCTATACCTTCCCTGCAATTTCATTGGTAAAAGACCCTCTATCATTTTCTAGCTCAGACAAGCAAACCACCTTTTCACATCAACCTAGGGTCCTACAATCTTAAAATCACCTTTGAAGTCAAAACCCTCTATATTATCTCAAGCCAGGAGACTGATCTTTATGATCTTACAATTGTCAGTTTATCAGATTGTCAAGGGATCCCTTTTAAGCTTTCTATAATCTTACAAAAAAAAATTTGTAGCATCACTAGCACATATTTTAGCTCCTATGATCTTACAATCACAGCCTATCATGACATTGAGTCCTCCTTTCTCTTTCCTTTTGATCTTACAAGAAACTACCTTGTCATAGTATTGAAGACCCTAATTTGAACCTTTATGCTCACCTAATCTTGCGGTGCTATGATACAACCTTTCATCTTCTCATAAGATCACAACTCCTTGGCTTTACTATGAGACCCTTATGATGTCATGAAAATAGGGATCTTGTGAGATCGCAAACCTTGAAATTTCCACTTGTGATGCTACAATACATTTGGTTTGACTAAGTTGTTGACTTTGTAGGGTTGTAACTTAAAACTTCATTGCTTGCACCTATGATCTTATAATCAACTAATCATCCTTGCATTGGGAGACCATTTATGTCATGGAAAAATCCTTTATGCTCCTACTTCTGGTCGCACCAAGCCATATGTCAAACACTCACTTTCCCACTTTGACTAAACCTTGACCAACTTTAAAAAATGTGAATATGCTCATTGTTGATCTGGGAAGATTTGACAGTTGTGAAAATTGTGGGCCTACAATTAAACTTATTCATTGTAGCTTCAAACACTTTAACAACTTGCTTTATGATCCCATGATCACAACACCTATCATAAGATTAAAGACCATATACAATCTTTATGCCATCACATGTCCCTATGATGCTACAATAGCTAATTATTGTAACATTGAGAGACCCAAAAATCAACTCCATGATCTTTCACCACATTGTAAGATCAAAACTCTTAGCCTGTTGTAACATCGTAGACCTCATTTCTACAATAGTCTATTCAACATTCAACACTTATGATCATACGAAAAGGGGCCATCATAAGATTGCAATCCTTAAAATACATACATGTAATGCTAAGATAAGAGGAGATCATTAGATTGGGAAGCCTATCATTTTACTTTACAATGACCCACTAGCACATACTTCGTAACATCGAAGGTGACATACTGAAGGCCTACAATTTGACAATAAAACCCTCAATTGTAAGATTGTAACTTAAGATGAAAATATGAAAAATAACTTACAACCAAAACATGGAATGAAAAAAAGGGTTTAGCAAGTTTTGACCATCTGAGCAATCTTGATGCCATGAAAGGTATCTCCAATTGGATTTTGATGATGGTGTCAAGAAAATAAAGTGGGGGGCTAAAATGGTTAACAATACCCACAAGCTTTAGTACTGTAATATAAAGTTAACCTGTTAAGGCTTATAATTGACTGCTTTTGGTGATCTGCCCTAATAGGAGCAATAAGGACTATTAGGTCCACCTTGTTAAAGAATTTACAAACATACAATGAAGTATGCACTTGGTTAGGAGATTTAGAAAAAGATTGTTAAGTCTACACTATTAAAGGATTTAACTGATGCACCTGCTAGGATGAACTAGTGATTGATCTTTGATTTGCAACTTTGATTTTCCAAATGAGATTCCTTGTATTGTAATGATCACCTAACTGTGATAGATAAATCTTTGTTGTCCCTTATACTGCTTGTTTCCTTATTTAATTCACACTCTTGCTCATCATATTATTCTTCACATTCATATTTTAATATGATACAATGTATTACATATATATCAATCCAAATAATTACCTTTTGGAGTTGGCTACAATACCAATTTCATCATAATTCACAAAGTTAGCCCAACTACTATAATTTGGGATCTCAAGACAAACTCAATAATGTTCTGATACATGAAAAACACTATTAATGCTCATAAATCTTTAGCACTTAGTTGAACTTGAATCTTGGTCCATACTAATCACTTCCAAGTAGCTCAAACTTGGTTACCACTATGTGACTTGGTGAACACTGAGAAACTTGGTAGCTATTGAATCACCTAGTTGATACTACATAGCTTGATCAACACTAGATTCAAATTGTTAACACTAAGAGCTTAGTTGATAAAGTAAAATTTGGTTAACATACCATATATTGGTTAACACTACAACCTTCTTCACTTCCTTTGAATAGCTCAATAGCCTTTGTTATGCTTGGTTTGCATTGTACATTATCTTTGAAGCTTGGCAAAAACTGTATAGCTTGGTAAACACTGTAAATTGACTTAGGTGCTTAGTAGACACTACATTCTGACTACTTGGCTTAGGAACAACTGAATCACTTGGTTAACACTGCAAACTGAATGATAATCTTGGTAGCAACTATAGAGATCAGTAGCAATATAACCATTTGACTAATTGTTGAGTCACTAATAGAAAATTGGCCTTAATGTCAGCAATCTCCCCCTTTGGCATTAGTGACAAAAATATTTCTCAAACCAAAAAAAATTTGAACATTGAAAACTATAAGTCAAAAACTTCCTTTATCGTCATTCTATGTCTTCAACTCAATTTTGACTTTCAGTTTCTGTGGCTAGGTAACATACTCTATTTTTTTTATTATTCAAAATTAATTTTGTAAAGATATTTTCTACTTATAAGTATCTACATACTACTATACTACTCCCCCATACATATATCTTTCCTATATACATACATTTGGAGTATAGTAATATTTTCTCCCTTTGTCAACATCTTCTCCCTCTTTATACAATATACAATATCTTCTCCCCCTTTTTGACATAAATGCCAAAGGTATATCTATATATCAATACCAAAATGTGACAAGAAAACAAAATGTACCTTCAAGAGTAGTACCATAGTCTTGTCCCAATTTTCTTGTAATATCTTGCTTGCATGCAATGCAATCTGAACTTCTACTGAGAATTCCACCATGTGATTAGTTAAGGAAAATTTTTTGTCATGGATGAGAGTCTATGCATGTGCAATGTGTTTTTGTAATGCATCCATTTTTGGAATAATCATGCCTTGAATTTTTGCAAGTGTGGCCCTAATTCTAGCTTCTTCCTTCAATAATTTTGACTATGGATTTGTCAGATATTTGATCTTTAAGTATTGTACAGAACTATGACTTGGGTCAAGTGATAGCTATTGTGCACTTGCCTTCATATCTTCATCTATCTTGGATAGTTTATCCTTGATCTCCTTTATGAAGATAGATGTGTCACTCAATTTGATAAATAATAAAATGACATTACTTACAGATGTTTCTAAATAAACAAGAATAGTAGATAAATCTACTTGATCTATTGCAATTCTTTGTGCAACTTATTCGAACACTCTATTCTAAAATTTTCTTTTAGCTCTTTGTAGTAATTTATCCTTTCCATTCAAATCTTCATTATGTTTGTGGATGATTTTAGCTAGTTGTTCCAGAATAGGTTGATTGTCATCAACCTCAATACTTAGAGCATCAACAAATATGTTCTTTATGTCTTCAAAAAATTTATTTTCTTGCTTCTTCTCTTCTCTAAGCTTATGTTTCTTAGCTCTCTACTTCAATATTTCACCCATGGTATCTATTTGATTAGGGGTGAAGGTAGAGATATCCCAATTCGGAATAAAAATGTCCTCATCTAGATCAATTGCTTCTTCTTTCCCCTTTTCTTTTATAATGGTAGAAAAAAATTATTTACCCTTATCTAAGACTTCAGTGCTTGGTTGAGACTGGTTCTCAATTGTCATTGCACAAGCTCTGGATACACTTGGACTAGAAACAATTGTAGAAATTGATGGACTAGCAAAAAATATAGAAATGACACTAACAACAGAAACACCTTGTTGTTGCTCGGTCAAGCTTGATGGTGGAGGACTTTGCTTCTCGGAAGATGAAGTGTTGGAAACTTCAATCAATGTAACACTCGATAGAACATACCCAAAGCTTGGTTGGGTGCTTGGTGTAATAGGGGTATCCACAACCAACTCAGTAGAAACTTTCTCTGAGCATGATTGCACTAAGGCTTTCCTTGGAGAGTGACAAAATGAAGCCATGACTTCTGCTACAATTTTCTCTGCATCTATTTCCTAAATGCTTTCTACATTTGGAAGGCTTCCTCGAGTAGATTCATGTTCTTCCTCCTCATCATCTAGATTGACATCATCTATCTCATCATCTTTTATTTCTACTTCTTCCTCATCTTCATCATCCTTGTCATCAATGTGTACAACAATGTCACTAGGTTGATGCGACTGATAGATGTTTTTCTATGTAGTAGTAGTTGTCTTTAGCACATATTCAATAGCCTTAAGAAATATCATAGATGTGTTTAATTTGAGAGTGAACTTCTTCTAATTTTTCTTTAAGGATTCCTTCACTTCCTTTTCATTGAGACTCGACATGAGTTTCCTCAAAGTTTGTTCAAAGATGTCCTTTGCAGTTTTCTTTGCATTTTCCCATCTAGGTTTTATTGCCTCCATAAGTTCATTAGGAATTTGTTGTGAAAGCTCATATGGTGAATAATTCCATTTGCCCAATTTTTTCATGAGTTTAGCCTCTATCTACCTTTTCTCTTCTTCATTCCTTGTTTCATACTTGAGAAACTTGAAACATGCCATTCTAGTTCCTTCTTCCATCTTTTTAAATCTTTTGTGGAGTGCAGGTGTAGATCTTTTGAAGATTATTAGCTCAGCTTCATCTTCACCTTACTTCAACTTCTTCTTATATTTGGTTGCCCTTCTTGTAAATATAGCAAGGGAGGATTCAACAGGTTTCATTATGATGACCTTCCCCTTCTTCTTGGGAGGCTTTTCCTTCTTAGATTTAGATTTCTCTACTTCATCCTCTTCATCATTATCTTCCACATCATCTTTTTGCCTTTTGTCAGCATGAGAATAAAACTTGGATCTATAGGCTCATTCAATAGAGCTTCATTGATATCCATGGTGTCATCAATGTTAACCTCATAATCTAGAGGCTTAACCCATGCCACTCTAGGTCTGAGTGCCTGAATGTATACTTTTTCACAGTCAACCATGAAACTAATATCTTGCTTATAGTCTTCCATAAGACTCTTGGATATTTTAACCCTATTTTGCATTTTCTCTTTGAATTATTCAAAATAAGTATCCATTATGCTGTTAAAATTCTCACCCATTTATGCTATATATCCATTGATTTGATATAAAATTGGAACATCCTTCCTTGATACTATGGAACCTTTGGAAGGGAAAAAATTCTAAATGTAAAAGAATAGACATGTCAAAAGAGAACCAAACTTACATGGGTTATTCTTTGACACTCTGATGCTCTCCATGTTCTTGTTGAATTGGTGGCAAGGTCGAAGGGTAGATTATTCTTTACCACCTTGTATGCAAGATCAACAACCTCACATGATACATTGTTCAACTGACTAGAGCTCTATATTTTGTGTGCAATCACATGTATGCCAAACTTCAACTCCATGTCTATTATGCCTCTTCTGTCCCACATGACAAGAGTTCTCTTGGTAAGTTCAACCTAACCTAGGGTTTTTTGGACTAACTTTCAACATTCCCCTTTTGGATTCATGACATGGCTTAATCGCCTCCTGTGTTTTATAAGTCTAGTGGTTGTATCGGGAATTGACAAGTTGATCATTTGGTGCAATGACAACTCTAGCTTGTAACAAGCGGTATCAGAGCTTGGTCATAGGTTTGAATCTCCTTGGGTAACACTAAGGGGGGATTTTTGGACTAACTGCCAACATTCCCCTTTGGGATTCATGACATGGCTTAACCACCCCCTGTGTTCTATAAGTCTAGTGGTTGTATCAGACATTGACAAGTCAATCTTTTGGTGCAACGAAAACTATAGCTTGTAATAGAGTTTTGGTTGTCTTAGCTTTGTTTAGCATCGATAGCCTAGTGATTTTGTGAATAATTTTCTTTGTAATTTGAATGGGTTGATCCAACCATAATTTCCCATTGTGAACGTGGCTTAGGATAAGTCTGATCCATTTGATTTGAAAATCCCTTGGCAAATGTGAAATATGTGTCTTAACTCTTAGTTTCCAAATGTCGATGCTCAGGTTTCAATGCACCATCGACACATAATTCATTGAACACCTCATTCATTTCTAAGGTTCTGAGTTCCTAAATAGAACAATGGTAAAATGAACGGATGTCATGCATGAGTAATACCTTCAGTAGAATTTGAGATTGTGCACCAGTTGGATCGAACACCTCTACAATCGTTGGACTTAACTTGAATGTAGGTGCCTTGTAGTTGACTCCACAAACCAACATTTTAGAATTTTCCTAACTTTTCTGCTTGATGATGCCATTGCTTGGTTGGGTTTTTGAAAATATGAGAAATCTTTAACAACAAATGCTCAAATCGCTTGGGGGCTTTGAATTTGCTCTTTTCTCTATGCTCTATAAAATTTGTGGTGAAATAATGTAATTGATTTCTTCCTTTTAACAAATTTCCTCTTTTCAATCGTCATTAATGCTCTGTACTTCATACTTGCTTGATAAAAAGTTTTTCTCCACTTGGTTTAATCTTTAATGCTCGGGAGACATCCACAACTCAATAAAGTCACCAACACTCGGTAAGAACTACCAACTTTGTATATGCAACTAGAAACAATACATAACCCAACCTTACTCGGTAAGGTCTTGCAATCCAACCTTGCTTAGTATGGTCTCCTATTTTTTCTTATACTTGGTGATCCCTGTGTATCTTGAATGTTGATTTGGATCCTTCTGCTTGCTGGTTGGAACTGATGTTAGATGACTTTTTCTAAATCACAGTTCTAGTAATCTCCATAGGGAACTAAGTTTAAATGATTGAGCCACCCAACTCATTGACTTGGGTGTTATCCACTTCATGATCTTAGTTTTCATTCTTTGGAGATTTTGGTACCCATTGCTGCCTCATTTGTTTTTTGATATTGTCAACTTTATCTTTCTTTTCATCTTCAATTCTACTTGCATGTTCATACAATTCTTGGCAAGATGTCTAAGTTCTGTACAAATAAAACACCTTTTTGTAGTATCTCTTTTCCTCATGTGATGTTTCACACAATTTTTTGCAATGTACCCATATTCACCACAGTAGTGACATCTACACCATGTATTGTAACCCCATCCAAATATTGCTTTCATAATTTGTTTTGTTGGGTTCCACTTCTTGGTTTTGCACTCTAAAGATTTGTGTCCTTGTTTCTTGCAAGTGTGGCATTTACCTTCAAACTTAGGTTTTTCTGTTTATTCACTTGATCTATGACCATGCTTGTTGCAACTATAACACTTTCCATTGAATTTTTCTTTTCCATTACTCCAACATTTGTTTGATGTATGACCTATCTTACCAAAATGATTGCAAGTAGGTCTTTTGTTCTTTTCAGATCCTTGCTGAGATGATTCACCTTCTTCTATATATCCTATTCCATGTTTTCCTTTGTGTGTATATTAACTTTTTTCATTCAATTGGTTCATGTTTACCTAAGATCTCACCATTCTTTCATAGGTTTTCTTTTCAATGCTAAGATCATTCTGCAATCTTTCATTCTCTAATCTTAGATTCATAAGCTCTTCATTGGCACTAGTGAATTGATTAATAAAGTTTTCTTCCTAAAGGGATAGTTGTTGAATTTTATTTTCCTTTTCTTCTATCACTTCTTTGGCTTTGTCTTTTTCTTCCATGACTTCACATAGTCTAACTGATTGGATTTCTTTCTCCCTTTTCAGCTTTTTGACTTCATCTTGAAGATTAGAATTCTTTTTTAATAGGTCTTTGATAGCTACATTAGCTTCATTTGAATTTCTTTCTGGACACATGTCTTCAATTCTTTCTTTAATGTAGAGATTTTCATTCATTTGTACTGCAAGATCTTTCCTTCTTTTCAATGATTGAGAGAGTTGCTCTTTTTCTTTCTTGAGTTGTCCAATGGCCAATTCTAGATCCAACTTTTCATTGTTAATAGCATTATCTAGCTTATATACCCTCATTGCCTTTGATCTTGTCTCAAGCTATTAAACTTTTGATGTGAGAGCCAAAAGCTCTGATACCAATTTTTGGAAATATAAGGCAGGCTAAGGTTATTGAGAGGGAATTGGTGAATCAAGAACCAATTAAACTTTATCTTACTTCACCAATTAATCCTTTGTATAATATTCTAATCTAATTGCATGCATGAAAGAATGAAAGAAATATAAATTCATGACACTTTGACACAAGATATGGTGACCCAGAAAACTTCCAAATAGAAAGTAAAATTGGGTGAGGATGATACTCACAAGCTTTAGTACTATAGTATAAAGTTAACTTGTTAAGGCTTACAATTGACCACTTCTGGTGATTTGCTCTGTTAGAAGCAATAAGGATTGTGAGGTCCACCTTGTTAAAGGATTTACAAACATACAATGAAGTATGCACTTGGTTAACAGATTTATCAAAAGACTGTTAAGTCTATCTTGTTAAAGGATTTGACTGATGCACCTATTAGGATGAACAAGTGGTTGATCTTTGAATTGTAACTTTAATTTTCCAAATGAGATTCCTTGTATTGTAATGATCACCTAACTGTGATAGATAATCTCTGTTATCCCTTATGCTACTTGTAGCCTTCTTTAATTTGTACTCCTGCTCATCATATTATTATTCACATTCATATTTGAATATGATACAATGTATTACATATATACCAATCCAAATCATTACCTTCTAGAGTTGGCTACAATACCAATTTTATCATAATTCACAAAGTCGTCCCAATTGCTGTAACTCAGGTTCTAAAGATAAACTTAGTGATGTTCTCATACATGACAAACACTATCAATGCTTGGAAATCTTTGGCACTTAGTTAAACTTGAAGCTCGGTCCATACAAATCACTTCCAAGTAGCTCGAACTCGGTTAGCACTGTGTGACTTTTTGAACACTAAGAAACTCAGTAGCTACTAAATCACTTGATTGACACTACATAGCTCGGTCAACACTACATTCACATTGTTAACACTGGGATCTCGGTAGATATAGTAGAACTTGGTTAATGTACCACAACTTAGTTAACACCACAACCTTCTTCACTTCCTTTGAATATCTTGGTAGCATTTTCTATGCTCGGTTTGCATTGTACATTGTCTGTAAAGCTCAATAAACACTGTATAACTTGAGAAATACTATAAACTGACTCAGGTACTTGGTAGACATTGTATTCTAACTATTTGGTTTGGGAACAATTGAATCACTTGGTTAACACTGCAAATTGAATGATAAGCTTGGTAGCAACTGTAGAGCTTGGTAGCAATGTAACCATTTGACTAAGTGTTGAGTCACTGATAGACAAATTGACCTTAATGTCAACAATGAGTCCACAACACACCAATCTATAGAAAACTATGACCCAAAAAACCAAAACAAGAAACAAAATACAAATTTGTAGATGTAGAGAATTATGAAACCATAAAACACATTGATAGTGAAGGAAGATTTGACATTGATATTTTACCACAAAAAGGCCTATATAGATTGAACACATTTAGATACAATGTTGGAGATTGCTTATTTTACTCTTTATAGCTTTTACTTAACAACAACTATACATCAACTCAATCACGCAAGGGAACTATTGATTACTTCAAAGGTTGTCTAGAAAGACATGAAACGAAAGCAATAGAATCATACAACCATAAATTAAACTCTGAAACACTATATCAATTGCACAAAGTGATTGACACTGAAACACATTTACAAAGAATGCAATTATCATCAAAGCCAACATTAGGCAATAGTAAAATTGGCCTTTGGGGAAATGTATTATGTATTCGATGGTTGTCAAAATGGTTAAATATACAAGTATGTGTTTGGTCATTAACAAGGAAAAATAAGTACTTTTACTTCAACAAAACTTCACTTATACAATCATGCTCACTCCTCTTTCATGATGCTAATCTATTTTGTGGTCATTTTGAGTCCCTTGTCCATTGCATAACTGAAGAAGAAGAAACTCTTGAAGACATTAAAAAAATAATCTACTTTGTGGTCATTTTGAGTCCCTTGTTATTGCATAACTGAAGAAGAAGAAACTCTTGAAGACATTAAAAAAACATCAACACTTAGAGAACCAATGTGAAATGCCCAAATATAAATAGGCATTTGTCCAAAAAATAATGCATATCAAACAACATTGTTTCATAGCTTGAAAAAACAAATAAGAGCAAATAATCAAAACGAATCAAAATGTCTCTTGAAGTCCACTACAAATCTACAATATATATCATCAACTTCCAAGACAAAGCAATGTTTACCCAAGTAAAGGAAAAAAATACTATCACCAATAGAGATATTTGAAAAAATATTCAAGATACACATGCACTATATGCCAATTGTTATGTTTCAAAAAAGACATTAGACCATTTAGAAATGAACATAAACAAACCTATTAGAGACTTATAAAATCAGCTGACAATATATTAACATAATCAATTTATCGAACTTGTACTATTGCATTGAAAAATCATACTCTTTTGAAGAATGACACCCCACAAAATATTAGAATTAACCATGCACTACCATATGTCCAAATGTTAATGCAATTAGAAGAGGGTCTCATTTCATTACAAATTGTTTTTGCACATATTTGGGAACTAGGATACAAGAGATCCCAAATGGGCCTAGCCAAATCAATAATTAATGTTCTCATTGACACAAACATTATCCAAAGAGCTTTGCCTATACCAATTACAAATACAAGATCAATTATCATTTTCCTAAAAAGGTGTTTTGAGTATAGAAATGCCTTCCAAAAAGGCACAGTACAACATTATGCAAAATGTAAAATATTGATCTCAATTAAAAATAGAGACAAAATCCTAAAATAATATTCAAAATCATGAAGACAATGAATCCATTACAAGTGACATTGTCTCAGATAGTGATATTGAATAGGAATCATATGAAACTTTGATACATGGGTTCACTTAATCCATTAATATACATAAAATACATGACAAACTAGTAGAAATTGCACCTGCACAAGATCAATACCCTATTGGAATATTTGAAGATAAATATGGAGAAGAAATGAACTTTCCAACATTATTCTATTGCTGTCCACATGATAATGATATTATTAAACACTTTAGCTACTATAAAATTGTTGGATGTGAAGTCCAACTACCATGTCTATTTTCATTTCACATTCTTCTTATTTGTCTCTTCGTTTTCTATTGAAGACTAATGTATAAATATAAGGGCAAAGCTTTTTGTATGTTAAGTTGTAATGATTGAATAATATATTTGCTTTGCTCTCAATGTGGACATAGCCACAGTTGTGGTGAACCATGATATATCATGTCTCTTGTCTCTATTTTGTGTATTCTCATTTTATCTCTTAAATTAACAATTGGTATCAGAGCATGTAAGATCTTAAAGAAGAAAGAAAATTATAAAAGTCTAAGAAAGAAAAAGTTTGTTGAAAAGAATGTTGCAATGGAGAAGAATAGCCCTTGATGATAAATTCTCTAGTTCCAATGAGGTGCAATCTATGTTGAGCCAGTTTTTTTCAAAACAAATTTCCTATTTGATAATCGAAAGACAAGTCAATCATGGAAGCATGAGGTTTGTAAAGAATTTGGGTATGTTTGGTTCCTTGCCACAGGTTGTGGATTGGAATTGGTGGCCTCTTTAAAGATACATAGAATGTAAGATCTGAGAGAGTAAAACTGATGACACATGTGCCAAGATAGATATGAAGCCCATTGAAAAGAAGGCTATGAAGGAGTAGAGAGTTGTGGAAATTTTTTTTCTACAAGATAGATTATGGAAGGCCTTTGAAAGGTGGAGCAGAGAGGGCTCCTATTGTTTGGAAATTCTTTGTTTTGATTCGCTAGATGTGAAGATCATTGCAGACATAGACAATTATTAATGGGGAACATAATGATGCACACAAAAGTTTATAAATTGATGGGTCTTAATTAGATTTGTTGTCCGTAAATGAAGCTTTGAAAAACATAAGTTCTATTCATTCTCCTAGTGTTGCAGTGGCATATATATCAACATGAACTTATGGCAAGGTGAGAATAATAAGGAAATAAGGTGGAGTGTGAGGAATTATATTTCTTTAAAAGAACAGAAAAGAAAATTTACCTGCAGTAGCTATGATTAATCATGGGCATTTGTTGTCCTATAAGTGAAGGTTAGGGGCAGACTATAATGGACCAATAGAAGCTCCTCAAAGCCTAAGGAGAGATGCTAGTTTGGTTTTACTTCTTTGTGTTGTGGAGAAATTGGAGCTTCAATGTGATATTTGGTATCATTTTTATTTTGTTTTTGATACCATGACAAATTCACTATCATAGTGCAATGGGAGTTTTAGCAAGGATTTTTGTTGTCATGAGATGCTTTCCTCCATATAATTGCAGATGTATGTTATCGTGTCATGGTGAGCTCTTGATTCTAGATTAGAGCATTGACATGATACAAGTTCTCATGGCAGATTATGCTCTTTAGAGCATGATGTTCTAATTTGTGGAGATCAAGTTGTCATAAGGTTTTCTCAGGATATGCAGACATGTAGTGGGAGTTTTGATAATTGATCTTCGTTAGTGCTCTTGGTATGAAGTACTTTTGCAAATTGGCCATGGAGGTATTCTTGAAAACTAAGAGGCTCGAGTGAGGCTAGAGTTCTCTTGGTTTAGAGAACATTTGTTGAGACAACTTCTCTTTGGAGATTTCAGCATGAAGTTCGAACAACCTACACCCATGGATGGGCGTGAGTTCATTGTAGACCTAGTGGAGATTGTTCTTGGAGAAGAGTCATTGAGACTTGGTGTATTCTGGAGGAGCATTCTTACTCCCCACACTTGGTCTATTCAAAAGATTCATCTCCTTATGTATTTAGGAGATTGTTGATATTGTTCCTAATTTTGGAATGTTTGCAATTTGATCTTCTTGTTTATAGGAGCTTTCATTCATGGTGTTTGGGTGTTGTAAATGATCTCATATGGGGAGGTAAAGGAGATCATACTTGACATAGTTGGGCACTTGATGGTGTTGGTAGAAGGATGAGTTATGATTTGCGTTGGTGTTCCTTCCAAGATTTTTTTTGAGGTCGTCTATTGTTGTTGTACTTCATTGTTTTTTAACAACAATACGTGGTCTTTTCATGAGGACTTGGAAGATGTCATTTTTACAGCGGGTTGGCTGCAGTCCGCAAATCATCTCAAGTTAATGCCATGCCTTATATGTGTTGATTGGTAGATTGAGTCAACTTATAGTTGACATTGCTCATGCAATTTACATTTCCTTATAATGGTCTTCTAGTTTTTTGCACATCAATGACCTTTTGGTGTGTTTTGTTGGAAGTTGGTATATTTGGTGAGTTATTATAATATAGGCTGGTTATGTGGTTATAAATCTACTGATGTTGTATGGGTAGTTGTGATGCAGAGCCACACCTTGGAAAACTCAGGAAGAATCAGTCACTCAACTGAGTTTCTTCAAGGGGCATCTACAACCTTCAAGATCACACACTAAAATCAGATTCAATAAACAAAACTTTGAAAATAAAATCCCCCAAAATATCTTCTTGCTGCCTTCAGATAGACCCGTACTCAGACATGAATAACTTTCGAACCAGAAAAGATTTACTCAATCCAACCGTTGATATTTCGCATAACTAGGTTTCAAACAACATATAAAAATTTGAGAGAAATCCAACGGTTCAAACCCGAGATATTGACCCCGCATCAGAGTACATTTTTTCTGAAAATAAATCCCCCAAAATATCTTCTTGCTGCCTTCGGATAGACCCGCACTCAGACATGAATAACTTTCGAACTAGAAAAGATTTACTCAATCTAACTGTTGATATTTGACGTAACTAGGTTTCAAACAATATATAAAAATTTGAGAGAAATCCAACGGTTCAAACCCGAGATATTGACCCTGCATCAAAGTACATTTTTTTGCAATTGTTATTCCCTAAACTGATTACCATGAGAAATATATGAAGCATAACAATAGAACCATAATCCTGAAAAAAAAACACAGGAGACCAAAGGAGACATAAAACTTCCCATTCCTCCCCAAGTTCGAATCATTTTTTACATAAAAGATTGGCTTTTTAATAACCAAAGTCTGACTGGCCTTGCTGTCCAGTAGTAATAAAAACGTTTTCTTTTCCATCTAAGAATAGGAATCTGAAAGACGTTTTACCATCAATACCATGCAGCAATCATGGATATTCTTGTAACTACTAAGAATAGGAATCATCAATACCATGCAACAATCACGGATATTCTTGTAACTGCTAAGAATAGGATTGGCTTTTTAAAGAAAACCGACTTTCCTCCAAATAGAAGGAATATGAAATGGTTTCTTTTATTCCATAGCCATTTTTTCGTCATTATGAACACTCTTAAAATTGCCACCAACTTTTTGAGGAGATTCTTTTAATTATTGACCACATGGCATTTCTATTACTAATTTTATCCTTTCTAAAACCGACACTAACCTCATTAACCCTTTCCTCTAACTCTCTAACATACCCGACTAAAAACTATAACATTTATTTAATAAAACACCTAATTCTAAATTATTAAAATTGACCATTTAAAATATATGGAGAATCTTGGACCTTTGAAATGATTTAGTAATGAGATGCGCCTGCATCAAGTTGGATGTGATTAGTAGTTAGCTGTGGTTGTTATTCCGGCTACAAAGATTGTCTTTTGAAAATTTCTTACCATGGGATTTGGTAAGGGAAAGCAGAGTTTAAGTGGGAGGATATTCAGATATGAGGCTGTAGCATGAGTTGAACTTCAAGTGGGAGATTGTTGGATGTGAAGTCCAAGTGTCATTTCTGTTCATTTCACATTCTTCTTATTTGTCTCTTCATCTTCTCTTGAAGACTAATGTATAAATATAAGGGCAAAGCTCTATGTATGTTAAGTTGCAATGACTAAATAATATATTTGCTCTTCTCTTAGTGTGGATGTAGCCACAGTTGTGGTGAATTACAATATACCTATCTCTTGTCTCTATTTTGTGTATTCTTAGTTTATCTCTTAAATTAACAAAAATAACACAATGGGAATTGTCACATTCGCAAAGGCAATTTTCATATCGTAGAACCAACCTATTCTTCAAAAAAGTTAAGATACTCATACACCAAGTACTATCGACAATGTGGACAAGGATACGAAAAGGCCAACTAAAAGGAAGCTCAATAGATTCTATTGTTGAAATAGTCCTTGAGAAGGAACCTCATCAAAATAATTTGATATAGTACTCCACTAGGATGGGTGACCTCCTAGGAAGTCTCGACGCTTCACCTCTGTGAATATCACCTATATCCAATGAGTGATAAGTGTTCCATTTATTCTCATGAGAGATAAATTCATGTTGAATCACTACTCATGAAACATGGGTCAATCAGTTTGACTCAAAATTACACAATTAAATCCTAATAACAATATCACAATTATTATCCTATTTTCAAAACCTTCAAAGAGTGCTGAACTCTTCATTTGATAAATAATAGTTTTTTCATTGTATATAAAATTATAACTATACAATAAAATAATAATAACTTGTCATGATTTGACACTCGAAAAACTTCCTACTTATCAATCATACTTTGGTCTAAAGTTTAATAAGAAATATTTCATATTTTGTCAAAACAAATCGTAAATTTAGTCTTAAATGGTTCATTTAGCATCGTTGTATCTAGTGTATGTCGACAAGAATGAAAACATTAGGTCCTATAAATTCTTTTGACCTTATAGAATTATTTAATTATTTTTTTCTTTTTCATAATCGTTTATTCAACTATAATATTTTTTCTAAAATTAGGCCTTTTAACACATCAATTTATTTTCCACTGCACATCAAAATATGATATTGATCTACGCAGTTGAATTATGATAACCTGTGCGACGGGTTGTAAATCATATTTGCTACTGATTAATCAGATTTAGGAAAAGGCATAGAAGTATCGATCTGATGGCTATTTACATCGACTCCAAAACAATGCTCCAAAGATGACACACTTGTACAACGATGAATGCCAGATTGTAACAAATGATTCCTTTTCCAGGTCTCAATTAAATATTTGACAAAAAGAATGTGCACGAAAGCTACAGTGAACAGTAGAGCGAGCAGTCGCTTTCCACTTCGGATCACATACTGCTGCAGATTTTATATTCAACAACTTCGATTTCAAACTGGTAATTTCCAAATTCCAATAAACAAACGATTCTACACAGTAAATTACGTGCTGCCTGTGCAGGAACTGTGATTTCGTCAGATCTTAAAGAAATTGCAGTACAAAACACCAGATGCTTCGGATTCCGAGCACGAATCCTACAATCAAAAGTACAAAAAAATATAAACTAAGAAGCTACTAGAAGAATCAAGTTACAGAAGATCAGTAAATAAATAATTGACAAAATCACCGACCTGTAATCCAAAGCGCAATACCTGCAGATCCATTACTGGTGCCTCTGCTAAAGTAGCTAACTGCAATTGCAGAGATTCGATAATGAAACACTTTGAGCAAAAGAGAGGGCAAAATGCAAACGGCAAAGGAAAATTTAATGGAAAAATGAAAAAATATAAAAATACCTTGACCGTAACAATCCGTGGTCGTATTAACCCCATTCTTGCAGACGCAAACAAAGGAATTATAAGGACTGGTGAATCCGCACATTCCACTGCTCTTCTCACAATTGGCACAAGCAGAGGGGAAATTATTATTATCGAGGTTATAATTGTACTGAAGCCTGATTCCATATCTCCAGCGCAAAGGATCCGTCGTATCGTCTCCAAAATTGTAAATACTGGTGTAAGACTCGCACCCTAACTTGGCAAGGTTAACCTCATTAGCAGATCCGAGATTTACAGGCGTGTAAACGCAGCAGGAAGTAATAGGGGAAAACTGAGGGAGTCCGAGGCCGTGCACGCCAGGGCAAGTGTAAAGGCTGGTGCAAATATGAGCACTGCCGGTGTCGCAGAGGAAGCTTTGAGGGTTATAGAGCGAGGAAGAGGCGTTACAATTGAGGAGCACAAATACATCATTTTTGAGCTTAAATGGAGCCGTCCAGTCCAGGCCAAAGCTGCCGCTCGGCTGCATTTCCATGCAGCTCGACATTCGTGGATCGGCGACATAAATCACAGTATTTGTGTAATCTATGGAGACGATCAGATACGATCCAGAGTGAGAAGTAAACACGAGCTTCTGATTTACGCAGCTTACCGAGCTTTGGAATCTCGGATCTCCGCAGCCGGGGCCCGTTCCGAAGGGGTACTTTACTTGCAGGTTTCCACAGCTGTCCCAGCACGCCACTCCCCAAGCGCATGGCAGAGTGCTACAGAAGAGAAGCATTATTGTAACAGATTTCAACATTTCCTCCATTAAAATGCAAACTTGGAACTGTGATCAATTGAGCGGGATGCAGTGAGTCTTTAAGATTTTTCTCTTATCTCGATCTCACAGAGCTTCCCTGCGCTTTGGCCGAAAGGAAGAATCATAGTCAAGAGAAATGAGTTGGCTTCCAGCCGCCCAAGTAAAAAGCCTGCATTATTTTATTCGATCTGTGTTGGAACCTCCCCTTTGCCGATTCTTTTCCCATCGCAGAGCTTTTTCACGAGTTCCCGAGATGGCTAAGCGCGATATGGGCAATCTAACCCTGGTTATCTTGGGGTTTTGTTTCTCGAGGGGCCTTGGAAATGGCAGGCAGTGAATTGTGTCGTAAGCAAGCTTTCATTGCGAAAACACCGTCGGCCGCCATTTGCGGTAACTTAGCCTTGTGTTGTTAAACAAATGAAGCCTGTCATTAAAAGTGGTCAACATCTTTCTCCATTTTTCATATTAATGTATTCTCTAATGCTTCCTCTAAAGACCCACCTTAGATACTTGGGATATAAGAATTGAATGCTCCTTCATTAAATGTAGACAGAATGTATAAATGCATCAATTATCTCACACTTCAATGAATAAAAAAAAAAATCATGGTATGATATAATAAAAGATGTCATCCTATGATAAGCGCCATAAGTAATGAGTAAGACATGATCATGGTATGTATAATGATGGATCTATATTAGGAAATAACAACGACGGTCATATATCATAATCATTTTAGTAAATAAAGCATGGAGTACATATTTACGAATAACAAAGGTATATATAGAAAGAGGAGCATGTAAATGTCTTATAAGGGATAAAACAAGTGTAGGAGAAAGAAAAAGGCAATAATGCTAATCCACATAACCAAGTGATAAGAATGAGGAGAGGTTGTATTCAATATAGATAAGTAATAAGTAATGTTAAGTAATAAAATGAGTGTCAAAATAGGTTAAAATAATACAACTAAAAATGTCATTTTTTTGGGTGTGTCTAAATTATTGAATAGTGATAGATTACAATGAAAGAAAATATAAGCTTAATATAATGTTAAAAGTGAAAAAATAATATTTTCAAAGAGACTCAAACTTTTATTAATCCTAAAAATAATGTTAGTTGTGTATCTTTCTATATCTTACCATCATACCATTGTTTGAATAAATTAATAAAATTTTTCTTTATACTACTCTCTCTTATTAATAAGATGTAAGAAACATATCGAGTACATGATATCATATATAGTGTTGTCAAAAAAAGTGGCAAATATTGCTCCCCCAAATCCACACATCCACATGTACCATGGTGAATCTCAAAATTCACTACTCATGATCAACCACCTAATCCCTCTTACACCACTTATGCATCATAAATCTTGTCATAATGGCTAGATTCATTTATTATAGCCACTCTCCCAACCTATGAGACGATTAACCAAATATACCATAATATTTAACTAGAAAATATCTTCTTACATTTCCCAAGCTTGACTGATTTCAAAGGTTCTCCCTTTTATAATATTCCACGTTAAATATCATTTAAGTTATTTGCAAGATGACAAATAATAGTAAATATTTTTTTCATATTTTTTTTCCAACACTACCCTTAGCTTCCTCTTTCCTTTTCATTTATCTCTTCCAATACTTTTTCGTACTTATATTGTTGTAAACACTAGAAATACTTACAAAGGTCCTTAAACTTTTGAAATATAAAGTTCAATAATTCAATGGATGTGATTACCTTATACAAGTTTTATCCCCCACACCCCCACACACACACACACACACACACACACACACACACACACACACACACATCTATGCATGTATATATGTATGTATCTATATGTATATATACATATAGATACATACATATATACATGCACACACACACACACACACACACACACACACACACACACACATGTATGTATGTATGTATGTATGGCAAAAGGCTGAAGTCAAGATTAATTAAATATTATGTGCTAAAATTAGTTATTATTATTTATTAAGCTTGAGTTGGCTCGAACCCAAGACCTTTGAGATACTTTTATTACGATCCAAATAGATTTTCCTTCATGTATGACTTTTTTTGTATCTTCCCTCTTGATACGTGTTGTGGTTCCACAACACATGCCCCATTTTTTACTTCAAAAATGGGGACCCCCTTTTTTTTGGCTCACAAAAGCTCCTTTGTTAGAATAAGGTATCTTCCAAGGTGTCTTAAGGAGTGGAATTTTTGTAGTTTGGGTTTAGGAGTCTAGTCAGTTAGTGTCATTTGTTTTAACCCCTAACGCTAGTATACTAATGCTTATCTTTTGTGTAGGTCATCATGACATCCTCACCATCCATAGCACAAAAAATTACCATGGTATTGCATGTGCATTTCAAAATAGGCACCTTGGGATTTTAGATAGAAGAAGTAGAAGGATTTCAAGTATATGACAATGTTGGCTATAAAGAGGGTATAAATCTTCAAAAAAATCAAGAATAAGTACACTAAAGTGCTCCTAGACCCCATTTGAGAAAAACCCAGAAACAGTTTTCAAAATTGAGAACTTTGATTTTTGGGTGAATTGAGCACCTTGCATAATTCTCTGAAGGTGCACAAGTGTGCAAGTGCACAATTCTAAAGTCTTGACGATGCCTAGAGTCTCAAAGATGTTAAGGTGTGCAAGTGTACAATTTTACAAAGTTTTGAAGAGCAAAGTGTAAAGGTTCACAATGTGTGCAAATGGGCCTAAAACATCAAAAAGATCAAAATTAGTACACACACTACTACATTTGGGCTCAAATTGTGATAGCAAGCTATCACAATTGTGATGACCACCCATCGCCTGAGTGATAGTAGCATGAGTTGGCCCTCGTTGGACAGGCGTCAAACTTTTGCTATTGCAAATTGTGATAGCAAGCTAGTCTATTGCAATTGGGATGCCTAAAGGCATCACAATTTGGAAAAAAGAAAGGCGAAGAGTACCTTTTCACGCCATTGTAATTTGGATAGCCCATTATCGCAATTACGATGGCCTAATTTTTAGTTGTCATCACACTTGAGACAAAGTTGCTGCAGGCTGGATGGGACATCACAATGATGATGACATGTGATGGAAATGTTGTTCAAGTGATGACCATCCGATGGAAGTTATTGTCGGAGGTGTGATGGTGTGTGGTGACAATGTTGTGAAAGAGACGACTTCTCGTCAGGCAAGACATCTCAATTGCAATAGCTTGCTACATTATCAAAAAAAATTGGTAGTTCTGGCATTCTATTATTAGTTCCTACTATGGTAGAGAACTCTAGAGGTGTAGGCATCCCGAGGCATTTGTAACCATGTTTTTACTTGTCACCTTTAAATAAATTTGGCTTATACACTATTTTAGCTGAATTGCCCAAATTGACACAACCATCTTCAACATACTTCCACACAGGTTCAATTTCCTATTTCATCTATCATCGTGGACTTGTAAATTTTTGGTAGCAACAAAATGAAGAAGTTGGTAGAAAAAATTGTAAAAAGCATGTGTGTAGCATATGTAGATCTCTTACATAAAATATCTTCTCTCCATTCTAGTTGTGATAGGAACAAAGTATTGAACTATTTGATAACGTGTCCTATGAGTAGTTATTGCAGATGCAAGGTGAAATTGTAGGAAATTGTGCAAAGTAAATAAAGTTTTATCCTTCCACCTCTTACATTTTCTCCACCTTGGTTGAGGACTCCATGCATGCAGACACACCCTAAATCTTGTTCTGAACCGTGGGCTAGAGGACAAGCCTTGAATCAACATTTTAATATCTTTTAAAGCATGATTGAAGTCGTTGAAATAATATGGATCGTATTGGAGATTCAAACAATTCCTAACAACATTACATCGAAAGTTTAAAAATAAAAGCATGACTTAAGTCTTAAGAAAAATAAGGACCAAACTAGTGCAATGATCTCATCATTTGGATCACATTGTCTACCACTTGAACATACAAGATTTCTCAAATAAGGCCAAACATAACTTTTGAATGTTTTTTTTGAATTAAACAACATTTATTTAATACATAGATCATAAATATATTTGGAGTTGCATGTTGTTGTTGTTTACCAAACCATTGGATGGCATATTTCGAGATAAACATGTCAAACATATCACAAAAAATTATTTGTGTTGATTAAGTCCATTAGAAATGCCATGCATTAGGTTCATACATAAGGTACTCAAATAACTAAATTATTTTAGAAATAAATACTTACTTTCATGATCAAGAGCAATGCTCCTTAATGTGAAAGCAAGTTGGAAACTTCAAATTAATGTACTATGATTTGAAATCTGCAAGCATGTATATTCCATCTCTGAATTAGTATGTTGTGACAAGGCTCATTGACAAGATGCAACAACCATGTTGACAAACAAGGAATCCTTCCCTCTTCAAAAAAATTCCATGTACATCCACACCTCATTAAGAAAATATAAAAATGTATTTTCCCTAGTGAATGAACAAAAATTAATTAGAATGCAATACTCTTATTTTAGTACTTAATTGTGTCAATGGATAAAGTGGTATCCCAAGGACTAAGAATGTCTAAATTATCATATGGAAATGACACAAGTACAATATTGTGCATCTCTTATTCAAACTTATACATATATGTTGTATTGAAGTTATAGGTCAACAAGAACATAAGTATAGCTATATTGATGAATCCCACCCATTGAAATCATTGTTGAAAATTTAGAATCTACCATCAATTAGCATAAAAAAATAGATATCTATTTGCTTCGACTTGCAAAATTTGACCCTGCCTTTACAAAGTTGTGATAAATAATGTAACTACAAATATCTAGTGATGCTAGCAATTTAACTAGGAATGTAAGGAACAAAGGCATGCCTTATTATAATATGAATGATTTGGTATAGATGATATGATATGTGCAATAAGATACATTGCTGCAATTTTCATCTAGCTATGAAAGTGGTTGTAGAAAGATTCTCCAATGAGACAACCATCATGTCAAGGACTAGACCAACATCACCAACCTGAAAACCAAAAAGATAATCAAAGATGTCATGGTAGGTTCTTGTAGAGAAAAATTTCAAGAAGTTATTGTGATGAAACTCCTTTACTATCTAACATCTATGTTTTGCTAGGAAAAACTCCACTTTCCTTGTCTATAGGCATTTCTTATTCTTTCAAACAATTTCTTGGCACCTCTTTTGGATTGTATCTAAACAAGTTGAACTTTGCAATTATATTGAAAAAATCTACATATTAGTGGATATTTAATACTAATTTCATGTGTCTAACAATATTTGCATTTAAGAAAGGAAAAGAACTATTAAATTTATCACCTTTTTTGCAAATTGCACTAGACACTCTCCAATTGTAGCATGAAAAGACTTGTTCTAGTTTTTTTATATCATCACTAAGATTGGAAGCCTCATAAGTACAATGCATGCTCTTGTGCAAATGCCTTGCCAAATCAGAGATGACACCAACCATTGCTACAGGAGCTTGTGACTTTGATTGTTGTGCAAGGATAACAGAGATTACAATGATATTAATCTGCATTTGAGGTTGATGCACCACTTTATTATGATCAAGATGTTTAATGAGAATGGACACTAGAAAATGAGTAGAATGGCTTGCAAATTGACCAACAAAAAAGCATGAAATATCATAAAATATTAAAATGAAAAGGTGAACTTGGCATTTGAAAATAGTAACTAAAATATTCACATATAAATTATAATTTAACCAAAGTATTTTGAAAGTAAAATTCAAAATTCAGATCAGTAGATATCATAT
Organism: Cupressus sempervirens; assembly: GCA_028749045.1. Lineage (NCBI taxonomy): Eukaryota > Viridiplantae > Streptophyta > Pinopsida > Cupressales > Cupressaceae > Cupressus > Cupressus sempervirens. The sequence goes on along the minus strand of CM053793.1, from coordinate 443,797,944 downwards.
ATAAACTTAGAGATGTAGCCAATGAAGTTTGACTTTTTCATTTTGTAATTTGCAACAAGAATTATAAATTGTGAAATTATAAATGTTACCTTCTTTCTCCATTATGTGTTGCATGTCATATAGAAAACATAGTGCGAGTCCATTTTGAAGGGACCAACATTTCTCACTATCAAAAAAATGAAACATAGGTTCAAGTACATGGCATATTGTGGTGGCCTCCTTTGCTAATTTGGCCATGTTTTGAAGATAAATCTTTGACCAGACTTTAGGATCCTTTGCTTCCTCCCTATAATATTATTCAACAAATCACCACACTCAAAATAAATAATGAGAGTAGTTCATGGTGTATTCACAAGCACATGAATTATGGTGTATTCATATATCCTAGAAGATTTATTTCACCCTTTAAGTCTACTACCTCCCAACATATCAAATCAATTTGTATGACAAGATTCATTTAAAAATTATAAAAATATATCATGAATCAATGTATACTTTAGAATGATCTAATCATTTGTTTCCACTATTCAAATTCTTTGTCATGTCTCCATTCAATCTGAATATACAAGGAAAAAATTCAACCTTTAAAATACAATGACCAGTTGCAACCTCATATGTTACCAAGCTCTTCCTTAATGGTGTTTCATGAGAAGCTATGAACATGGACTTTCTATGTATTAAAAACATTTCGGTCTCCTCAACAATACCATCTTCTTCTTTTGAGGCCTCCTCCTTTGGACATGGAAGGTAAGAGTCTCCTAAGTTCTCAGATATACAAATCTCTCAATTCTTGTCTTCCCAATAGTAAGAAAAAGTGAGATAAATCCCAACAACATCAATTTTGCAAGTAATTCAGAAAAAATTAAGCTAAATACTTTAATTATGTTATTTACATTGGATCATGCTTTCTAATATATTTCTCTTATTTATATGATGAATCATAGAATGTGATCCAAGACATTGATGCACAAATAACAATGCAATCATACAAGATTGCAGATAAATAAAAATAATAGAAAACCTTAGAGAGGAATAATTTGAGGCAATCCCATAGAAAGCCATTCTTTCAAATGCTTCATACACTGCAACTAAATTTCATAAATCAATGAGTTTCACTATGGTGTCCTTTTGCATTTTTTGAAACCAAGAGATTCATACAATTAGTTGTGACACAATCATAGGTTAATGTTGAGCTTCATTTGGTTTTGATAATAGTTTAATATTCTCTACTATTCAGGGCCAACCATCCCCCCAACATCGAAATTCCCTGTTAACATCTAAAATTCATTCATTTTATTAATAAAATGTAACATTTATGAATTAGCACATGATACCATTCATTAACACATAAGTTTCATTAAAACATTCACATTAACATTAAAACATAAGATTCATTAGAACATTCCCATGAATATTCAATAGAAAATCAATAAAACATCTAGACATAAATATCAGTCATTATCAAATAAGTTACATAAGTTCACATGAATTGTTTTCTTTTTCTTCTTTCTTTTCTTTTTCTCCTTCTCTATATTGTTTTAGAGGCATATCGATGTCATCATCGATATTTCTTCTCACCCGTGGATGTGCACTCGATGTCCTTTGCAAAGGTGGGTCCTCTGCAATAAAAAATAAAAGGGTTAAATTTTAAAAATTTGAGACTTTAAAGATTTTAAAGAACATTGTAGTGCTCTTTACCTTGTCCAACCACATCATCTTACCTATTAGCTTGGACCTCAACATACTCATTAGGAACAACCTCTACATCCCCTCTACAATTACAATACAAGATGTTTTCTTAATCACAACACATTATATAGTTAAATTTGTATTACTACACCAAGTTCAATTTAAAATGTTTACTTGCATTAATAATTCATACATCAAAAATCAAATAGAAAATATATACCTTAAGTACTAGGATCCACATTCGAATCGATGTCTCCATGGTGCTCGGTTGATGTATCAAGATTGGCAGGCTGTAATCCAATGTAAATAATTATTGCATTTATCAACAATATATACATATAAATACAAGACAACCACTGAGAAATCCTAATCATTCATTTTAATACATATAAATATATTCATGTTAAAGTTTAAAACAAATATATAATCATTGTTTCCTTACTTAAAACAAATATAATGAATCATATTTTTGGAACTTTATGTCAAATACAGTAATTGCTAAAGTATTCAATTTGAAATAAAAATCAATTGACTTATTTACCTCATTGATAGATCTTGTAGAAGAACCTTGTGCACTCATTGCTCAGAGTTGTTCAATCATAGTTGTATAGCCTTTTGTGTAGCCTAATTTCTTGTCCTCTTGAGAAGTTGTTTTTTAAACTCCATGGCCTACATTTTTTCTTGGTATCATGAATTGTTTTTGTAATCAGTTTCATCAAGACCCAATTGTTTACAATTTATAAATATTTTCATATAATTTTTCGTTTACTAATACTTACAATTCGTGCAACAAGTTTTGAATATCCACTGAGCCAAGCTTGTGCTGCCTGTGCTTTTGTTTTCTTGCTTTGATTGCCTTTGATGTGTTAGGAAACCTATGTGAAGTTTAAAATATGTTAGATAACATAAGTATTAAGGGTAATGATTACATAATTTAATTCTTAATATTATGACATACCTTCTTTCCTTGGGTGGTACCATTTCTCCATCATCTAATGCTTTTAACTCAATGGCATCCTTTTTAAGATTCTCCCACTCAATAATAGGAATATAGGGGGGTTGCTCATAACAAGGATTTTTTTTGTCATTTGGGTCATGCAATTGTACCTAACATACTTCAAAGCTTGGTTTGCTTTCTCAAGGATCCTAAGTCTTTGAAGACATTGGGTCCAAAAAGTGATGTCATGGCATCAATGAGTTGGTCCTTTAACTCTTTCATTTTCAAATTCCACCTTATAAGAAAAGAAAAGAAATTGTTAGAGTCATAAATGAACTGAAGCTACCTTTTAATTTACTTGAAGAAATTGATCAAAGGAAATATGATGTAGCAATGAAACCAAAATATGATATCTTGTGCGCATGGTCAACCCAAATATACACAAACATTCATCATTAGGTTTTTCATAAAATATATTATTCCCTACAAAATAATAATGGGATTAGTAGTTATTGCAAGGGACTGGACAGGAGGTTAGTGCATTTGATTATGAGTATGATATTGTAAAGTAAAAGAAAGGAACAATATTTAAAGTACCTAGAAGTTGGGGTACTTTCAGGGGAAGACTATCTTCATTGCTAACAAGTAATTGATCACAATTCTTTATTGTTTTCATACATCTAACACAGGTACATCCAGGAAGGTCCTCATCACCTCCTACATAAAATGAATCCAATATTACAAAATGGCCTCTAAGAAATAATAGTTCAAGTGAAATAAACACATGAAAAATGAGAGAGAAAAAGAGGAATCTAGTTACCAATAGAGCCTACCACCGCATCTATCATCATGGTACATGTTGCCAAATTTTTTGTTAGGAATGCCTCTTTAGTTATGTTCCTTGTAGTAGACAACATAGTGAATAGAGGATCAATGGTAGGAGCTGAAAAATGAGATTGTCAAAGCACAATAAAACAAGATTGTTAGAGCTATTAAAAAAAATGTTCAAGCAAAACACAAGTTTAGGATAGAACATGTGATGTACTTGATGTTAGAATTTCTTTAGAATAACTAAGAGGGGGGGGGGTTGAATTAGTTATCCAAGGTCTAGATGTCCTATTCAAACTTTCCACTGAGTGTAGTGAACCCATTTAACCATTCATTCATCCAAGCTTTAACTTATCTAATCAACAAGTTACTGTAAATCAAAATGCAAGTATAACACATAAGAAATCAACACATGACATAATGATTTATGTGGAAACCCAATTATGGAAAAACCACTAGTAACATGCTACTCAATTTTCACCCTTCTAAAGTGATGCCCCGTGAAAGGCTTGCCTTGTTAAAGGCTTGCCACACACTATTAAATGTGACCTTGTTAGAGGATTTAACCACCCTGTTAGAAGTGGGCCTATTTAAAGGACTTTAGAACATTCACTTGGAATGCCACCCTATTAAAGGATTTACAAATAGCTGTTAGGCCAACCTAAGCTCATAGGATTTTCAAATCTAATACAATTGTTAGAGAGTATTAGAAAATCTTGATTTGACTACAACATACAACTTATCTTGTAGATCTCAGATCTCTTTTCAGCTCATACCCTTGCTTGGCCTTCAATCTCTATAACTCTTGATAGCTTGCCCTCCTTTCAAGCTTTGTCACCTTGAGTCTCCATACTCAATGTACCAGTGCAATCATCTCTTCATGACCACTTGTAGAAGTAGAGCCTCTGTGCTCTTCCTTCTCCTAGATGTCTCCTCCTTGACACCCTTTCAACCACTTTGCAAACTTGGCTCCTTTGCAGCAACAATATTAGTAGCTCTTTGCTTCTTGGTCTATGACTTCTTAAATAGAAGTATTGGAGTACCTTTTCCCATTCGATTCTTTCATTTTTCAATTTCAATTTGCATGGATTAGGTAGGATTCATTGCATTTAACCCATATTCTCTTTCCTCTAGAAAGTTCTTGAATAATCCTTTAGAATTTGCCCAAAAATGGCTTACATAGGACTCTAAGCCAACAACTCATCATCCTTATCTTCCAACTCATTCACAAAATTCAATGTAACCACTATGTTGGCTTATATTTGGCAATTCTTCAACTTTTGAAATAATGCAGCAGCTCGACACTATTGAAATACTAGTGCTTGGCACATACTGTGTTACTTGGCATCAACTGAGTTTTTTCTAATGCTCAGCACCTGAAGATCACTCGGCACTAACTAAAAATTTTCTGATGCTTGGTACCTGATCTTCACTCAGCATATGAAGATCACTTGGCACACACTAGAAATTTTTGTTACTCGGCTTCGACTAAAAATTTTCTTAGCTTCAACTAACTTGCTCGACAGCTACTAATGATCTTAGTTTAAGCTTTGTAGTCAACCTTGTTACAACTTCTTCCTCCAATAATTCTAAGTGTGACCAACCTCTGTATCTATGAGTATTTCATCAAAATATTACTTAACCATTGTCTTAATTGATCTTTGCACATCATTACAACATCATAACTCAACCTTTCCCTTAGGTGCTCTTGTTACATCTTGTTGATCAAATCCTCTTCATCAATCAACTAAGTGATAGTACTTGGATTTTATAAGCAAATATCATCCCTGCAAATAGCAGGTTTGACATCAATGACAAAAAAATGATTGAAATTATTCATTTACAACAATCTCCCTCTTTGTTCTTCAACAACAATGAGCTTTTCAATCAGATTTTCAACAATCTCCCTCTTTGGCATTGATGGTAAACCAAACTGATCAACCATCAGACTAAACTATTCAACCACAAACTTACTAGGTTAGAATAGTAAATTAAATGCCAAATACATTACATCTCCTTCTACTATTATGATTGCTTCATTTCAGCTTCTCCCTCTTTGTTGTTGTATCCTTGTTATTTGTTCTTTCTCCCTCTGTATTACTTATCTTCTGCTATTTTGATCAACTTCAAACATCTTCTCCCTCATACTGCTGATCAGTTGTCTACTTCTCCCTCTTTGACAACAATGCCAAAGACATATCAACATCTTAATATGTAGATGTAGCTTTTACAAGTTTATCCAATGTCTCCCTCTGTCACCTTGCTTGTCACTGATTTGAAATTTCAGCATTTCTACTACTTCAGGCATGGATCCCAAAGTAAACATTCTCTGCATCAATGTATAAAATTTTCAATATTCAACTTATTTGATGCAGGGCATACTTTGTTTTTGTTTTAAGTAGCCTTAGCTAGGGGTATCACCCCTAACTTACCTCTAGGATACTCAAAAGCATCTTTAGGTAGTGCTTTTGTGAAGATATTAGCAATATGTTCCTTTGAGCTAACATATTGCATCTTTACTTTTTTTTCTTCCACCAACTCTCTTACATAGTGATACTTGATTGCAATATGCTTAGTTTTGGCATGCATTACTAGATTCTTTGATATATTGATGGCAATTGTATTATCACAATAAAATGTCACAGGTTCAATTACTTCTTCCTTCATACCTTGCAGCAAATGTTTGATCCATACAATATTGGTGCAGTTTATAATAGCTGCCACATATTCAGCTTCAGCAGTAGACTGTGAGGTGCAAGTTTTCTTTTTACTTGTCCATGTAATCAACCTCTTTCTTAAGAAAAGTACTCCTCCATTGGTTTTTTTTTCTATCATCAATGTTACCTTCCCAATCTACATCAGTGTAAGCTTTCAATTCAAACTTCTCATTTCTCTTGTAGTATAAACCAAAATCATTAGTTCCTTTTAGGTATCTCAATATTCTCTTCACTGCCATTAAGTGATTTTCTCTTGGATTTGCAAAAAATCTTGCTACTATTCCAACAGCTAATGCAATGTCTGGTCTACTATGTACAACATATTGCAACTTGCCAATCATTGACCTATACAATGTCTGATTTTCTTTAGTAGAATCATCATTCTTGGATAACTTATGGCCTGTTGTCATTGGTGTGCTGACTGGTTTTGAGTCTTCTAGCCCAAATGTTTTGAGTACTTTCTTGATGTATTTGGATTGAGTCACAATATGCCATGCTTCAATTGATGTACTTTTAATCCAACAAAGAATTTGATTTCTCCAAACATTGACATCTCAAATTCATGCTTCATTTGATCAGCAAAATCTTTGCATAAAACATCTTTTCCTCCAAATATTATATCATCAACAAAGATTTATAATATCAAAATGTCTTTACCTTCTTCAGCTTTGATGTACAAGTTGTTGTTGTCATCTATTCTTTCAAATCCTATCTTCACAAGATATTTGTGCAACCTTTCATACCATGCTTTGGGTGCTTGCTTCAATCCATAAAGTTCTTTGTGTAGCTTGCAAACCTTGTCCTTGTTCTTCTCATCAAAAAATCCCTCTAGTTGTTCTATGTAAACTTCCTCTTCCAATATACCATTCAGAAAAAGCAGACTTTACATCCATTTGGTAGACTTTGAAACCTTTATATGCAGCATATGCAAGTAATGTTCTTACTCCTTCCATTCTTGTAATAGGGGCAAATGTCTCTCCATAATCCAGTCCTTCTTCTTGTGCATAGCCTTTGCAAAATAGTCTAGCTTTGTTTCTTCTTATCTCACCATTTTCATCAAGTTTTTTTCTAAACACCCATTTGGTACCAATCACATTCTTATAAACTAGTCTAGGAACTAGAGACCATGTTTTGTTCTTCTCAATCTGATCTATCTCTTCTTTCATGGCTTTATACTAGTCATCATCTTGTAGTGCATCTTTTACTATTTTGGGTTCAACCTTGCTTAGCAAACATGATTCATTCTTGAGCTTATTCCTTGTCATTAGTCTTGCATCCTTGTCACCAATGATTTGATTTGTAGGGTGATGTCTTCTTACATACTTGGCCAATCTGGGTTCAGTCCTTCTTTCCATGTTTCATCCTTCATCGTCAGAGTCATTTTGTTCTTCTTCATCTGGCATTTCATCATTCCTTTCTTGCATACTATTTTCAAAATTAGAATGTGCATTTCCTACATTCTGTAGCTTAGCTTCTGAATGCAACTCGACATTCACAGGCTAAGACTCGACAGATATTGAAGTTTGTTGCTGATTCCCAACTTGATTTGTAGCATTGTCTTCAACTATCATCCTTCATAGAAGTATACAAAGGATCTATAATCATTTTTTGCTTTGACTCATCAACTTGAACTTCTACATGCTCATCAAAATTTACATTTGCACTCTCCACAACTTTGTTAGTGTTAGTATTCAAACACTTATATGCCGTACTTCTAGTGGAGTATCCAAGGAATATGCCTTCATCACTTTTTGCATCAAACTTTCCATTTCTAGTGTCTTTTAGAATATAGCATTTACAACCAAATACTTTGAAATGTTTAACATTAGGTGAATGACCATACCATAATTCAAAAGGTGTTGCATTTGTACCTTTCTTGACTTGAACTCTATTCAGTGTGTAGACTGCAGTACTTACAACTTCTCTCCAGTACTTTAGTGCAACATTTTTCTCCATCATCAAGGTTCTAGCACAGTCGATCAATAACCTATTCCTCCTTTCAGCAATACCATTCTGTGGTGGAGTTCTTAGTGCTAATGTTTGCCTTTTGATACCTTTTTCATTGCAGAATGTTTCAAACTCTCTTGATGTGAACTCACCTCCTCTGTCTGACCTTAGGCATTTCAAGTTCTTTCTTGTTTCCTTCTCAACTCTAGCCAAATACCACTTGAACATTTGAAATGCATCATATTTTTTCTTTTAAAATATAGTAGTTATCATCCTAGAGTAGTCATCTACAAATAACATTATGTATCTATCTCCTAGGTAGCTTTGTGCTTCTATTGGACCACATAAGTCTGTATGGACTAACTCTAGTACTTCATTGGAAGTGTATGTTTTTCTTTTGAAACTAGACCTAGTCATCTTTCCTAGTTGGCATTGTTGGCACATTGTGTTTTTAGCTTTCTTCAACTTGGGCAACCCTCTGACTTTCTTTTTCTTGCTGATGCTAATCAGATTATCAAAGTTAACATGACACAACCTTTTATGCCACAACCACGCATCATCAAGTCTAACAACAAGACATGTTGCATCTTCCATATCTAGGTAAAACAGGTTACTCCTAGTTTTTTCACCCTTCCCTATCAAATTTCCATTAGTATCATAGATCTTGGCAGTTTTGTTTCCAAATTAAACTTTGCAACCTACATTGCCTAACTAGATACACTCAAGAAATTGTAGCTCAATCCTTCAACATAGTATACATTATCACATGAAATTTTCTTTTTAAGTTTGATAGAACCTTTTCCTTTGATTTGACATGGGGAATCATTACCAAATCTAACACTATTTCTATCATATTGAGTAAAGGTAATGAACTTACTTTTGTCTCCTGTCATGTGATGTGAGCATCCGCTGTCTATGATCCACTTGTCATTCTTGTTCACAGAGGTAACCAATGTTGTTGCTTCATCTTCATCTTTGTCTAATTCATCCTTCATGGCTACATAGAATACTTCATCATCATTCTCATCAAAGTCTTCTTCAACAATGTAGCATCTCTTGCCTTTTTCCTTATAGTCCTTAGTATCATCCTCTTTCTTTCCTGTACTTGCTTCCTTCATTGTAGTTTTTCTTTTGTGTACATCTTGTAGCAATATGACCTACTTCATTGCAATTGAAACATATGATAGGGAGCTTACCTTTGAATTTTCCTTTACCTCTATGGAATCTCCTAGCTAGTAGTGCTTCTAATTGTTCCACATCTTTGTCATCTGTGCTCCTATCACTAGATGCATGTTTTCCTTTTCTTTTTTTCTTCTTTGATGTGTCCTCTTCAATATCTTTTATTGTCATCTTGGCCTTGAAAGTAGATTCAAGGTTCTCAGGTTTGTAGTTGTCAAAATTGGATAGCTCAAATGCAGTAAGTCTTCCAACAATTCCTTCAAAGGTTAGTGTGTTCCCTTGTACACACCTCAACTCTTGGATAGCTAAAACTCTTATAGCATAGATAGAGAGTAGAGTTCTTAAGTATTTACTGATAGTCGTTTCTTCTTCCAATTGTCCACCTAGGCTTCTTATTGCACTTACCACTTCTTTCATTCTTGCAGCGTACTGAGTAGTATTTTCTCCTTCCTCCATCTTCATGTCATCAAACTTTCCTCTTAGGCTTTCTCACTTTGCTCTCTAGAAATTCTAATCCCCTCCATAGATTTTTGATAAGGTTTTCCACATCTTGAATGCAGTGTCACAATCTTTGATGTCATCATGAGTGCAGAGGCAATCTCCAACATTGCTTGATTATGCTCCTTATTTTTGTTCAAATCATCTATAGTAAGAGGTCCTATTAGAGTTACATGTTCTATTCCAATTGAGGTTTGTGCATAGTCACCTATTGATCCAAGGAGCAATTTCATCAGACTCTGCTTGTTGGAAATCTAATTGAAAAGCTCATTGTTGTTGAAGATCAAAGAGGGAGATTGTTGTAAAAGAATATTTTCAATCATTATTTTTCCATTGATGACAAACCTACTATATGTAGGGATGATATTTTCTTACAAGATTCATGCACTATCACTTAGTTGATTGATGAAGAGGATTTGATCAACAAGATGTAACAAGAGCACCTAAAGGAAGGGTTGAGTTACGATATTGTAATGAATTGCAAGAACTAATTAAGACAATGGTTGAGTAATGTATTGATGACATACTCAAAGATATAGAGGTTGGTCACACTTAGATACATTGGAAGAAGAAGTTGTAACAAGGTTGATTGCAAAACTTTAACTTTGATCATCATAAGGTGCCAAGCAAGTCAGTTGAAGCCGATAAAATTCTTAATAGAAGCTGAGTAATAGAAATTTTAGTTAGTGCCAAGTGAAAGATTAGGTGTCAAGCATCAGAAAAAATTTCAGTTAGTGTTGAGTGATCTTCAGGCACCGAGCATCAGGAAAACATAGTTGATGTTGAGTAACACAGTATGTGTCGAGCACTAGCATTTCAATAGTGCCAAGCTATTACATTATTTCAAATGATGAAGATTTTCCAAAATGAGCTGACATAGTGGTTGCATTGAATTTTGTGAACAAGTTGGAAGATAAGGATGGTGAGTTGCTGGCACAGAATCTTATGTAAATCATTTTTGGGTGAATTATAAAGGATTATTCAAGAAGTTTCTAGAGGAAACAAAATATGGGATAGATATAATTTATCCTACCTAATACATGCAAATTGAAATTGAAAAATGGAAGAATCAAGAAGGAAAAGGAACTCCAAGACTTCTATTTAAGAAGTCATAGACCAAGAAGAAAGATGTTGCTGATCCTATTGCTACAGAAGTGCCAAAATCTGCAAAGTGATTGAAAGGGTGTCAAGAAGGAGACATCTAGAAGAAGGAAGAGCAAAAAGGCTCTGCTTCTACAAGTGGTCATGAAGAGATGATTGCACTAGTACATTGAGTATGGAGACTCAAAAAGACAAAGCTTGAAAGAAAAGGAAAGCAGTTAAGAGTTGTAGAGATAGAAGGCCAGGCAAGGATATGAGCTGAGAAGTGATCTGAAATCTAAAAGATAAGTTGTATGTTGTAGTCAAGTCAAGATTTTCTAATACTCTCTAGAAATTATATTAGATCTAAAAATCATATAGATTTACATTGGCCTAACAACCATTTGTAAATCCTTTAACAAGGTGGCATTCCAAATGAATGTTCTAAAGTCCTTTTAGCAGGCCCACTTCTAACAGGGTGGTTTAATCCTCTAACAAGGTCACATTTAACTATGTGTGTTGTAAGCCTTTAATAGGGCAGGCCTTTCACAGGGCATCACTTCAGAAGGGTGAGAATTGAGTAGCATGTTACTAGTGATTTTTTTCAAATTGGGTTTCCGTGTAAATCACTATGTCATGTGGTTATTTCATGTGTGTTGTACTTGCATGTTGATTTATAGTAACTTGCTAATTAGAAAAGTTAAAGTTTGCATGAATGAATGTTTGAATGGATTTATCACACTTAGTGAAAAGTTTACAAGGGACATCTAGACCTTGAATAGCTTATTCACCTCCCCCACCCTCCCCTCTCAGTTATTTTAAAGTAATTCTAACAATTGGTATCAGAGCCTTCTGGTGATTTAGTTTCAAGGTACTAGAAGCAGGAAGATCAAGATGTCCAAGAGAGAAGTTCCCAAGCTTAATAAACACAACTTTGGTGCATGGAAAAGTTTGATGAAATTTTACCTTGGATCAATAGGTGACTATGCACAAACTTCAATTGGAACAGAACATGTAACTTTAGCAGGACCTCTTACTGCAGATGATTTGAACAAAAAGAAGGAGCATAATCAAGCAATGTTGGAGATTACCTCTGCACTTAGCTATGCCACATATGATGATGTCAAAGATTGTGACATTGCATTCAAGATGTGAAAAATGCAGTAAAAAATCTATGGAGGAGATCAGAATGTCCAAAGAGAAAAAAGAGAAAGTTTAAGAGGGAAGTTTGATGACATGAAGATGGAGGAAGGTGAGAATGCTACTCAGTATGCTACAAGAATAAAAGAAGTGGTGAGTGCAATAAGGAGTCTAGGTGGTCAACTGGAAAAAGAAACATCCATCAACAAATACTTGAGAACTCTACTTCTTATCTATGCTATAAGATTTTCAGCCATTCAAAAGTTGAGGTGTGTACAAGGGAACACACTAACTTTTGAAGGAATAGTTGGAAGACTGACTGCATTTGAGCTATCCAATTTTGACAATTACAGACCTAAGAACCTTGAATCTTCTTTCAAGGTAAAAATGATAATAAAAGATACTAAGGAGGACACATCAAGAAAAAGAAGAAGAAAAGGAAAACATGCATCCAGTGATAGCAGCACAGAAGAGGAAGATGTGGAACGGTTAGAAGCACTACTAGCTAGGAGATTTCATAGATGTAAAGGTAAATTCAAAGGTAAGCTTCCTATCATATGTTTCAATTATAATGAAGTAGGTCATATAGCTGCAAGATGCCCATAGAAGAAAAACTTTAAAGAAGGAAGCAAGTTCAAGAACAAAAGAGAAGATGATAGCAAAGAGTACAAGGAGAAAAGCAAGAGATGCTACATTGTTGAAGAAGATTTTGATGAAAATGATGATGAAGTAGTCTATGTTGCCATGAAGGATGAATCAGACAAAGATGAAGATGAAGTAACAATATTGGTTACCTGTGTGAGCAAGAATGACAAGTGGATCATAGATAGTGGGTGCTCACATCACATGAAAAGAGATAAAAGTAAGTTCATTACCTTTACTCAATATGATGGAAATAGTGTTAGATTCAGTAATGATGCCCCATGTCAAATCAAAGGAAAAGGCTCTATCATACTTACAGAGAAAATTTCATGTGACAATGCATACTATGTTGAAGGATTGAACTACAACTTGTTGAGTGTATATCAGTTAGCCAATGTAGGTTGCAAAGTGGAATTTGGAAACAAAATGGCCAAGTTCTATGATATTGATGGAAATCTGATAGGAAAAGGTGAAAAAACTAGGAGTAATCTATTTTACCTAGATACGGAAGAAGTAAAATGTCTTATTGTTAGACTTGATGATGTGTGGTTGTGGCATAAAAGGTTGTGTCATGTTAATTTTGAAAATCTGATCAACATTAGCAGAAAGAACAAAGTCAGAGGATTTCCTAAGTTAAAGAAACCTAAAAATACAGTGTGTAAACAATGCCAACTAGGGAAGATGACTAAATCTAGTTTCAAAAGCAAAGCATACACTTCCAATGAAGTCCTAGAGTTAGTTCATACAAATTTATGTAGCCCAATAGAAGTACAAAGCTACCTAGAGGACAGATACATAATGCTATTCATAGATGATTATTCCAGAATGATGACTTCTATGTTCTTAAAACTAAAATATGATGCATTTCAAATGTTCAAGTGGTATCTGGCTAGAGTTGAGAAGGAAACGGGAAAGAACATGAAATGCCTAAGGTCAGATAGAGGAGGTGAGTTCACATCAAGAGAATTTGAAGTATTTTGCAATGACAGAGGTATCAAAAGGAAAATGTTAGCACCAAGAACTCCACCATAGAATGGTATTGATGAAAGGAGAAATAGGTCAGTGATTGACTGTGCTAGAACCTTGATGATGGAGAAAAATGTTGCACTTAAGTATTAGAGGGAAGCTGTAAGTACTACAATCTACACACTAAATAGAGTTCAAGTCAAGAAAGGTACAAATGCAACACCCTTTGAATTATGGTATGGTCATTCACCTAATGTTAAACATTTCAAATTGTTTGGTTGTAAATGCTATATTCTAAAAGACACTAGAAATGGCAAGTTTGATGCAAAAAGTAATGAAGGAATATTTCTTGGGTACTCCTCTAAAAGTAAGGCATATAAGTGTTTGAATACTAACACTAACAGAGTTGTGGAGAGTGCAAATGTAAATTTTGATGAGCATGCAGAAGTTTAGGATGATTAGTGAAAGCAAATAGAGGACTATAGATCCTTTGTATACTTCTATGAAGGAATGATAGCTGAAGACAATGCTGCAAATCAAGTTGGAAATCAACAACAAACTTCAGTATCTACCAAGTCTCAACCTATGAATGCCAAGTTATATTCAGAAGCCAAGTGGCAGAATGGAGAGAATGAACAAACTAGTTCTGAAAATAGTATGCATGAAAGGAATGATGAATTATCTAATGAAGAAGAATGAAATGACTCTGAAGCTAAAGAATCAAATGTGGAAAGAAGAAATGAACCTAGATTAGCTAAGTATGTAAGAAGACATCACCGTGCAGATCAAATCATTGGTGATAAGGATGCTAGAGCAATGACAAGGAATAGACTTAGAAATGAATCATGTCTACTGAGCAAGGTTGAACCCAAAATAGTAAAAGATGCACTACAAGATGATGACGAGTATAAGGCCAAGAAAGAGGAAATAGATCAAATTGAGAAAACCAAAAGTTGGTCTCTAGTCCCTAGACCAGCTGATAAGAATGTGATTGGTACTAAGTGGGTGTTCAGAAACAAACTTGATGAGAATGGTGAAATAACAAGAAACTAGTTTGCAAAGGCTATGCGCAAAAAGAAGGACTGGATTATGGAGAGACATTTTCTCCTATTGCAAGAATGGAAGAAGTAAGAACATTACTTGCATATGCTGCATATAAAGGTTTCAAAGTTTACCAGATGGACATAAAGTTAACTTTTTTGAATGGAATACTGGAAGAGGAAGTCTACATAGAACAACTAGAGGGGTTTGTTGATGAGAAGAACAAGAATATGGTCTACAAACTACACAAAGCACTCTATGGACTGAAGCAAGCACGAAGAGCATGGTATGAAAGGCTACACAAATATCTTGTGAAGATAGGATTTGAAAGAGCAAATGACAATAACAACTTGTACATTAAAGCTGAGGAAGGTAAAGACATTTTGATTTTAGAAATCTTTGTTGATGACATAATATTTGGAGGAAAAGATGTTTTATGCAAAGATTTTGCTAACCAAATGAAGCATGAATTTGAGATGTCAATGTTTGGAGAAATCAAATTCTTTGTTGGATTACAAGTACATCAGTTGAAGCATGGAATATTTGTAACCCAATCTAAATACATCAAGGAAGTACTCAAAACATTTGGGCTAGAAGACTCAAAACCAGTCAGCACACCAATAGAAACTAGAAATAAGCTATCAAAAAATGATGAGTTTATTGAAGTAAATCAGATATTGTATAGGTCAATGATTGGAAAGCTGCAATATGTTGTACATAGTAAACCAAACATTGCATTAGCTATTGGAATAGTGGCTAGATTTTCTACCAATCCAAAAGAAAACTACTTAATGGCAGTAAAGAGAATATTAAGATATCTGAAAGGAACTAATGACTTTGGTTTGTACTACAAAAAGAATGAGAAATTTGAATTGAGAGCTTATATTGATGCAGATTGGGGGGGTAACAT
This sequence comes from Cupressus sempervirens, assembly GCA_028749045.1. Lineage (NCBI taxonomy): Eukaryota > Viridiplantae > Streptophyta > Pinopsida > Cupressales > Cupressaceae > Cupressus > Cupressus sempervirens. Next base: position 443,782,370 of record CM053793.1, on the reverse strand, counting down.
TGATGATAGAAAAGATACCAGTGGAGGAGCAATTTTCTTAGGAAAAAGGTTGACCACATGGACAAGCAAAAAACAAAGCTATACCTCATAGTCTACTGTTGAAGTTGAATATGTGGTAACTGCTATAAAATGCACTAATATTGTGTGGATCAAACATTTGCTGCAAGGTATGAATGAAGAGGTAATTGAGCCTATGACACTTTATTGTGATAATACAAGTGCTATCAATAAATCAAAGAATCCAGTAATGCATGCTAAAACCAAGCATATTGCAATTAAGTATCACTATGTAAGAGAGCTAGTGGAAGATAAACAAGTGAAGATGGAATATGTTAGCTCAAAGGAACAGATTGCTGATATCTTCACAAAAGAACTACCTAAAGATGCTTTTGAGTATCCTAGAGGTAAGTTAGGAGTGATACCCCTAGCTAAGGCTACTTAAAGCAAAAGCAAGAATGCCTTGCATCAAATAAGTTGAATGTTGGAGATTTTACACATTGATGCGAAGGATGTTTACTTTGGGATCCATACCTAAAGTAATAGAAGTACTAAAAACTTCAAATTAGTAACAAGCAAGGTAACAAGGGGAGATTGACTAAATCTATAAAAGATACATCTGCATATTAAAGATGCTAATATGTCTTTGGCATTGTTGTCAAAGAGGGAGAAGTGAACAATTGATGAACAATATCATTAAAGATAAAGGATCAAAGAAGTAGAGGGAGATTTCAAAGGTTGATTAGAACAACAAAAGATGAATAATATAGAGGAAGATAGATAAAGATAAAGGATACAACAACAAAGAGGGAGAAGTGAAATGAAGATGTGATGTTACAACTTACTTTTTGGCATTTGACTTGATGTTCTAACCTAGTAAGCTTTTGGTGGAATATTTTAGTCTGATGGTTGATCAGTTTTGTTTGCCATCAATGCCAAAGAGGGAGATTGTTGAAAATCTTATTGAAAAGCTCATTGTTGTTGAAGATCAAAGAGGGAGATCATTGTAAAAGATTGTTTTCAATCATTGTTTTGCCATTGATGTAAAACCTACTATATCTAGGGATGATATTCACTTACAAGATTCATGCACTATCACTTAGTTGATTGATGAAGAGGATTTGATCAAAAAGATGTAACAAGAGCACCTAAAGGAAGGGTTGAGTTATCATATTATAATGAAGAGCAAGAATCAATTAAGAAAATGGTTAAGTAATGTATTGATGACATACTCAAAGATATAGAGGTTGGTCACACTTAGATACATTGGAAGAAGTTGTAACAAGGTTGATTGCAAAGCTTTAACTTTGATCATCAGAAGCTGCCAAGCAAGTCAGTTGAAGCCGAGAAAATTCTTAATAGAAGCTGAGTAATAGAAATTTCAGTTAGTGCTGAGTGATCTTCAAGTGCTGAGTAAAAGATTAGGTGCCAAGCATTAGAAAAAAATTTAGTTAGTGCCGAGTGATCTTTAGGTGCCAAGCATCAGGAAAACATAGTTGATGCCGAGTAACATAGTATGTGCTGAGCACCAATATTTCAATAGTGCAAAGCTACTGCATTATTTCAAATGATGAAGATTCGCCAAATCTAATATGACATAGTGGTTGCATTGAATTTTGTGAACAAGTTGGAAGATAAGGATGGTGAGTTGCTGGCACAGAATCTTATGTAAATCATTTTTGGGTGAATTCTAAAGGATTATTCAAGAAGTTTCTAGAGGAAACAAAATATGGGATAGATACAATGTATCCTACCTAATCCATGAAAATTGAAATTTAAAAATGAAAGAATAGAGCGGGAAAAGGACCTCCAAGATTTCTATTTAAGAAGTCATAGACCAAGAAGCAAGATGTTTCTAATCCTATTGCTACAGAAGTGCTAAAATCTGTGAAGTGATTGAAAGGGTGTCAAGAAGGAGACATCTAAAAGAAGGAAGAGCACAGAGGCTCTGCTTCTACAAGTTGTCATGAAGAGATGAAGGCACTGGTACATTGAGTATGGAGACTCAAAAAGACAAAGCTTGAAAGAAAAGGCAAGCAATTAAGAGTTGTAGAGATAGAAGGCCAGGCAAGGATATGAGTTGAGAAGTGATTTGAAATCTGCAAGATAAGTTGTATGTTGTAGTTAGGTCAAGATTTTGTAATACTCTCTAGCAATTGTATTAGATCTGAAAATCCTATGGATTTAGGTTGGCCTAATAGACTTTTATAAATCCTTTAATAGAGTGGAATTCCAAGTGAATGTTCTAAAGTCCTTTTACCAAGCCCATTTCTAATAGGGTGGTTAAATCCTCTAATGAGGTCACATTTAGCATTGTGTGTTGTAAGCCTTTAATAGGGTAGGCCTTTCATAGGGCATCACTTTAGAAGGGCGATAATTGAGTAACATCTTACTAGTGGTTTTTCCCAAATTTGTTTTCCACATAAATCACTGTGTCATGTGTTGATTTCTTGTGTGTTGTACTTGCATGTTGATTTACAGTAACTTGCTAATTAGAAAAGTTAAAGTTTGCATGAATGAATGATTGAATGGATTTATCACACTTAGTGAAAAGTTTACAAGGGACATCTGGATCTTGAATAACTAATTCACCCCGCCCTCCCCCACTCCCCTTAGTTATTCTTAAGCAATTCTAACACTACCATGCAACAAAGTTTTCTTTGTTGAGCTTGGGAACTTCTCTCTTGGACATCTTGATCTTCCTACTTCTAGTACCTTAAAACTAAATCAGTAGATGGCTTTGACACCAATTGTTAGAATTTCTTTAGAATAACTGAGAGTCTGTGTGTGGGGTGGGGGGGGGGGGGGGGTGAATCAGTTATTCAAGGTCCAGATGTCCTATTCAAACTTTCCACTAAGTGTAGTGAACCCATTTAACCATTCATTCATCCAAGCTTTAACTTATCTAATTAGCAAGCTACTATAAATCAACATGCAAGTATAACACATAAAAAATCAACACATGACACAATGATTTACGTAGAAACTCAATTTGGGAAAAACCACCAGTAACATGCTACTCAATTTTCACTCTTCTGAAGTGATACCCTATGAAAGGCCTGCCCTATTAAAGGCTTGCAACACACTCTTAAATGTGATTTTTAGATCTCAATGGCTATTAGGCCAACCTAAGTCCATAGGATTTTTAGATCTAATACAATTGCTAGAGAGTATTAGAAAATCTTGATCTAACTACAACATACAACTTATCTTGCAGATTTCAAATCACTTGTCAACTCATATCCTTGCCTGGCCTTCTATCTCTACAACTCTTAATTGCTTGCCTTTTCTTTCAAGCTTTGTCTTTTTGAGTCTCCATACTCAATGTACCAGTGCCTTCATCTCTTCATGACCACTTGTAGAAGCAGAGCCTCTGTGCTCTTCCTTCTTCTAGATGTCTCCTTCTTGACACCCTTTCAATCACTTCACAGATTTTAGCACTTCTGTAGCAATAGGATTAGCAACATCTTGCTTCTTGGTCTATGACTTCTTAAATAGAAATCTTGGAGGTCCTTTTCCCGCTCTATTCTTTCATTTTTCAATTTCAATTTGCATGGATTAGGTAGGATACATTGTATCTATCCCATATTTTGTTTCCTCTAGAAACTTCTTGAATAATCCTTTAGAATTCACCCAAAAATGATTTACATAAGAATTCACTCTTAAATGTGACCTTATTAGAAGATTCAACCAAAATACCATAGTATTGATTTTGAGATTCTCAATGATGTAAGTCATTTGTAGATGAAATATTTGTCACCTGGAAGACTGCACTTATCCCAAAATCACAAGTTATCTTCTTGTCATCTAAATATTTGATGTGGAATTTATAACCATTGCATAACATAGACTTGTGGTGTTTCACCTACAATAATGTCAAACATGTATACATTATTGCATCATGAGTACAAAAACATATTGTTGATTAACAAACTTATACGTAGTTGGAGATCTTTTAGACCATATGCTAAATCTATATCCTTTTGTGTAACATTGGGATCTCCATAACAATGAGCTTGTTTAACCAATGAAGACATGGATTTCCATTATAATCTATGACTAGAATGTTGACATCGTTCAATCCATACTATCATCCAATCTTTGATTGTTTGCAATAAACAAATGTATTGCATCTCACTCTTTAGCAATTGTACAAAAGTAAATAGATGACTTACAACATATTTATTTTTAATATTAAGAATTAATTAACTAAAATAACATCTCATAATTTATTACCTTTCATTTTTCTAAATATATCATTCCTCACCAAGTACTCCCCTTCAAATTTTTAAATGGAGTCGAGACCCCAAATGCAATCTATATGGGTCTTTTTTGCAAGATTAAGAAGATATTGAGTAATGTACACCATCATCTGGTATACCATATATCCCCCAATCATAGAACTCTTAGGACATTCTCTTTGTTGAACCAAACATTTCAAAAAAATTAAGTGTCTCTTAGGCATCCACATTGACCTATGTTGTACAGATCCACATAATTCAATCTCCTCAACTATGTATATGAGGTAGTGCATTGAAAAAAGTTAAAGGTAAACACTTTTTCATTTCACACATTGGTAGACAAATTCTTTTCTTCCAATATTTTATATCTTCTTTATGAATTTCTCTAGATGACAACCACCTACAAGGGATTCAAGACACAAAAACATATAAATATGAGACTTTACAATATGTTACTTATTTTATATATTAAAAAAATATCACTACTTACCCCATGTATTTTCCAAGATCATATATCACTTGTTTGATATTATTGTCGAAGTTGTTTGGGAGTGATAGGGGTAGCACATACTACAACAATTGTCAACTGATCATTTCATTCTTTTCTAATGTAATACAATGAAAATTGAATGCAGTTTCACAAATATATTGTAAATACAAAAGATGGTGGCTTACCTTGATTAAGGTATATGATTCATGTATTTTCAGCCCTTGGCCAAATTCACTTTTCTGTGATATGAGATTGCTTATATTTGTAGTAGACCCTGTATGAAATTGAATTTTTTTTGACTTCTTTTGTTACTTTGTTGCTCTGTTAATAACCAAGGAAGGGCACTTGCATTAATTCGATCTCCATTGCTATTTGATTCAATGATATTTTTCATTGCATGATTGGGATCATGAATGTCACTACAAATTTTGGTAAGTTTTTCTTTATCACGCTCTCCATCCAATATTTTCCATAATGTCTCTATTATATTCTTTCCAATATGCATAGTATCAAATAAATGTACAATTTGTAGCTACTCATAGCAGGACAACCTACTAAATTCTTTGGGATAACATTTGAGTCCCTTTAGAAGGTGGTTAGTATTGATGCCTTGATGACCTCTAATTCTATTATATTCCAACTTCCATAGGTGAGGTGTCATTCTTCATGACTTTGATGTAGACTCTTCTCTCCCATTGAAAATATGTTTTTCAACACTTCAATACTTATGATTTTTGTGGAGGAAGTTCCTATTCTCATCAAACACTTGCTTTCTTAAAAAAATTAAATGATGAGATTTCATCTTTGGACCACACACATTAGACATGCAAATTTTTACTTTGTTTGAAGACCTACAAGATAATGATACAATTGGATTAAATATGTTCATTTTTGGAATTGGTATTATCACATACAATGTCAACCTTAGGGCATCATGAATTGTCCACACAAGCATCACATGGAATTGAAATTGTCTTTGTCCAATTAGTCTAGAGATACCATACGTAGTGAAACCATTCCATAACACCAAAAACTCATTGATAAGAGGCACAATATATACATTCATATCTTTCACTTGGTACTTACCTAGTTGAATAAACAAGATCAGTTAATTATTATGGGTATTTCACTCCAACATGTAAGCATTCACCATATATGATTACCCAAAAACCCTCCAAGTGAGAAGGTAAAACTGGGGTGGGGATGACACCTACAAATCTTCACTACTATAATAATAAAGTGTATCAATGAAGGTTACAATGTTTTGACCATGAAACATGATCTACCCTATAAAAGGTTTGCCCTATTAAAAGCTTGCAAAGATTGTTAGGTCTCACCTTGTTAGAGGATTTCAACACCCTGTTAGAAGTGTGCCTTGTTAGAGGACTTTAACTTACAACTAAGTAAGAACACTGTTAAAGGATTTCATACAGTCTGTTAGGCCAATCTATTAAGAAATTTGACTGAAATCACCTATTAAAATGTCTCAACATAGATCATGCAATTGACACTTTCTTGCTTGATAAAAAATCACCTCTAAACAATGTCTTCTTGATCCTTTTTGATTAGATGTCTTAATGTTGTATCCTTTATTCTATCCTCTATTCTTCTCTAACTAATTCTGCAATTCACTCTTTCTTCATAACTTCTAACTCACCATGAATTCTCTTCATGTAGACTATCTTCTTTGCTCCTTCAATTATTTTCACACTCCGTAAAAAGTTTAGAGTTTCATTCTCCTCAAGAAGACTTTGGTGGCTTAGGGTTAAGTATGAATCTACAGTTGAAATTCATCCATTTTTCTGCTTAATCCTTCCCATTTTCTGATTGGCTACATGTAATTACATAGGGAATCAAAATAGAGATTTGTCCTTATCTCCAAATTATCAAAATACAATCTTAAGTTGGCTTGAAAATGGTCTGCATAGTTGTTTGTGCCATTACAAACAAATATGTCAAAACTATCTTACTTATCATCTAAAGTCTATGATGCTCAACATGCACTGATCTTTATATTATGACTCGACACTTGCATTACTTGACATCCATTGTTTACTAAACTCCTGAATCACTCGGCATGGTTTATCTACTCGACACTTGAGTGACTTGGCACTCATTATAACTCGACATGGTCTAATATTTACATGTTGTGCTTGGCATGTATTAATAGTTTGACATGAACTAAATAAATGGCTTAAGTGTGTTGACACTCACTTGTCAAAACCAATCTGAGATCAACAATCTCCCCCTTTGACATGAGTGTCAAAAACACTTGAATATACAATATTATCCTCAATCTTCTCGAGCATAACATATCCATGACTTGACTTATATATAAAACTTTCAATATTTCAAAATTTGTAATAACTTGTACCTCAAAAATTGATAACTCCCCTTGAGTTAAAAAGTATGTTATGTATCCAAAATTTTGTGCTCCTTTCTAAGTAAATGTGTCTCTGTTGATACACTTTGACTTCAATGCACTGATACTCTTTCATGCTCTACCTTAGCTAATATCTCTCCCTTTTCTTATTCTCCTTATTTTCTTATACTCCCCCTATCTTATTTTTGTCCCACATTTTTTATTCTCCCCCTTTTTGACACTTATGCCAAATAGGCTATACACTTATTGTGTATTTGTCTAGAAAATATTTATGGACATCCATTATTATCTTGAGGGTTGCGTCCCAGTTATCACATGCAACATCCAATGACTTAATTTGGATTTCAAGCTCGACAACAAGGTGGACTAGACCATCTAGAGTAGAAATATTGGGGTCTTTCTCTAGTAGAGTTTCAACATAGCCTAGCTCCTTGTGTAATATCTCCATGTGTGGGGTGAGGGCAGCTTGTATGCTTGTCAATTTGGCTCTTATTTAGCCTCATTTTCTATTAATACAACTATTTGACTCTCTAATTGAAGTAGTGCCCTAAAATGCTTCTCACTCTGAGCTAGATTGGTTGGGAGTCTTGGACTTAATGCAGATATTTGGCTCTCCAAACTCAGAATGTGACTTCTAGTCTCTTGGGTGAAGAGTGTAGGATTGCATAGTTTTGTGTACAATGAGAATATATTCTCAAGTACCTTCTTCACATCCTCAACCTTAGTTGGCAATGCAACTTGTGTAAGTTCTACATCACCAAATATCTTTTCATTGAATTTATTCTAAATTTTTTTTCCTAACCATTCTAATAGTTTAGCATTTATATCAAGGTCTTCATTACTGACCTTCTCCACTTTGTTTGTCATTTGTTCTATTAGTGGCTTGGTCTCTTCAAGAGTTGGTAGACTAAATGCATCTAAAAAGATGTCTTTAATAACTTGAAGTGCTTGCTTCTTCCTATGTTCTCTCCTAAGAATTTCTTGATTCTTTTTCCTTTCTAAGGCCTGTTGTAGTATGCCTATTTGTTCTAGTGTCATAGTATCATAATCATACTTAGGTATAATGATTTCTTCATCAAGAGTTATATCTCCATAATGTATTACCTTTTCAACCTTTGATGAACTTGGGCTTGTCACTGAGATTTGTAATGGAGTAGCATCTATGCTCAACTTATGAAGAGTTTGTAGAGAAGGAGTGCTAGATGTTGGTAAGGCTACCAATACTTGGATGAAAAATTGTTCCTTCACCTTCAATGTTAGCTCACTCTCTTCAGGCTTGCCCTGGTCTACCACTATGACTTGGCTTGTACCTTGTTCTTGTGTTGTAGGTATAGATGAATCTATCTATCCCATTTCCTTCTAATGTCCTACAATGGTGTCTTTCTCTTCTGTCTTCTTCTCAATAGTATCAAATTTGATAATTGTATCAACCTTGGTAGATGTAGTTTTAGGTATTTGGACCAAAGGTTGTACATGAATAACTGAAGGGATGATGGAAGGTGGTTCTTGTCAATTCACCTTTTCCCTTGTAACATTAGTTGCTGCCTTTTGTAGTTCTTCTACACTAACCAAAATAGGATTGCCACTAAGTTTGGCCGAAATGTAGATTGATCTAGTATTTTCTTCAAGTCTTCTATAGTAAGAGGATTGATGTTCTAACTTGATAGATTAGAGATATCCTTTACAGTTATAGTTTTAGTTGTCTTGGTTGTGTCATGGGGAGGACTAACACTTGGCAATTATGTGTCATGGACACTTTATTCTTCTTGCTACTCAAGCTTAGCTGTTGCCTTGTCATCTTCTTTCACTTATGTCTCTCCTCCAACAGCTTTTTCATCATCTTCCTCATCATTATCTTCTTTGTCATCATCTTTAACCTCTAAAGGGTCAGTTTCTCCTTTTTTCATAGTGGTCAACCATAAATGAGTTTCCATATTTGTGTTGATTTCTTAACAACATCCTCAATATTATTTTGAAGAATGCTAAAGGCTTTGTATTTAGGTGTGAACCTAACATCATATTTCTTTATAGTCTTAGAAATTTGTCCCTTAGTAAACTTAGGCATTACTTGGGCTAGTGCTGACTCCTTGATTTGTCTTTCAAAATTCAAACAATAATGCCATTTTTTGTCAACAATGTCATATAGACTCTTAGGTATAGAGTTGGAAAATTCTAGTGGAGTTGTCTTAAACTTTGACATCATGGCATATAATGCCTCTTTCCACTTGTTTTTTCTCCACTTTACCCAATTTGTCAAAATCAACATGACTAAAACTTTATAAATTTGCATTATTCTTTACATTTTCACATAGATTCTCAAGATTTGAGAGAGGATTGTGACTTATCACCTTGAATTTTTTGTTGTCATTGAACTCTATCTTCTCTTCATTAGAATTTGGCTATGCCACATATTTCCTTCTCTATCTTTTCTGTTCTTGACCTCCTTGCTCTATTTTCTTTTCCTTTTCTTTAGCCTTTTGTGTTGTAGAACATGTACTAGATATAGTTGTAGGTGCAGTGGGCATAGGCTAACTTGGTTTAACAAGTTTCTTTGTCCTTTCCATTGGCTATGCATTTGCCTTTCTTTTCTTTTTCTCTATAAGAATAGGTGCTTCCTCAGCTTCTTCTCCCTTGACATCTTCATTCTCCTCCTCCTCCTTATCTTCTCCCATGCCTTGTGTAAATGCTAGAGGTTCTTGTACTTGAGTTTCTTCTTCCTCTTCACCATCTTCTATTTCTTCCTCTTCCTCCTTGACATCCTCTCCCATTTTTTCTTTTAGCTTCTTCACTATCTTTTCCTTTTTCTTCATGGAAAAGGTGGTCTTTAAATCCATGGTAATCTTGGACTTTATCATCTCATAATTTCCAAAAAAAATTTTAGTTTTGGCTACTTCTGCTAGTAGGGTTGTTATAGCTACCGAGGCTTCATCTACATTTACCTCATATCCTAAGGGTCTCAACCATCTTACCCTAGGTGTGGCAGCTTGTACAAATGTGTATTCAGCATCAACAAGAAAATATACATCATTATAGTGTTTCTCAACTAAAGATATTGGTATTCTTAGCCTCTCCTTCATTGAATTTTTGAAATCTTCAAAATAGCTAGTTATTAAGAATTCAAAGTTTTCTCCTAGATGCTCAATGTATTCACCAATATGTACTACAATTGATCTATTAGTCTTCCATCCCATAGTACCAAATGAGGGGAATGTGTTTTGTACATAAAAAAATATACAAATCAATATTGAACCAAACTTGCATTGTGCACTCTTGGTTTTCTTGATTGCTCCAAGGTTCTCCATTAGTTGTTGCAATTGAAGTTCTACTAGATCATATGTATGATCTTTCTTGACAAGCTTGTAACCCACATCCACAACTATGTAGGGTAAATTGTTCAATACACTAGATTGATAAAAAATCTGTGATATTACCCTTACAACAAAGTTAATAAGAGGATCTATGATTGTATCTATAGCCATACCTCTCTTATTCTAGACTGCTCTAGTATTCTTTTCAATCATCTCATTAGAGTCACTTCTAAGTGTCTTAGGTTGATCTAGGGTTAGGTAGCCAATAACCCTATGAATTATTCTCTTGGTAATATTGATAGGTCCACTTTCTAGCCAAAAGGAACCATTATGAATTCGACTAAGCACAATTCATATCCACTCTATCTTAAACACATTAGGAAAATCTAGGGCTCATGTTAAGCCCTTTTTCTCAACAATCTTGAATTCTTCTTTCAAAACACCATTTTCACACAACCTATTGTATGCACCTCTTATTTCCATGTCACCAATGCTTCCTATCTTGCAATTTTAGTATTTCCTCACATTTTGTACCATTATCACATTAGGTGGGATCATAGACAATGCACCAAAAGGGTCTTGTTTATATGCGATGTCAGGAATAGCTTTAAACACATGCCACTTAACTTTATTACTAACTAGCTGAATGTTTAAACCTTCCTTGCCTTCAACATTTTTTGAACTCGATGTCATTGTGTCAAACTAGGATTTTACAACAATTTAAACTGTGTAGCTTGGCTCATGATAAATACCTTAAGAAATCTAATGAACTAGTGTGAGATCACTACTAAGATCTTTTGCAACTTCTTTGAATGGATTTCTAGATCACCTTCTGCTCTACTTTCTCTTTCTTGAATTTGAAATGATGAAAAATGAGCTAAAATTGATTATATACCCTTTGAAAACCTTGCATTTAATATTGAGTGCTTACATAGCTATGACAGCTACTATGAGCTCGACATCAACTACCTAGTTTGATAGCTTGTTAGCAAGAAAACTATCATGCTCGAAAACAAAATTTAAAAATTTAAAGATTTATCTTGGATTTCTAATAACATCTTGCATCTTTATTCATGCTAATTTAGTCTTTTTAGTACTATCTCCTTTTGGAACTAATGCATGATATAGCCTTTAAATATCAGTCCCTCATACCTCTTGTTTGTCTAGTTTGATGAGGTGTGATCACCTAACCCATTGGGTGAAGTGATCCATTCTCCATTTGATATTTTGCAAATATCTTTCTTTTTCTATGTCTTTTTCATTTCATCTCTAATGTGTTCAACGTCTACCTTGCCTTTACCTTTATCACATTCATGACTTGGTGCCTTTGACCTAGTTGGACAATATCTATTGATATGACTAGTCTTCAAATAGCTAATACATGTAGTTTGACTTAACCACCTTTGGTAGTTACCTCTAAAGTGTGTCCTAATACAATTCTTAAGAACATGTCCATATTCTTTGCAATAATGATAGCTATATCGTGTATTATAATACCAATTATAAGAGTTGTCATTGTTCCTTACCTTTATTTGTCTGTTTGATGACCACATTGATTTGGATCTACATTCAAAAGGTCTATGTCCATACTTCTGACAATTGTAGCAATATCATTCAAATCTTTGTGTATGCATGGTCCTAGTGCTTGATGACCTTTCTTGTTGCACTTATGACAATGAATCATGTTCTTAGGCTTGACATTCTAGTTTGTAGTTTTACTCCTACACACATTAGTAGTATGTCCTTTTTAACCACGATTATGAAAAGTAGGTTCAGAGTTCTTACCTTTGTTATTTCTTTCTTCTACATCTTTGGATGATTCTCCTTCTTCAGTGCTTGTATATCCCAGTCCTGATGTATCATTCTTGGATTTAGGAGATCTCAATAATTGCTCAAAGTATTTGATGGATTCATTTAGTTTGTTGAAACTTTCAAAAAATTCCTTTTCTCTCTGTAGGTCACTTTGAAATTACTCATTCTACAACTTCAATGTAGTTATCTCAATATCCTTGACATTCAATTCATAGTTGCCATTCATCATTTTACTTAAAGTATCCAATTTAATGTTGGAATCTTGGTTAGCTCTATTGATTTTTCTTCTAGTCCATTGGCCAAAATTCTTTTGTCTTCTTCAATCATGGTTTTGTTTTCCATGGCTTTCTTCCTTTGTTCAATTACCTCACATAGCTATATAGCTTGTGATTCTTGCTCTAACTTGAGATTTCTAATTTTCTCAGCTTGAACTCTATTCTTTTCTATTAGATCTACAACTAATACATCAAACTCATTGGAGTCTCCATTTTCAAAGAGTTTAGTAGTGTCTATCTCTTTGTATTGTGTATCATTCTCCACAATAGCAATTTATTTCCTTCTCTTGAAGGATTTCTTTAGTTCCTCTCTTGCTTCATTCAATTAATGTAGTATGAGATGTATTTCAATCTCCTGGTTCTCAATAGTGTTTCCCAACTTGTAGAATTCCATTTAAAAATCTTTCCTCAAAGCTACAAAGCTTCTTTTCAAAGAACAAGGCTCTGATACCAATTGTTGAAATTAAAATAGGAAAGGTAAACTTCTTGGGGTGGGGGGGTGAATCAATTAGACTCATAAAACTTTCACCACACATCCATCTCATGCATTCAATGAGTAAATTGAAATAACTTGTAAATCATATACATCTAAATCATGTAAACATGTAAGCATTCACACACATAACACCATATATGATTACCCAAAAACCCTCCAAGTGAGAAGGTAAAACCAGGGTGGGGATGACACCCACAAATTTTCACTATTACAGTAATGTATCCAATGAAGGTTACAATGTTTTGACCATGAAACATGATCTACCCTATGAAAGGTCTGCCCTGTTGAAAGCTTGCAAAGACTGTTAAGTCTTACCTTGTTAGAGGATTTCAACACCCTGTTAGAAGTGTGCCTTGTTAGAGGACTTCAACTTAGAACTAATTAAGCACCTAATTAAAGGATTTCATACACTATGTTAGGACTACTCTGTTAAGAGATTTGTCTAAAATCACCTATTAAAATGTCTCAGCATCGATCCTATAGTTGGCACTTGCTTGCCTAATAACATATCACCTCTAAACAATGTCTTCTTGATCCTTCTTGATTAGATGTCTCAATGTTGTATCCATTACTCTATCCTCTATTCTTCTCTAATCGATTCTATAATTCACTCTTTCTTCATAACTTCTAAGTCACCATGAATGCTCTTCATGCAAACTATCTTCTTCACTCCTTCAATTCTTTTCACACTCCATAAAGAGTTTAGAGTTTCATTCTCCTTAAGAAGACTTTGGTGGCTTAGGGTTAGGTATGAATCTACAATTGAGATTCATCCATTTTGCCTCTTAATCCTTCCCTTTTTTTGATTAACTGCATGTAATTACATAGGGAATCAAAATAGAGATTCATCCTTATCTCCAAATTATTGAAATACAATCTTAAGTTGGCTTCAAAATGGTTTACATAGTTGTTTGTGCCATTACAAACAAATATTTCAAAACTATCTTACTTAGCATCTGAAGTCTCTAATGCTTGGCATGCACTAATCTTTATACTATGATTGGACACTTGCATTACATGACACCCATTGTTTACTTGGCTCCTAGACCACTTGGCATGGTCTATCTGCTCAGCACTTGAGTAACTCAGCACATGAGTGACTTAGCATTCATTGCAACTCGACATGGTCTAATATTTACATGTTGTGCTTGGCATGTATTACTAGTTTGACATGAACTAAGTAAATGGCTTAAGTGTATTGACACTCACTCATCAAAACCAATCAGAGATCAACACCAACATAATGTGATCCCTCTCTATTGACATCCATGGAGGAAGGTTATTGTTGATAAAAAAAATAGGCCACACTAAGTAAATAGATCTTATCTCTCCAAATGGATTGACACTGTTAGTTTCTAGAGAAAGCCCAAGATTTTGAGGTTCTTTAAAGTGTGGCCACTCTTCCTCTATTTCCATAAATGTTGAACCATCCATAGATATTCAAATATTGTCATCTCAACTTCTATTATGTGCATGGTAATCAATAAATTGTGCCAAGCTACTGCACCTGACTAATCATTTAAGACATGGAATAATGGGGATGTAATGAAGAACCTTACGAGGCACATTTTTTGTCACTTGATCATCTTGATATATGCTCGTATGGAATTTAGGTAATTCTATTGTATTTTCATTTTCTTTATGATAATTTAAATGATCTTTAGGTTAAGCATCTATTAATTAATACTTCATTCCAATATGTTTCATGGTGAGACATAATTATTGGTACGAGTAAGGGAGAACAATTTAATGGTGGTAACAAATAGTCACCTATCAATCTATAGAAAAAAAAATTCATTAGTATAAATAATATTAATGATACATATTTTACCTTTTATATACTATAATGATGTATATCAAAAACCTTAGCATACATGACATTATTATATTGGATAAACCATTTATAACCTTCAAATTGACCAACAACAATATAATAGAGAGAAGAGTTGATGGGGATCCTTTGTAAAGGGTCGTGTTTTCCTTCTCAAGTATAGATATATCATGGATGGCGTTAATGTCATCCTCAGCATAATCATCATCATTAACAACAGCAGCACCAGTACCAAATGTGTTAGGGATCAATGCATTCATACCATCATCTTCAAATGTGTTTTATGGAGCATGATCATCATCTTCCATGGGATCATGATCTTCTCCTTCAATACTCACACCTCCATGTTCCTCCATATTCATACCTCCATGTTCTTTTGAGATGTGTTTATCCATATCATGTACTACCCTAGGGAGATTGACATATATAAAAATGATGATAATCAAACCCCTGTTCTATGGTTCATATGTATATTAATTTTCAAAACAATATAACATACAACTTACCAATGGGTAATAATTATACCCCCCTTCAGTGTGACCATTCTCCCTACAACATCTATTGGTTGTTTTGATTTTGATTCTTTTTATCTTTAAGTCATTACAACTCTTACAAGGACAATAATATTTTTCATCACCCTCTCTTTGAAAGTTAGATAACAATCTAGTGATTGTTTCCCTATTTTGATCAAATTCCCTTGTATTATCTGACATGTTCTTTCTTCATAGGAATAAATTATTCTTGTACCCTTGTTGAGTTGGTTGTGTATATCTGCAAAAATATTAGACATGTTGTACTGAATGTTTATATTAGTGCATATGGTTTTGAAAGGAAAATTGGTGTAATTAATGTGTATATCTACAAAAATATTGGACATGTTGTACTTAATGTTTATATCTACACATATGGTTTTTGAAAAAAAAAATAGTGCAATTAATGTGTATATTTGCAAAAATATTGGATATGTTGTACTTAATGTTTATATTTGCACATATGGTTTTGAAAGAAAAAATTGGTGTATTTATACCTCTTCATTTTGATTTTGTTCAAGGGAAGCCCATCAATGGTAATAGAAAATAATAATGCATTTTCTAAGAGTTTACAACTATTCAAAAAAATTAATGTTTTACAATAAAATACACTTGAAGAAATGTTAGCTCAAAAGAAACAACATAGGGTTGAAACTGTACATAAAGTGCTTGACATGAGAGGTTTGCAAGTGAAGATGTTGACCAATCTTGAAAACTTTAATTATGAAATAAAAGCTCTCAAGGATCAAACGCCTATGCCAAAGTTACAACACAATGTGAACTTGATTTTAGATATGGTAGAGGTAGATATTCATAAGTTTGATAAAAATTTAAGGCATAAGAAAGTCTATGACAATATACTAGAAGGAGAAGGAGTGGCTTTAGAAAGAGACTGTACCACACAAACAATAGATAGACAACATAAAGGATATTATGGGAGCACTAGATAGAATCTAGGAAATTGCCACGGTAAATATGACTGCATGAAGAAAACCAAATCCAAAGGTAAACATTAGATCTCCCTTGCTAACTCCTAACGGGTTGGGCTATTATTATTTGTCCCCATCATATTCACTTTGATAGCCATGTTAGGGAGGTGATCTCACCTATTTCATCCTCATGACTTTAAATTCCTTAATAACAATCTTGGGTGCTCAAATTAATGTCCAAGACATTTGCACCTTAGGGCCCTATTTGATCATCATTTGAAAGGGCCTCAAAGTAGACCACAAAATGTTTCTCAATATGTTGTTCTTTACTTTCATTAGAGGGGGAATCTATCTCTTTCTTACTTGGAAGCAAGGGTGAACTTTGCTTCTTTTGAGGTAGCCCCTTGTCCTCTATCCCCTTCCTATTCATTCCTCTTGTTTGTAACTCCTTGTCACTCCCTCCATTCTTCTTCTTGTGTTGGCCTTCTTGTTTTCTTGAACATTTAGGGTGTTGTTCACATGATTCCTCATTTGATTCTTCTACATATTTCATTAGTTCACATTTCAATGGAATTCTTTTTTCCTTCAACTTATCCTTCTATTGGTTTACCCATGTGTGAGTGAATGGTGTTAAACATGAATCATTATTGTGTCAAAACTTTATCTTTATTCGACCAATCTATATTAGGAATTACATTCTTTCTTGTTGTATCATGATCACCTTGGAAATAGAATCTACATTTTCTTAAACCAAAATATCCTAATATCTTAGATGTAATAAATTGGAGGGTATAGTAACTCAACTATATGAGTTGCTTCTATAGTTGACTAATACTTTCATTCATACTAATTGTCAACATACTCTCTTGAAATTTTTGAGCTTATATTTGATCTCTAATTATTTGCAGTCAAACAATGCTCTTTCCTAGATTTGGCATGAGATCTTTAAAGAAAACAAACTTCTCACAAGATTCTTACCCTCCAATTTATGTCTTTTAAATATATTAAGATATTAGGATTTGTCATGATCACCTTGGAAATAACATCAAATAACCTTGGAATTTGTCATGTATTACATTTGCATTTTCTTTGTCATTTCTTATAAGAGTGTTTCAAGGTTGGGAACCACTTCAACATCCTTTCCATGGTTTAGAGGAAATGTCATTATGGGAGAGGCTTCTGCAAGGGAATGAGCCTTGTGATTATGGAATTTATATAGAATAATAACTTGCTTCTTCAACTCCTTTTACTCAACTCTTCACTGAAATTATTCTTCTAGTAGTGAGAATAACTACTACAAATTCTTGGGAGCCAAGGAACCCTAAACCTATGCTACACTTTCTAGAGACATGGGAGAAGTTACTACCAGATTCAGTTTTCATAACATTTTGGATCATATATGATTCCCAAATTAATAGTAGCAATAGATACTTGGGATCCTCATAGGGAGATTGTGCTAATACATGCATGGTTACATCCTTGGCTTCCATTGTTGGGCTAGTGTATGGAGCCTTTATATCCAACCATTTGTATAAGTTAGGGAATGCACTTCATTCCTAAAATAGAAGTGATGCATCTACATATGCAATTTTATCACCTTGAAAATTTGTATTTGATCCTATTGTAGATGCTCAAAAATGGTTCACATCAATGGTTTAATCACTTTTTCATACTAACTCGTCCCATTTTCTCATTTTAGTAATTCTAATCTTTTGGCCAATGTGATTATATCTCAACAATATTCTTCATCATTCATATCCATTTCCACATCAATTGTCGATCATTTCTAAATCATATCCAATCAACCCAAAACCATGTCAACATCATCAAAATTATATCAAATCAACTCGAAATCACCCCAAATCAACTCAAAATCACCTAGAATTAGTCCTAATCAACCCAAAACATGCCAAATACCTTAAATCAATCATCATATATCCAATCCTGGGCATTGTTGTGGCTTTAGTGCCTCAGAAACCTATCAATCTATCAAACCTATCAATCTGACCTTAACATTGTCATGGGTCTCAATGCTAGGTCAATCTGTCATTCTTGTCATCTAATCATTGACATTTTCTAGTTCCTCAGTGTTAGATCATGACATCATCAAACCATTTTAATAACATTGACAATGTCCATCAATTATATTATGACCAACTATATCAATCAATCTCGATCCCATAGCATTTACAATGTCAGTTAAATGTTACATTTCCTTAATCCATGTCATGTATCCTTGGCATGTTATCAACCAAAATCAATAAATCAATTTGACCATGGCTTTGGTCTACCCATCATCATTGTAGTTGATCTGCATAATTTTCACATTTCATCAAAGGATATTGTTGCATTTATTAATCAAATTGGCCAATCATCTATTAATTTTCTCTTATAGGATTAAATAACCCATAATTTAATCCTATGTCATTCCACTGATTGTTCTTTTTAATTAACATTCTCAATTGATCAATATTATTAATTAATTGATTCATCATTCACAAACCATGAAAATTCTCAATTTCCTAACTCATTTTTTCCACCTATAATTTCCATTTATGTGGATGTGTGAATTTTTAATTCAAATATTCTACATAATATTTACATTATCTTGACATCATCATGACACATGGGAGTGACACGTCATGGATTCTCCATTTACACTTGGCTAAGATATGTCATAATCCATATATTCTTATTCCCTATGCATATCTATATTTAGCTTTCATTGTCATAAATTCTTGGCTTTACGTGGATTTGAGGTGTCACATGACAAGTCATAGATCCTCCACCATTTTTAGCAATGTTTGACTTTTGAGCATCATACAATCTTATATTTGGCATCTTTTGTCATATGTGTCATGGATTTCCAAAGGAATATCTTGCCAAGTTTCATATCCAAGGTGATAAGTTCAATGCTCTCCTCTTGTGTGTTAGCTATAAAATGAGCCACTTTGCTCTCATTTCCAGTCCTTCAAGTCTATTGATTCTTGGTCCTTCAAGTCTC